>JAWNKY010000761.1:0-154020 GCA_035041765.1 Drosophila algonquin | reverse complement strand
TCCTTGCCGTGCCCTGCTCGATTCTTAATCGCAGGTGCATATCATTACTTCAAGACTAGCTCAACAGTTGCGGCTGAAGAAGAAGGATGCTGCGTGGATATACAACTGAAATCACACGCGTCGAACTATTCGACGACCATTTCGGCATTGGTTGCTCCCACCATTACGAGCAATCAACCCAACGGAACTGTTGACACAACCCGCTGGAACATGCCCTCCAACATACATTTGGCTGATAAGATGTTCTACCAATCCCAACCTGTTGATATTCTTATTGGAGCGGCTCTGTTCTTTGAGCTTCTCTGCATTGGCCAAATCAAGTTGGGAGCCGGTCTATCACATCTTCAGGAAACTAAGCTAGGATGGATAGTTGTTGGAGAGATGTCCCAGTCCCGAGTTTCTGCTTCTCTATTCACAGGTAACTCATCTGACGTGGCACCTCCTTCGAGTGATAGAGCCCATCATCGTGACAGACATAGTGTCCGGAGTATCTGCGATAAAGACGATCCCTGTAGCAAGAACGGAAGTGCTGCCAAGAAGGATGTTGAAGGCCCGTACTCTTCAACGGGGGGAGTATGTTCGGCTAAGCGCCTGCCCATGGCAGCACAAAGATTGGCATAGCTTACTCTCTTCGCAAAACATTGATCTCAATGCATCGTTGCTGCTGCTGCCCTACACCCTACGCTCTCAATCGTTACATCGCCCTTTCCCTAAATTCGTCGACCGACAAGAGCTGAGAGGGAGGCTCATCAGCAGAGCTTAGATCCGTGCGCTTTGTAGACTTCCTGCGAGCGAGACAGCGTATATTTTGTGTCTTACAAAACAAACGTCTCTGCATACAGAAAATAATAGTATGGGTGTTACACATCGCAGTGTTTATATTTTCTTTGAATCGACCCTAAGCTCTGTTATGGACCGTACACTCAGGGAGATATATGAGTGGGCGAACGAAACGGACCTCATACTCTTCTCCAAGAGTAAGAGGTAAAAGGTACCGGCATGGAACCCCCCGAAAATTAACCAAACAAGGCACAACCGAAACTACAAGTGAAATTCTTCTCCACAGTACTGGACAGCAAACTGGCATGGTGACCCAATGAAGTGGAAAGGGTGAAAAATACCATCATTGCGCTTTATTCATCCAGGAAGATGCTCAGCAGCACATATGGCCTGCCACCTGCTCTAATGCACTGAATCTACATCACGGTGGTACGACCAAGTTTGCTGTTTGGAGTTAGTGTGGTGACTAGCTACCGAAAAGAAGACGGATCATAAACTCATGGAAAAAACCGGCTCTACTCTGTATAACACGGGCACTGAGTTAAACCGCAACAACTCGAAACCATACTAGGAATCGATCCTTGGACATCCACGCTCGTTTGACTGCAGGGAAAGCAGCACAGCGCCTAATTGCATCGGGAAATACGTTGTCACAAAGATATGGGCAAAGTTCAATTGGCAAGAAATTGTTCATTTTTACCGACTACATAACCTCCGAAACTTGTCTCGAGGTAAAAACAAATACAGTGGCTCACAGCCAAAATGATGCAGTGGCAAATAAACTGTTTAACTGTGGTACAGATTTTAAACTAGAGGAAAAACAAAATGTTTAAATGCACTAAAGCATCTAGAAACTAGGAATCCGACTTGATTTCCGGTTTGGCGTTTAAACATTTTTTGTTATTCCTCTACTTTAAAATCTGTACCACAGTTAAGCAGTTTATTTGACACTGCATCATTTTGGCTGTGAGCCACTGTATATCTACGAAGCACGAGGTCTGGAAAAGAGGACTCCTTAACATATAAACAGGCGTCTCCAAGATGGACAGAGAGGTAGGAGCGGGCTTATACTGCAAAGACTCTGAAATAAGGCTGTCATACGAGCTACTGAACCATATTCCAGGCGAAAGTATTTACCATCAAGAAGGCAGCAGAGATCGCTCAGAATACAGAACGAGCACATAATATGGCTTCGTTGACAGCCAAGCTGCGATAAGATCCATTCAGTCGTCCGCTGTTAGTTGCAGAAGTGTCCTGGCAAGCAGGGGGCACTAGACACATTAAATTCCCAGCCAACAGGGCATCGAAAGCAGGTGAAGGAGTACCACCACCTGCAGAACCTTGAGACATCACCATATTTTGACGCTGCAGGACCTTCAGCGTCCGGTCCTTGGATGGCGATTAGGAAGAGTACCTTCGCCTTTGGTATATACGAGACTAGTTCCCTGTCGATGCACCCAGCACTATCGAAAATATATGTAAAATACGGGTTCTTCTCCTATCCCTGCGAACAGGGACCAACTTCTACTGCGCCGCCGTCATCTTCCCTTTTTAGCGCCACGATCAGGTGCCCCACGCTTTCGGCATGCTTGCGGTCGAGCGTTGCCTCTTGGTGGCCAGCAATTTTTCTCTTGTTGAGATCGGGAAGACGATGGATAATTTCCTTAGCTAACACTGCTTCGAACAGAGAAAGCTGCAATGCATAATGCCGTGCCGGCCGGCACCCCAAAGTTTCCCAATATTTTTGGGATATTATAATGGTAATTTCAACTGAATAATCCTTCAATACATATAGGTAGAGTGATAAAGAAGTCACATCTAATGGGATCTTTTTGTATCTAGCTATACAAATTAAAATTTTGTTGTCAAAGTTTTTGGACGACCAAGAAATCTGATTAAGTTACCATTATATATTAATTGAGTTCATTTAATTATTTTTTGCAGTATGTTCGGATGCTCTGGAGTATGTTCCGGATGTGGCGAAACGATTCCCCCAAGTGAATTGGTAGCAAAAGCGCTTACTGGAATAAATAATATTGATATACAAAGTCAACAAAAACAAATAATTAACTGTGTATTTCATCTAAGGTGCTTTAGTTGTGCAAAGTGTGGCTCAAGTCTTCGCCCTGGTGATAGGTATGTATGTTGATATTTTATATCGTCAAGTAAGTGAAGATTTGTATCTCTACATTTGATATTATTTATTTTTTAATATATAT
The DNA here is from genome assembly GCA_035041765.1 of Drosophila algonquin. NCBI lineage: Eukaryota > Metazoa > Arthropoda > Insecta > Diptera > Drosophilidae > Drosophila > Drosophila algonquin. The sequence goes on along the minus strand of JAWNKY010000761.1, from coordinate 151,021 downwards.
ATTTTATTTTAAAAACTTTGTCCGTAGTAGGAGAAGAGGCAATTGTCATAGTGGGAGATCAATTCCAAAGTATAGATATTATTTTCAATTGACGAAACAATGAAATGAGTCATAATTTCTTATCGGACTAGTTTACTCATTATTTTATAATTTAATTTCTTTTTTTTTAATAAATTTTATGGATAACACAAGGGAACAAAATTGAACTTTTTGTGTGTTGATTTAAGTTTTTTTTACTAGTTTTTAGTCACGGATTTCAAATCTGATATCCATTTCTCTCCATCAGGCTATAAATGTTAAAAGGGCGTAACTTTACTCTTCATTAGGCGGTGTTCAAAAAGTTGATTATTTTTCAAAAGTGTTGAGAAATCAGCAGCTTATTCTACACTTCATACTAATTTTAGTTGGGTCATTACAGGCAGATACCATCCAGCTGAGCAACACTTTGATCATACGCATACACGCAATATCCGTAAAGGATTCTGCTCCGCCATAGGATCCACATTACCACAAGCCCTAAGCCGATTCTCTTTTCTCGTATGGAAATATTGAAAGGTACCTGCACTCAAACTAGCATTTGTCGAGTTAATGGATGATTAAATACAACGAGGACACATACATACTGATACTTTCTGCTACCATAGACTCAAACCACGCCAATGGCTTTTGAAATCACTTCTAACTTGGCAAAGTTCACCCTTTCGACTTAAGATGCTGTGCGCATTAAAGTTTAGGTCAAGACTCAAGTTAATCTACACATTTCCGATGAATTAAATTATCTTATATGATGTTCGTCTTCGGTGTAAGAAACACCTGTATCGTGTGTCTGTCTACCAAAGCAATTTGTTGAGACAACGAGCTTTTCCGTCGACTATGTTTCACAGAATTTCACAAATGTTTAATTCCAATACGTTATAATCATTTATTGTATGTGATTTTGTAGAGTGAGGGTGGCCAAAGACGCCAGAACCTTTAACAATGTATGTTTGTATAGAGAGTTAACTAAGCTAAACTAAACTCTCGTGCCAAATAATAGATTGGGACAAAAAAGGTCTGTGCTCCAACTATATCAAGCGGAAACTGATTTTAGCAGACGCAGCTGCCGTCCGCTTAGCTACGTCGTGTGGAAGCATAGAGAGTTAACTAGAGTTAAAAAGCGTAGATAACATTAGTCGACACGACTTTTCCGCTGTCGCCAAAAATGACATTTTCTGATCGATTTGGATGTTTAAAAATTTTTAAAGAATGATTTTTTTTTTCATGATGTAGTTTTTTTAAAAGAATTTTTTAAAAATTTGGGATTTTTGTCATAGGTAGTGCTTCTATTTTTCACATAGCTTAAGTTTTCTACAACTGTTTGTATTGAACTTTGCAGTTAAAGCTGACAAATGCATCTATAAATACGACTCAGACACTTTGAAGCTGCAACTTAACGTCAGAAAGATATTAAGCTTCCAAATTGATAATTTCGTTATTTTTTTCGGTATTTTTTCCTAAAATTTTGACTTTGAAAGCTCAGAAAAAGACGAAAAAAAACATTTTTGAATGCCTTGATTTTTGGTTTTAGATAGAAACATTAATTAGGCGTCGTTTAAGGTATCGCTTATAAAAATATAAAAATAAACGGCTAAGTTATAACCGTTTGACAAAACTTTCATATGCCGAATTTCGCCGATGAATTCCGTTAGCCGACGTATAACCGTTTTTTTTTCCTACAAAATCTGTTTGTAACAGTTTTTAACGGTAAAATGGCATTTGAAATAGAGCCAAACGGCATATGAAGTTTTGGTCAAACGGTTGTAACTTAGCCGTTTATCCATCGATACCTTAAACGACGCCTAATTAATGTGTCTATCTATCCAAATCAAGGCATTCAGATATTTTTTTTTCGACTTTTCGGCATTTGTCATGTTTTTTTAACTGCAAAGTTCAATACAACCAGTTGTAGGAAACTTAAGTTATGTGAAAAATAGAAGCACTACCTATGACAAAAATCCCAAATTTTTAAAAAATTCTTTAAAAAAAACTACATCATGAAAAAAAGAATCATTCTTTAAAAATTTTTAAACATTCATCTATCAGAAAAAGTCATTTTTGGCGACACCGGAAAAAAAAGTTGAATTTTGTCGAGTAGTGTAATAGATGATAAGTGAGAGCATGATGCTAAAAGAGAGAGTAAGACAGTAAGAGTATGGAAAAAGAATGGTACAAATAGGAATTAAAATACCAACTGAGGGAATTACACTCGGGCCTCGCTCGAACATACTCCTCCCATGGAAGGATCCAAGCCTTTCACCTCATCCCGTAGAGGCAAGAGACACAGTTTGGCAAGTGCCCTTTGGCTAACACCTGTAGCCATCCTGATCAAGGCGACTCGAGATACGCCATCAGCTCCTAGGATGACTTCGACGATTCTCGCTAGCGGCCACTGCAGCGGAGGGTAGTTCTCGTCCTTAACAAGAACGACATCGTTGACGTGAAGCTCAGGACTACGAGTACGCCACTTAGCTCGCTCCTGAAGACTGGTCAAATAAGATTGACGCCATCGAGATCAAAAGATTTGCTGCAGCTGTGTGACCTTCTGTCAACGGTCCAGGCGATCGACGTTTAAATTTACAAAGTCAGGCTCCAAGACGGTTGTGATAGGGACGCCAACCAAGAAATGAGCTGGCAAGAGTACATCGAGATCCGCCGGGTCCTCTGAAAGAGGAAACAATGGCCTTGAATTAATGATTGCGCAAATATTGCACGCAAGGTTGCGCAGCTTATCAATCGGATGGCCGATTTCGAATTTCTGATTTATACAGATCGGGCCGCAGTAGTCCAGTAGTAGAAGTAGTCCGAATGCCCGAGATTCGCTAACTCTGTCCAACGGAAGATCTGCCATTATTTGCTCTAGAGTTCGATGCTTCACTCGAAAGCATCTGACACACTTCTGTATTACGTGAGCTGCGGTCTTTCAACCACCAATTGGCCAGTAAGTTTGCCGAATGATGGCTAATAGTGACTGGGGTCCGGCGTAAAGATGCTTTTCGTGTAGGTGCCGTATCAAAGCAGAAGTGATGGAATGATTTCTGGGCAGTATTATGGGATGTCGTGCTTCAAAATCCAACGTGGAGTTTTTAAGGCGCCCTCCAACTAGAAGCAAACCGCAATCATCTAAAAATGGAGAAAGCGAGGCGATTGGGCTTGAAGCTTTGATGTCCTTTCGGGATTCCAGGGCTCTTATTTCATTCAATAGACGTGATTGCTCAGTAAGGCAAAGAAGTAGTTCAGTTTCCCAAGCGCAAATCCTCCACAGTTATTTTAAACCTTTGACGATGAATAAATTTTTATTCATATGCAAAAATTCGCGGCATTTTGGGGAAGGAATTCACAAATTTCGATTCTTCCACCAAATATCTTGAAGCGCAGTTGGTAATTAGGATTGTTTTCCGTGCCTCCAAAATCGGCTCTGGAAGAGCTTTACTGGCCGTCAAATATGGAGGTCCATGATTCCAAAGATGAGAATTGATGAGCTCAGCAGGTAATGATCCTCGAGAAGGCATATCGGCAGGGTTGAGATCAGTTGGCACGTGCAGCCAAGACATTCCAGATGTGAGTTCCTGAATAACAGACTCTCGATTAGCAACAAATACATTAACGTTAGATGGCTGGTTTTTGATCCAGGCCAATACGACGGTAGAGTCACACCAACAATAATACGAGCAATTGAAGTTCATTAAAGTTCACAAAATTGAAGGAATGATAGACATGGGAAAGAGATTTGTTGCATGGAGTCAAACTGCTGAGTAAAGTTGATCCAAGTTGTGCGTAAGGCGATTGGCAGACTTTCATCGCAATTAAGCTTTTCTTTCAACAACTGCTGCAGTAATATTTTTGACCTTGTAATTACTGGGCCTATAAGTCCGAGTGGATCATAAAATCGCGCAATGGTTGACAATATAACTCGTTTAGTTTGTTTCGAAGGGACTTGATTGGGACAAAATGCAAACAGTAGTTCATCCGAAGTGGGATTCCATGTTAAAAAAACGCTAGCGTCTTGGTTACATCGCTGCCATCAGTGAATTTTACAAATGTTTCCGTATCTTTACTGGGTGTTTGATTTAGTAAAGATGCATCGTTGGAGCACCATTTCCTGATCTTGAAATTCCCTTTGGCTAAGAGTCCTGACACCTGGCGAATTATTTCAAGAACCTCATTTGTAGTGTCTCCCCCCATTAGCAAATCATTCACGTAAAAATCCTGCAATACAATCTTAGATCCAATTGGATAAGAAGCACGCTCGTCGGCTGCTAGTTGGTGCATGGAACGGACGGCTAGAAATGATGCTGGTTTCGTTCCATAGGTGACGGTATCTAGTTTAAATGCTCTAATCTCCTCATGGGGTGAATCGCGCCACAATATGCACTGCAGAAAACTATCCTGGGGCAAGACACGGACGCATCTATACATTTTGCAAATGTCACCAGTCAAGGCTACGAAAAAGGTACGAAATCGGAGAAGAGTCGTAACTAACTTCGGCTGTATAGTTGGGCCCGACATCAAAATATTATTTAGGGAATATCCTGTAGATGTACACGCGGATCCGTCGAAAACTACTCGGTTTTGTAATCTTAACGCAGTGATAAGGAAAAATAAATTTGCATTGTTTTAGTGAGTCGCTCTTAACAGTGGACATATGATTTAAGTCGAGGTACACCCTATAAATTCAGCATCATCAGCTTGCGTTCTAAATTGTGAAATCTGTGATATGCTTATTGATATGAATCTCCAAGAAGACTGTCACTCATCTTAAGGGGCAATTTAACGCAGTAATTGCCACTTGGAAGCCGACAGCAGTTTTTTTTAAATGTTTCTCGCAAGCAATTCCCTCCTGTGTTGCCTCTATGTCGTTACCGTCTCACTAGCTCATCCTTACCAACAATAGGATAATGACTCAATTCAGTCGAACTAGAGGCAGCTAAGAGCACAGAACTGTGGAATAATGACCTCCACCTGTGAAAACAAAACCGAGACGCTTTTTCTATATTATAGTTTTTTGTATATATGTATATATGCCCTACTAAATCTGTCCAACGCATAATATCTCATAAAACAAACTGGCTCCAAAATGCACATCTATGCGCTGAGATTTGTTGAAGTGTGGGTCGGGTCAGCAAGGCTGATATTGGATGGCTTTTTATACCCGGTACTCGAAGAGTATAGGGGTATATTAGATTTTTGGTGATAACGGTTGTGTGTAACGCCCAGAAAGCAGCGTTTCCGACCCCATAAAGTATACATATTCTTGATCAGCATCAATAGCCGAGTCGATATAGCTATGTTTGTCTGTCTGTCCGTCCGTCCGTGTTCTTTAGCGCCTATATCTCAGAGACTATAAAAGCCAGAGCAACCAAATTTTGTAACCAGTCTCCTGTGTTATCACACTACTCCAAGTGTATTGCAAAATGTCGCCCTGCCCCCTTTCGCGCCCACAAAGGACGAAAGTCTGTTGCATACACAAATGAAGATACGAGAAAAGCAAAAACGCATATTCATGGAAAATAACCGTATCTACCAGATCGCCAAATCTTGATCAAGTCTAACTACTATTATAGCCAGAAGGAACAAATTAAATTTCAGTCGCTACGCAACGCTCTCTCTCTCGCAAACACTTCCCGAGAATGTATGGGCATTTTCTTCGCGTGTTTAAGTGCTCAGCAAAGTCACGTACAACGCTTGCAAAGATGAGCTGTGTTGCGACGATCGGTCGACGACGACAGCATGTTATGCATCTACAGATCACCTTGCAGGCAATTTTCCTGCAATTGATTGCAGCCTGACAATGAAACAACAGCTTTAAGCAACAGCCGGATCCGGACGAAAATTTGTGCAATCCACAACATTTAAAATACAATACAAGCAAAAACGCAGAATCATGGGAAATGACCGTGTCTACCAGATTGGCGGATCTGGATAAGGTCGGATTATAACATTTAAAGGTAATTCGTCTCTTTTGCGAACATTTAATAAATTACATAAATCGCAAGCTCATAAATATGTATACATACTGACTGAGTGCCGGGTATAAAGTAGAGCCGCGGCCCTTGCCAGATCGCATAGACTTGCTTTAGACTTGCCTGGCTAAGATATCACAAATTTGTTCTATTGAGTTAAAGTCAGGGGACCGCTCATTAAAAAACCGCTGGGTCTCTTTGCTTGTGGATAGGTACATTGTCTTGCAAAAAAATCTTCCAATACTTTTTTTGTAATCTCAACTATTTATCCGCGAGCTGGTGAAGATCAAGACAAGAGTTCGAGATTTGTTATAGGCTCCCCAAACCATTGCAGATCCACCTCCGAAATTGGGTTTGGAAAATAAATGTGCCTTACGCAGATCTCGCCAAAAGTGACGAAAGCCATCTGGGCCGATACATTTTTACTCATCATCATTTTTTCTCGAACTAAATGAAAAATATTAAAAAAAACTCGTCGTGGGGTTTTAAGAAAGGAGCCTTCTTTTAAACTGCTCGTGCAATATTTTCCGACGACTGCAGCGTCCGCCAAACAGTTATCCGTGACATAGGCTGACTGCAACATGCAGCAAGTGTGGAGCACGATTCAAATGAGTTGCTCACCCTTAGTATGATGCGACGTTTATTGCGGTCTGAGAGCTTTGGTTTTCTTAATCTGCCAATATCTCGCTTACATTAAAGCCAGTTTCATTATGCACTTATAGTCTTTTTTTTCCTCCTTGTTTAACACACTTCCCCGCGGCATTTTATTACAAAAGCATACATTTTCAACAGAAATAAAATAAAAAACGAGAGGAAAAGTTGTGAGCAGCGGCAAAGGCCGCGGCTCTACTTTATACTCGGTACTCAGTCAGAATATATGTGATCTAATGATTTATGTAGTTTATTATATGTTCGCAAAAGGGACGAAATAAATTGTTGGCCCAAATGGAAAATTTTAAAAAATTAGGTCGAACCCTATGCTAGATTTTTATATATTAAAAGTTATTTGTTTCCATTTTTGTTTACATATCAATTTTACATCAGCTTCTACATTTCCACATGTACATGTAGAACTACTCATACGAGACGTGTGTGTGCGAGAGAGAGGGAATGCGTAAGCGATTGGCGGGCGTTGCGTAGCGACTGAAATTTAATTTGTTCCTTCTGGCTATAATAGTAGTTAGACTTGATCAAGATTCGGCGATCTGGTAGATACGGTTATTTTCCATGAATATGCGTTTTTGCTTTTCTCGTATCTTCAAAATTGTGTATGCAACAGACTTTCGTCCTTTGTGGGCGCGAAAGGGGGCAGGGCGACATTTTGAAATACACTTGGAGTAGTGTGATAACACAGGAGACTGGTTACAAAATTTGGTTGCTCTAGCTTTTATAGTCTCTGAGATATAGGCGCTAATGAACACGGACGGACGGACAGACAGACAAACATAGCTATATCGACTCGGCTATTGATGCTGATCAAGAATATGTATACTTTATGGGGTCAGGAACGCTTCCTTCTGGGCGTTACACAGATCCGTTATCACCACAAATCTAATATACCCCTATACTCTTCGAGTACCGGGTATAAAAAAATTTAATTGCCTTTGTTAACATAATCTATAATATAAATTTGTATAATAGAGTTTTTTGCGTGGTTTTTATAAAAAAAATTGTTTATTTTATTATATGTAAATAGGTGAGTGACCTCGACTATGGTCAATCAACTCTATAAATCTAACCTAACCATAAATAGGTTCCAGAAAATTTAAAAACTAGTCTGAAAAATCTGAAATTTGGGCCAAAAATGTGCCTATTTCATTTCATTTTGTGTCATTCTGTAGGTTTAAGTTATGTGGTAAACTACCTATGGAAAAAACATAATACAATACTATTTTTCAAAAATGTTGAATAAAAAAGTAGACCATAAAAAAACTCTTTCCTTAAACAATTTTTAATAGAAAACGCTTGAAAACGAAAACGATAGAAAACGCACTTAGGGGTATCCTATTCAAGTGATGAGGAGTGTAAGAACGTTGGCAAAAAATAAATTTTTGCGCCTAATGCTTTGTAACGGATGCGACCTTAGCGTTGTTAACTCGAATTCCCCCGCTCACTATACCTGAAGATGCCTATCGAAGTGTCGCTCGAAATAGGACCATCTGTATTGGATCGGTCGAGTAGACTACCTCAATGTGTCCGCTGCTTCCGAAAGGCCGAGTTTACGAAGCTTAATTACCTCATTCGGAATTTTGATTGGTCCGCTTTGTATCTGTGCACTGATGTTACGATTAACACAAACATTTTCTATGATGCACTGGACACTCCCGCTTTCCTGTCCTATTAGATCAAAGAAACCCCCTTGGTTTCCAAAGGAGCTATCCAGACTAAAAAACTTAAAATCAAGACTTTATAAAAAATTTCAAGAAGTTGCATCTCCTTCTCTGTCTCGTTAGGTAGTGGCTCGGTCAAACTTTTCAGTTCTTAACGCTCAATGTTATAAGAACTACCTATCTCGATGCAGGATACGTTTTTCTAAGGACCCTAAACAGTTATACAGCTTCGTAAACAGTAAGCGTAGAACGTCCGCACACCCATCCTCGCTATTTTTCCTTAATACGTCGGCAGATAATAATCAGGCAATTGCCGATCTTTTTGCCCGTTTCTTTCCAAACTACCTCTTCGATGTTTACTCTGGTCAGCCGTTTTTTTTAGTTAGATTAGTTCAACTTTTCCCCGAACACTAGTCTAGCACCTATCTTTCCTGCATGTCCGCGATCGGTTCGGTTAACGAGTCGGTTGGGTCGGTTGGGCGGTGGAGGGCTGCGTTCTTACCTGGGATCCGCGCGCAACAGCCATCTGCTGGTGTCGCTTGGATCACTTGATATGTGCAGTCATTGCACATCCACGTCCTAAAGAAAAAAAAAAATAATAATATCGCAAATACGACAGTATGCTGACAGTATGAGCGTAACAGAACAGCTGGGTAAAGACAGATTCTTGGGCACCAGCGGCTGATTTTTCGTGCGTTCGTTAACCTTGCTGGCTCTTTGCTTGCATCGGTTATATATTAGTTTGTGTGTGCGTGCGCTCGCGCCAAATTTACCGCTTGCTCTCTTCTCCCCCGTTTTTGGCATACCATACAGGTCAGGCTTGGTTCGAGCGCCTGTATTACTTTCGTCATGTGCGTACGCTCGCGCCAAATTCTCTCACTTAATCTTTGATCCCCCGCACCCCGTATTCTACCTCTGTTGCCCACAAAGTAGCAGCAGCGAGCATAGGGCTTGCTTACTTTCGGTCGCTTGGACCACTTTCGTTTGTTTGTTCACATATTGCGCCAGGGCGTGTGTGTGTTTGGGTAAGCAAGCTTGGCGTTTCTCGGTACATAGCTGCAGTGCGTGTGCGAGGGTAGCTTGAAAAGTTTGGCGAACTTTGGGTACGGTATCGAAGGTAGTTCCTTTTTCTCATTTTAATTATGTCTGAGTCCGATAGGCCAACTGTGGAACGGCCAACAGTTGAACGGCCAACAGTACCTAAAACAAATACCAAGTTGGCATTGTGTCAACAAAGGTTTAACAAAGTCAGTGCTGATATTGCGCGCGTGCAAACAGCCTTTAGATTGAAGCAAATTTCATCGGACAAAACCGAATTAGCTTGTCGCCTAGAGCTTTTAGAGGGTTATATCGATAAGGCTATGAACCTACGGCAGAGTTGGACATTTTGAGTCCAACCAATGAAAGTAGAGGACCGTTGGAGGATCTGTATGTCGCGTCACTAAAGCATTGTTTATGAATGCAATAAAACCAAGATCCGACACACACATGCAGCATGACTGCTCACTGAATTCGAGCCAGCGATCGCAGCTGCCGAAAATGCGTTTGCCGAAGTTTAGTGGCAAACATTCGGAATACAAAAACTTCATGTGCCTGTTCCAAAGCCTCATTGACGACGATGCTTCTTTGACAAACGTAGAAAAGTTTAATCATCTCGTATCGTGTTTGTCAGATGAAGCATTGGGTGTAGTAAAACCATTTCAAATGACAGACTGTAATTATCCTAAGGCCCTTGCCAGTCTGAAGTCAGTGTACGACAATAAATGTCTAATATTCTTCGATACTGTTGCTCAATTATTCGACCACGTGACCAAATCTCGTTTTGAGGAGCAGCTTGACTACGATAAGCTGCCTTCTTGGGAAGACTGTGCCAAACAGCTGAATAGAAGGTATCAGTACCTGGCAGCAGAAGAGTCAACTCGTGACAAGTCAAGGGTGCGTAACGAGGTGAGGAAGCCTCAACGGAAATCGTCCTTTGCCTGTGCTAATGCAGGTCAAAAGTCGTCGTCTGCATGCACCTATTGCAGGTCTGCAGACCACAGTATATATTTTTGTCCGTCGTTTAGTGCCATTTCCGTCATGCAACGTTTTGAGCATGCTAAAACTCAAAAACTGTGTCTCAATTGTTTGACCACGGGACATACAGTATCGAGTTGCAAGGCGGCGAAGTGTCGAGTGTGCTCAAAGCCTCACCATTCGCTTCTTCATCGGTACACTGCATCAGTGCAAGGTGAAGCAGCGGCACTTCAAGCCTCAACGTCGGAGGCATACGTAGGTCACGTGCTTAATGCGGATCAAGTCGTTCTGGCTACTGCGATCGTAAACATCAAAGATAGATTCGGACAGTTGCATCCAGCAAGAGCTTTGCTCGATAGTGGCTCTCAAATAAATTTGATGTCTGAGAGCCTAGCACAGAGGCTTCGGCTTAAACGTGAGCCAGCTTCCCTTGCTATCGCTATGGTGGGTGGTGCAACCACCGATAGTAAAACTAAGGTTTGTGCATCGATACATTCTCGTTTGAATTCCCACACATTTTCCGCTGAGTGTTGGGTACTAAAGTCAATTTCCACATCTCAGCCTGGGCAATCACTTTCCACATCGAGCTGGAAAATCCCAAAAAATATTCAATTGGCAGATCCCGAATTCCATAGGCCGGCTAAGGTGGATGTTCTCTTGGGAGCTGAAATGTTTTATGGGCTATTGTGCGTTGGGCAAATTAAATTACATTCCGAGCTGCCCATTATGCAAAAAACATTGCTCGGTTGGATTGTTGCAGGCAAATGTACTGGACAGGCGCCTCGGCAACAGTATAATGAGAGTTCGGTAGCTCAAGTGTATAGTTGTTCTCTCGACTCATTAGTAAACCGTTTTTGGGATTTGGATCAATGTCGTTTTTTGTAACTTTTTTGCAACTTGAGCGAAAAACTGTTAAAGGATGACACTCTCAAAACTATGTACCATGACTTCATGAAAGAGTATTTGGATTTGGGACATATGTCCATTCTGAAGTCTGCTCCTCTAGAACAGCATTATTATATTCCTCATCAATGCGTTCTCAGACCTGAGAGTAGCTCAACCAAACTTCGTGTTGTGTTCGATGCTTCCAGCAAAACATCAACAGCAGTTTCGCTGAACGAAACACTAATGGTGGGGCCAACTATTCAGAGGGAGTTGTATTCAACATTGGTCAACTTTCGGTTGAACAAATATGCCGTAACTGCCGACATTTCGAAAATGTACAGACAGAGACTTCCAACTTGTCTTGTGGAGAGAAAACACTTCACAAAACATACAGGCATACAGGTTGAATACTGTTAGATACGGTAAAGCGTCAGCACCCTTTTTGGCTGTACGTTGTCTGTTCGAATTGGCAAATAGTTTCGCACAATCACATCCCATTGGTGCGGAAGTGATTCGCAATTGATTTTATGTCGACGACATGCTGGCAGGTGCAGACAGTTTAAAAGAACTGGACACAATTTGCAGCCAGGTTCGGGATATTTTGAATTCAGGAGGATTTCCATTGGCCATGTGGGCTTCCAATTGCCCGACTCAATCTGGAAAGAATGAGGAAATCAGCATTAAGATTGATGAGCAAAGCTCAGTCAAAACGCTTGGAATGCGCTGGGCACCTCAAGATGATGTATTTAATTACCATCTGGACGTGGACAGTTTTGCCTCCCTGAAACGAACAAAACGCAATATATTGTCGATAGCCTCTCGTTTGTTTGTTGTGTCCAATTGTCACTAAGGCAAAAATGCTATTGCAGGACTTATGGAGGCTAAAGGTAGATTGGGATGAGGCTATTCCTACGAGTCTACACACTGCGTGGAATAAGTTCACCACTACCTTGCGGGATTTGCACAAAATTTCAATCCCTCGCTACGTATGTTTGACGCTGTACAAAGGGGTTCAAATTCACGGCTTTGCTGACGCATCCAGTCACGCCTACGGTTGCTGTATATACGTACGAACGTGCAACGACGAAGACGTTCGCGTGTCATTGCTCACGGCAAAGTCGAGGGTAGCTCCGCTGAGCGTAAAAACAATACCCCGGTTAGAGCTTTGTGCAGCACTACTACTGGCCAAACTCTGGCAACAAGTGTCGACCACAATGACCAAATTCACGATAGAAAGCGTAAATTTCTGGTCAGATTCGCAGGTCACGCTATATTGGTTGGAGCGTGATTCGGGTACGTTGGGTACATTTGTCGCGAATCGAGTCGCAGAATGTCGTTCCAACGGATGCTAATCCAGCAGACTTGGTTTCAAGGGGAACAGATGTTGACGACATTGTGAGCTCCTTGTGGTTCAATGGGCCAAGCTTTTTAATGGCAGAAAAAGATCGATGGCCTCAACTTCATCAGTTCGAGATAGCGTCAGAAGTGAAAACTTCTGAAGATAAGAAAAGTGCATTGTGCAATTCGAGTAGGAGGGCGCGTGCTACACGGCCCTATCGCATACGACGCCAAGTTCCCTCTGTTGCTACCAAGGGGATCTGAATTGGTTAGCCTTTTGGTCAGGCATTTGCACCTTAGGCACTACCATGCTGGTGCAAAGGTTCTTGTGGGATTGCTGAGGCAGCAAGTTTGGGTGATCAATGCCCGAAGATGCGAAGATGTTAGAAGATGCGTACACTGCTTTCGCTACAAGCCAAAGTTGTTGGGGCAAATAATGGGAAATTTGCCAGCTGACCGCCTTCGTGAGGGTCGGCCGTTCAGAGTATCTGGCGTAGATTTCTGTGGGCCGTTCTACGTAAGCTACAGAATCAGAGGTAGACCACCCGTTAAAATGTGCGTTGCCGTTTTTGTTTGTTTCGCCTCAAAGGCAGTCCATCTAGAACTTGTCTCAGACCTTTCAACTGACGCGTTTCTAAATGTATTCAAAAGTTTCGTTGGGAGACGGGGACTGCCGGAGAAGATGGTCAGCGACAACGCGACGAATTTCGTGGGAGCGAGCAACGTGCTGAGGGAGCTCCAAGCGGCATTCACCCGGAGCAAGGAGAGCCTGCAGGACTACGCAGCGGAGAGAGCCGTGACCTGGTGCTTCATCCCTCCGAGAGCACCGCACTTCGGCGGGCTGTGGGAAGCAGCAGTAAAGGCTGCCAAACACTGGCTGGTGCGAGGGGCAGGCGACGCCAACCTCACGCCGGACGAGCTGAGCACGCACCTGGTGGAGGTAGAAGCGTTGCTCAATTCCAGGCCCCTCGTGGCGGACACCAGCGATCCGAGGGCCGAGGGTCGACGGGGAGGCCATCACACCAGGGCATTTGCTCATCGGCCAACCTCTGCTGGGCCTGCCGCACGGATCCACGCCCGAAAGGCCCAACAACAAGCCCGCACCCGGATTCTTGAAGCGGTGGCAACGGTTGTTGGAGCTCAGACTGCGCTTTTGGCACAAGTGGTCGAGAGACTACCTTTTCAGCCTGCAGCAGCGAGCCAGCAGCGAGCGAGAGTCGCTCCATCTTCAGGTGACCCGAAAGCCGATCTTCACGATCGCCGACGGCGAATTGTGTTGCGTGCGGCCGACGGTGGTTCGCGGGAAGAGTGGAATGGGACTGCACTTCACTTGTCGAAGTACGCCCAAAGCCACTGCATTCGTTTGTTGAATAAACAGCCTATTAATTTACAGAAAAACCGCGTCTTTCCTTAGCTGTTTGACTTGTTTTAAAATCTATCAATTTTTCAATATGTAAACAAAAATGGAAACATGTATAAAAATTCCAAAAATGGTTTGATTTAATTTTTTTAAATATTCTTTTTTGCCTAAAATTTAATTCGTCCCTTTTGCGAACATATAATAAATTGCATAAATCGCAAGCTTGTATACATATGTATGTATGTACATATGTATGTTTATACTGACTGAGTACCGGGTATAAAGTAGAGCCTCGGCCATTGCCGTTCTCCCTCATCAAAGGAAGAAGCATTCTGGTTTTCTGGATCAACAAGAGCTGTGAGACTCATGCAGTAATCTGACGGCCTGGATCGAATGACCAAATTGATTGAATCGTCCGTAGGAAATGCGGATTCCGCACCAATATTTGATAGTGACACCAAAACTTTGGCTCTTTTCGGCTGAAGCCGAAATCCAGAAGAGCCCGGCATGGAATAAGATCACCACTTATCGACTCTTAATCATGATGACTGTCGTGGCGAGAAGCACTACGTCTGAACTAAGATTCTGAGTAGGAAGCGAGAAAGATAATGAAGCGGCAACAAGAGAATTCTGAAGACTGGGGTCTGAGCGTGAGTCGGTCTGAGTAGACGACGTAGTACCGTTCGTAGGTTCCGTGGTAACTGACGTCGGCAGGGGACTGTTGATATGCTAAAGTTACCGCATGTGCGGCAAGAACCTGAACTGCAGGAGGTGTTACGATGTCCCTTCTTCAAACAGTTGAATCATACTCTAAGCTTCCTTGGCTCTTTAAGGCGAAAATGCTCCCAGGTCGGTATAACATTGGACGTAGACGGTTCTTCACATTTGCTCCTGCTTTCGGTGTCCAGATACTTGTACATGGAGTGAACGATGATGCACCCTGCTATTTCCTCCATGTTACTCATCGACTTTAGCGCTCTCATGTGAGAATTCACCTTATCCGATAATGTACGCAGCCTTCTAGTTGACCTATCATAAACTTTCTCATGCTTCAGCATCTCAGCAAAGTGTGCCTGAACCGTGTGTATTGAAACAATTGCTTAAAATATCCAACGCGATATCATAACTGCTCTCCGTTACTTCCAAAGAGCGAACAGCTTACAGCGCAGGTCCATCCAACATGAGCGCAGGTACTGAAACTTCTCAATCTTTGGTAAAACGGCCACCTGACCTATATTTATGTTAAACATCATGAAGAAGTTTGCCCACTCAGAATAGCCTCCACGGAAAGTAGGAAGTTCTATATCGTGGCCGCACATTTCCGGAGGCAGTTACATTAAACTTAGGATGTATCGTTGAGTGATGCGGCATGAGTCCTGAGCGAATACGAACTTTGCTTTCCATAACCAAGACATCAAACTTGTTGCTTAATTCGATGCCAATTTGTTTACGTCGAGTTCTTCTAAATTAGAATGAGTCACATTAAATGAATCGGACATTTTTTTCAAGTATTCTAAATTAACACTTAGCGCACCTTCCTTGCGTTCATCCCACATTTGTCTCTTCAAGTGAAACTGTTTAGTCGTATATTGACTGTGCCTTCCGTTTGTAAATAGACAATAGACAAGTCATTGGACTCAGCCGGCAAGCAGCAGCAGCACCGACAGCAGCAGCGAGCAGGCACAAAGAAGAATTAAAGAACGATTCGTTTGATCGTCGGTTTGTGCGCGCAAATGCACCGACAGCAACAGCGAGCAAGAACAATGAAGAATAGGAGAATGACCCGTTTGATTGTCGGTATTTGGGCGCAAGTGCACCGAAATCGAAGCCGTTGCTGTACGTAGATGTATTGGTGTTTGTGAGAAAGCATGCGCAGAGACGAAAGCTAACTGCTTCGCGACAGAAAGGTTAGGTTTAGTTTGCACTTTAAACGACTTTTAATTGTTTTTAGCAAAATTATTAACGATGATCACGTCGGGGTCACCAAATGTTGAGACAACGAGCTTTTTCGTTGAATTTATATCAAAGAATTTTACAAATGTTTAATTCCAATACGTTATCAAATTTTTTTTATGTGATTTGTATAGGGAGGGTGGCCGCAGTCACCAGAACCTTTAACAATGTATATTTGTAAAGAGTTAATAATCTTGGGGAGGCCAAATAATAGATTGGGACAAAAAGGTCTGTGCTCCAACTACATCAAGCGGTAACTGATTTTAGCAGACGCAGCTGCCGCCCGCTTAGCTACGCCGTGTGGAAGCATAGATGAGAAAAACGAGAGCTAAGAAGCATAGATAATAGATGATAAGTGAGAGCATGATGCTGAGAGAGAGAGCAAGAAAGTAAGACAGTAAGAGTATGGAAAAGGAATGGTACAATTAGGAATATATCGGGAATCGCCCGAACATCATTCATATCGAGCTCGTCAGTGATTTGACAACTACTGCATACATCGCCGCTTTTAATCGATTAGATATATTCGATTAATACTCAGGCAATGGCACAAAATTTCATAAAGCAAAAAAGGAATTAACGGAAATTCAACGGATAATTGTATCTTAAAGCAACGAAGAGGTACATAATTGCTAGTTTTCTGTCTAGTGAAGAAATCAACTGGAACTTGACTCCACCGTCTGCCCCGCATTTTAAAGGTATTTGGGAGACGGACGGATGATCAATAAAGCTTCACTTTCCCCGAGTAATTGATAGCAGGCTTCTCAAAACTCGCTCGCAATAGGCGCCCAGCGATCACAGTGTGGATTCCCTTACCATGGCAACATGTAGGTGCCAAAGCCGTCTTTATTGGACTTCAACATTGGGGATAACAGTTTGCCAAGGTTCAAGGGTTCTGAAAACGTTGGAATCTTGAATATCTTACTTCCTTGCAATCGCGCACGAAGTGGCAGCAGGAGATCAGCAAACTAATATTGGTGTTGAAGGAGCCGAATTAACCGCCTAGCAAGTGGCTGCTTGGTCAAATTACCGAAGCAAATGGACTCTTTTTCTGATATAAATTCATTTTTCAAAAGTATTCAAATTAACTATCTTTTGTTATGTACCCATTAGGAATGCATTAAACCGTAATGTTGCATACCAGAAATGTTAACATTGTGTTCTGATTCTAAGTTAACAGCTGTTAACAGCTGATTCAATCCAAAAGCACGCAATCATAAATTTTTTCGAAATTAAAAAAAAATTATTAACACTAGTCGACACGACTTTTCCGCTGTCGCCCAAAATGAATTTTTCTGATAGATTCGAATTTTTAAAATTTTTAAAGAATGTATTTTTTTCCAGGTTTAGTTTTTTTTTTAGAATTTTTTAAAAATTTGGTATTTTTTGGCATAGGTAGTGCTTCTATTTTCCACATAACTTAAGTTTCCTACAACTGGTTGTATTTTTTAAAGCTTTTAAAAAGCTGACAAATGCAGCTATAAATCTGACCCAGACACTTTGTAGCTGCAGCTTAACGTCTGGATGATATTAAGCTTTCAAATTCAAATTTCATACTTTTTTTCGGTATTTTTTCCGGAATTTTGACTTTGAAAACTCAGGAAATGTCGAAAAATGTCGATACCTTAAACGACGCCTAATTAATTTGTCTAAAACCAAAAATCAAGGCATTTGTTGAGCTACTGAGCTTCTTCAGCTGCGTATGTATATGCGAAATTTAATTAAAAACAAAAGGGTTTGAATTCAATGTATGTGTGTATATTGTGTATATGTTTATGTTCAATTTGGTTTCTTAGCGAAAGAAAATACGATACGAAAGTAGGGCGATATGACGTTTGCGCACGACGATGATCAAATTTTGAGTGATAGATGCCGACTATATGAGTGATAGATTCAGACAAATTAAGGGCTGGCGGGCCGAATTGCCCGTGCCCAAATGTAAGCAAGCGAACGATGATCCGAGAGAGCGATAATGAAAGATCGAGAGAGCGACGAAGAAGGCGATGATCCGAGAGAGCGATGTATAGGCTGCTGCCGTGCGGAAACTTAACTCAAGGTACAATGGTACAAAGATGCAGTGGGCAGTACAAAATAGCAAACAATAATAGGAATTTAATTTACTGCTGCACCACTGACTATGACTTAATTTATGCCGACTAAATATCGGGCTGGGAAACCCAACAGCATTCATATATATTTTTTTCGACTTTTCCTGAGGTTTCAAAGTCAAAATTTCGGGGAAAAAATACCGAAAAAAATTATGAAATTTCAATTTGGAAGCTTAATATCTTCCAGACGTTAAGTTGCTGCTACAAAGTGTCTGAGTCGGACTTATAGCTGCATTTATCAGCTTTTTTAACTGCAAAGTTCAATACAACCAGTTGTAGGAAACTTAAGTTATGTGAAAAATAGAAGCACTACCTATGACAAAAAATACCACATTTTTTAAAAATTTAAAAAAAAAACTGCTCCATGAAAAAAAAAACATAATTCTTTAAAAAAAATTAAATCTCCAAATCTATCAGAAAAAGTCATTTTTGGCCACAGCGGAAAAGTCGTGTCGACTAGTATTACCTATTATTAAATTATATATTATTAACAAGAAAATAATTCCTTGTACAAACAGATATTGAGTGCATTTATCAAAAATATATTAAAGCATTTGGATTATTATGTTAAGTAAAAGATTATGTTACCTGGAGTAGTCTTTTTTACAGAGTATCAAACCTCTTCGTGTAAAACAGCTGGAACCGACCTCGGAACCTCGACATTTTAGGCAACCATTGTGCCAATATCTGTCTAATGCATCCTTTTTCCACAGGAAACAATTTTCACTTGGTTCTTTTGGATATAAGATTTTTAGATGTTAGTATTTCTCGTAGTTTAGAAGGGCTCACACCACATTTTTTTTTAATTACTAGAATTTTTAAATGGGACTTATCTCTCGATTCTCAGCATATTTTTCTTCAACTTTTATAATATTTTTGATTTTTGTCGGGTTTCCTCTAGAGTCTTATATTTAAGTACATAAAATAACTAACACTAATTATTCGTAATAGTTTCAAACCAAATAACTCTTAGAAAATCGGTTGCATATGCAGCATATGCAAACAAAATTGGAAACATGTATAATATTCCAAATATGGTTTGACTTAAATTTTTGAAATATAATTTTTTGCCCAAAACTTAATTTGTCCCTTTTGCGAACATATGATAAATTGCATAAATCGCAAGCTTGTATACATATGTATGTACAAATGTACATATGTATGTTTATACTGACTGAGTACCGGGTATAAAGAAGAGCCGCGGTTTCAAATATTCAAATGTAAAACAACCTATAAAAATTATGTTCACTTCAAAGTAATGAGAAAAAGCCATTTTATAGACCTTTTTCTGGCACAAAGCCAAGTGTCCTTGTTATTTTTCACATGACTGTAGATTGCATATATACATAGGTCATATGTACTGACTGAGTACCGACTCGTTTTTATTTCATACCATAATATTATCCCTAATGTTTGATAAGGAAATGTACTATAAGTAAACAGACCATTTTTGATTTTATTTTTTTCTTTTAGGTACACGATGCTAGGAGCAAGCTTGGTGTGTGAACAGGATTGGCACAAATTGCTCAAAAACCCAACAAATTCGAATGGTACGCTTGCACAAAGAAAAGGAAAAGTTGGAAGACCCAGAAGAGCTAAGGAATAATAATATTAAATGTCTTGTATTAAATAAACCTTTATTTTAGAACACAGTTCATTTTATAGATTATCTTTAAAAATTCAATTAAATCAAAATGTAATAATCCGAAATCCCCTATCCCACTCCTTAAATGGAAATATACATAATTATTTTTTTATACAGTTCTGAATGTAAAGGTAAACCAAATTTTCGTCGATTTAATTTTTGATTTTAAGGAGTCCCCGTCAAAGTAACATAAAATCGACAAGTAGTATACCTACGTAAAATAATAATGTGCTTCCATAACATCGTTGTTTCAAGCGACATAATCTCGAGCGAACTTAATTCGTTTTGACATTGGTTTATTTATTTTTTTTTAGGACAACAAATTGTGCTAGAAAAAAATATATGTGTCCGTCGGTTTCTATTAAGAACTATCTCAACGAAATTTTTTATATTTTAGAACTTTACCAATCACTTGTGGAAATGGGCCGGATCGGACCTTTGTATCTTTATAAAAAAAGTATTCTATAAAAATGTTCTTTGTTTTTTAAGATATTTAGCACAAAAGTTTCCATTTGTGTAATTAGAAGTTTGTACATATTTCACAGACAAGGTTAAAATCGGATCACTATATCATATACCTATTAAAGTATAGTAAAGAAATATTGTTGGTAAATATCAGCTTGCTGAAAAAACAAAAATGCTTGATCGATCAAACAAAGGTGATCTGATATTGGCGGTCTTTTTTAACTCTTAATTTAGCTCAGTTATCAATGTGCGCACTTGCACCAGTGCGACATGTTTCTTTTTCGAAGCTTAAAAATACATTTTCAGCGGCGCTTTCAGCTACAGTGTGTGCGCGACAAATCATAGATAAATGCTTATGAGTTTGAAAATAAGTAATCCACAGTGAGAGTGATGTCAAATGCAACCACAGTTGATCATCACAAACCATTCCGAACCATATGGTCACCTAATTTTGTCAATCAGGGATGATCAGTTTTTAATTAAACTGACCTTTTCGATATAGAAACGTAGGACGATCTAGTGATCAGGGGTTTTTGATTTTTCGCCGATTTTTCAAAGTGATTTACCTTTACCTTGTTATTTGCGTTTGCTTGTATGCTCTACCTCTGTCGCAGCCCCGAATACAAAAACTGATCTGTGCGTTTTTTGTTAATGATGCCAACTAAACCTGAAGTGAAAATGTATAGACGCTTTTTTTAAGTGCAAAAATTTAAATAAAAAATTCTTCCCTTCTGGTGAGTGTTCCACCGTATGCTGGCTTGGGCACGCCTTCTCTATCAGGTATACAAATTCTCGTCTGAATATTCACGAAAAACACATAAATGTGGGTAAATGTTCTATATATACTCTCGATGGACTGCGATTTATAAGAAATATTCGTGCAGAAACTATTTGATGTTCTAACATGGTTCTTGATCGGCTGTACGTCATCGTACTGTTTAATACTTTTCATAAAAAAAATAAATAAAAAAATATAAATACAATATATATTTCAAACATTTTCAAGCACGACCAAAAACACGATATATGTTAATTTATATTGTGAAGCAGCGTATGCTCCTCCCACATTTTTCCACGGGATGTACTACAAATCGTTTTCTGTCAGGAAGCCATAAACCCCACATTCTAACCACTGTTGCAGCCATATAAATAATAATTCATTAGGAGACACCCTGGGGCTTCTTTAATACTGTTTACTTATATTTAGTGCGAAAAGAAAAAATTAATACACAGTCACATAACGTAATCCACGAAAATGCCAGTATTCGTTTATTTAATATAGGATGATTTACTTATATTTTTATAAATTCTATATTTAAACTTTAATTTAATTTGACTTTCTTACATCTCAAACATTTTTGAATAACCAAAAAACATTTATTAGTTTTTAGTTAAATGTTTTTGAAAAATGTATCATACAATGTACAATGGGTTTGGAGCAGATTGTAATCAAATCGATGGAGGACTCTGGGCATTGGGAACAGGGTACCTCCAATTTGGGGTTCCCGCGTAGAGTTGCAGGGAGAATTGATTGAAAATTGTATATTCGCGTACAAGAAGGAAAAGCAGAACGGGAGGTGGGATGCAGGAGGTCAAAGAAAGAGGTCAGCAGCTATAGGAAGGGGATATTGTCGTTAGTCAGGTCTTTGTTGGTTGTGTTATCGCCAAGTACGATCACGCCCACCCTACCATGATCCTTAAGGGCTAATACAATCTACACTAAGGATCCCTCCAACAAAGATGTCGGTAGATCACAGTGCAATAAGACGATGATGCATGGTTTCTATTAAATATATTTAGCCTTGATTTATGTCGATTCTAATTTTATTTACAAAATCCAGTATAATTTATTTAAGGTAATAACCAACCTAACTCTAACTGCACCTAGCATTAAATGAATAGAGAATATACAGGCACATAAGTTATAATATGGGGAGGTAAGGGTCAAATCAATCAAAATAATCGTATAACAAGGGGTCTTTTGATGATAGTATTCGATAATAGTAGTAGTGTAATAGCCATAAACCCATAAACCTCGCGTAATAGTGGTAATAGTGTATATGTGTATGTGTGATTTCAATAATATGTGATTTCAAAAATATGCAAGATTAAGCTAGCGTAAATGTTTATGCGCAGGAACATTTAACAAAGTTCATTTCTTTCAAGTTTTGTTTCAAGGCTGGCCAATGCAAAGCCAAGAAAATAGAAAAAAGCTTTCCATGTATATGGTCACTTTGCTATTATCGCAAGTTCACGGTAGGCAAAGCCATATCGTTTGAAGAGAGAAAAGTTACCGCAAATTCATGTTTATGTTAATCACTCACGATACTGATATCCATTACGACTCCCGTCCGAAAGCTCTATGAAAGCTTCTACGATCATAACCCAGTCTTTTTTTTAACTATTTCCCAACGAGTATCATCAAAAAACCGTTGAATTTCAAAATAAATCAAAGTGAGAAAATGCACGAAAGGCATAGAATATTATAAAAACTTATTTCATTTTTCCCTGAAGTGCGATGCTCTACCGATTTTCTTTTTGTTTTGTGGTAGTTGTTCCCACAGGCGAATAGTATGAACAAAGAAATGCAATGCAAGTTCTTTTTTATATATGATTTTATGCAACATAATCAAATTTCTAAAGTTTACCAATATGAGGGCGGTCCGTTAAGTTTCCAGCCTGACAATGAAAACGACCTCCCACGTTAACCAAACTTTGGTATTGTGATAAGGCATCTTTTAAAGTGTTCCCGCCAAAATTTCAGCCACATAAATATTTTAGTTATCGATGTACAATCGATTACCTAAGTCGTCGCTATTTCTTTCGGTATCAGTGCTTTTGTAAAATGGGAAAAAGTTTGTCGCCGGTCGATAGTCGATAGCGATAGGCGGATTTAGTATATTTAGTATTTAGTCTAGTATGTAGAAATGTATGGATTTTGAGCTCTGCAATGTACGGGCATATTTTAGACGCCACGATTTGGCGCCATAGTTTTAAGCTTTCTTTTTCATTGTCGCGTGGTTGAAGCAGGAGGACATACTGCGGTAAGAACAGTTGCATTGTATGAGAGGTTATAATTAAGCATTCTTTTGGACAGAATAAAACGGGCTTACCGAAACACGTTGCTTTGCTTAAAAATTCGGGCCGTTAAAGGCAACTCCACGGGACCACCGACATGATCTTTTATTCGCAGTCCTAGGCAAGACGACTGCAAGGGCAATATTTCCTCTGGAGCACAGGCAGGCAGCCACCTCCAGTTAGAGAGTTGCCAGGAACGCGGACAGCGTTGAGATTGGACAGGCCGCAGGCAGCGACCTAGAGCAGACGCAGACGGCGTCGATTGGACGAGCCGCAGACAGCGACTCAAAGTAAACGCAGGCAGCGTTGATTAGAAAAGTCTGGGCAGAATAGAAGGATGCAACATTCCCCCAGACGGAGTGCCCGATTGATCGAGGGGCGAGTGACGCCTACAACAACAAGTGCGACGCCACAGCCTGGAAGTAGTGGTGCAGCAAACATGCTGCCGGCACCGAATGTAACAGCCATGTCGGCCACGCTGAGTCACAGCCAGGCCGCTTCCGAGTCTGGAAGTATTACGACCACAGCTGGAGTATCAGTACCAGGACAGAGCAATCCATCTTCAATGCTGGATCTCTTGGAGAGAATTGCAGCGTTGGAAAGGGAGCTGGAAGGGGTAAGAGCCCGCAATGATGTGAGCAGTGCAGCAGTTGTACAGCCGCCATTTTCGAGTGGTCCGCCATTGTCATTGCGTGGCGATCCGCTCACACATAACGGGGTCGGAGTGAACAGTACAGCATGTTGGCAGCCGCCATTTTATAACGGACCGGCACTGCTTACAAGTAGCAGTTGTGTGACGCCATTTTGCGCCACTAGTACCGCGCAGACAGCGCAGGGAATTATGCCACCGGGTGTCGGCATCTACAACGTCATAACACCGACACCACAAGCTGGATCCTACGCGTGGAATACACCGAATGGAAGCAGTGGAAACTATATGCCACGCAAGCTTCCCGATTTGCCAGTATTTGGAGGTCAGCCCGAGGATTGGCCGATCTTCCTTTGTGCATATACTGAGACAACTCAAGCGTACAACTGTACGGATCTGGAGAATAACCAGCGCTTGCTGAAGGCGCTGAAGGATGAAGCTCGTGAGACCGTCAAGTCGCTACTGATCCATCCAAGTAACGTCAGTGCTGTTATGGATCAGCTGCGCTTTAGATATGGCCGACCGGAACAACTTATACGCAGTCAGCTGAACGGAATACGAGAGGTGTCTCCTATTACGGAGCACAATCTGGGGAAGATTGTTCCCTTCGCAACCCGTGTGAGTAATCTCACTGCCTTCTTGCAGTCAGCGAAGGCAGATCAGCATTTGGCAAACCCAACCCTAATGGAAGACCTTGTGTCCAAACTCCCGACAAGCAAACGAGTGGAGTGGGCAAGGCATGCTGCGACGATTACGCCTTTCCCAACCATTGCCCATTTTAGTGCATGGCTGACAGAGTACGCCAATGTGGTGTGCACGATCACGGATGTTGATGGGAAGGAACCAAGACGTCGATTGCTACATGCAAGCATCGACCAAGACCGAGACGAGCAGACACACAGCCGTCTCAGAGGTTGTCCAATCTGTGGAGGACAACATGCAGTTAAGGACTGCAGAGATTTCAACGGAGCTTCACTACCAGACAGGTGGAGGCATGTGAGGAGGCATCGACTATGCTTTGCATGCTTACAGAGCGGGCACATGACTAGATCCTGCAATTCGCATGGTGAGTGTCAATTCAACGGATGCCGGAAGAGGCATAACCGTCTTCTACATGGCGCGGACAGCGAACACAGAAGGTCGTCGCAGCAAGGCGATGACAGAAGATACAGGCAGCGAAACCAGCAGTCAGCAGTTTCTACACAAAGCCTGGACAGAGGTGCACCGCAGGCAGCGGATGCGCCCATCGAGAGGATTTTAAATTGTGTCGACGCAAAACGAGGTCGCCTTCTGTTCCGTATACTGCCAGTAACGCTGTACGGAGCAGGCCGACGGGTGGATACGTACGCACTCCTGGATGAAGGTTCATCCGTCACGATGATCGACGACGATGTTAGGAAAGATCTGGGCGTGCAAGGTGAGCGTCGACATCTGGATATTCAGTGGTTTGGAGGTAGATCCACCAGGGAACCTACCAACGTGGTAAACCTGCAAATTAGTGGAGCAGGCAAGCCTATACGCCACGTATTGCGAAACGTGTATGCCATTTCGAACCTGAGCCTGCCGATGCAGACTCTAGACCGACAAGATGTCCAAGGCGTGCATAAGGGTGCGCGCCTGCCAATGAGGCCCTACAGTAACGCGGTGCCGAAATTGCTCATTGGCCTGGATCATGGACACTTGGGATTTCCACTTAAGACAAAGCGGTTTGCCAGACAGGGACCGTATGCGGCCGCAACCGAGCTGGGCTGGGTTGTCTTTGGGCCGGTAAGTGGACAGTTAACTACGCCTTCACCGAGGTCTTGCTTCCTAGCCGTATCATTGGATGACACTATGCAAAAGATGGTGGAAGACTACTTTGATGTCGAAAACTTTGGTGTGAAGCTCGCGCAACCAGTTGCAGGCAGCGACGACGTGCGGGCCCAGAAGATACTCGAAGATACCACGGTGAAATTGGGCCAGCGTTTCCAGACAGGATTACTATGGAAGAAGGACAACATTGTGCTGCCACGAAGCTATGATATGGCGTACAAGCGGTTGGTCAACGTCGAGAAGAAGATGAAGCGCAACGGGAAGTTCGCGCAGGAATACGCAAGGATCATCAGTGATTACGTATCTAAGGGATACGCTCGACGGTTGAAGCCTAACGAGGTCGCAGAGAAAAGCGACAGGCTTTGGTATCTGCCACATTTTGGAGTCGAAAACCCGAACAAGCCGGGCAAGATTCGACTGGTCTTTGACGCTGCAGCCAAAGTTGG
The DNA here is from genome assembly GCA_035041765.1 of Drosophila algonquin. Lineage (NCBI taxonomy): Eukaryota > Metazoa > Arthropoda > Insecta > Diptera > Drosophilidae > Drosophila > Drosophila algonquin. The sequence goes on along the minus strand of JAWNKY010000761.1, from coordinate 124,937 downwards.
AGGAACATCACTAAACTCGGCGTTGGCCAAAGGGCCTCAACATTATAAACCCTTGCCAGTGGTTCTCTTCCATTTTAGAGAAGGTGCCGTCGGAGTCTGCGGTGACATCAAGGAGATGTTCCATCAAGTTCTAATCCGACCCGAAGATAGATGTTCTCAGCGTTTTCTGTGGAGAGATGGCGACGATAAAAGGGATCCTGACATCTACGAGATGATTGTTATGACATTTGGAGCAGCCTGCTCGCCAAGCGCTGCGCATTACGTGAAGACTGTGAATGCCGAACAGTTTCGGCATACGGATCCAAGAGCAGTTAAGGCCATCATCGATTGTCATTATGTGGATGACTATGTGGACAGCTTTGCTACCGAGAGCGAAGCCATCAGCGTATCTACCCGAGTGAAGGATATACACGCGAACGCTGGATTTGAGTTATGCCGGTTCTCATCCAGCTCACCTATTGTGGAGACTGCATTGGGCCCCCCAGGACGAGGTGCGAGCGTCGGATGGGGTGAGTCAGCACAGAAGATTTTGGGAATGTGTTGGCAAGCAGCCACGGATGACTTCAGGTTTGATGTAAAGTTTCATCGAGTTCCAAGCAGCGTATTGAATGGCAGTCGAGTCCCTACCAAGAGGGAGTATTTGAGCTTGGTCATGTCAACGTTCGATCCTCTGGGATTCTTGTGTTGCCTCATGATAACAGCGAAGTTGCTGCTACGAGAGATTTGGAGGCAGAAGATCCAGTGGGATGAACCACTACCAGATGAGCTATACAGAGCCTTTATGAACTGGCGCAAACAAATGGATGCCGTGGAACAGTTCCGATGTCCTCGCCATTACTTTGGGCGTGGACGCGTGCGAGACTTAGAGATGCACGTCTTCGTGGACGCAAGTCAGTCTGCATTCGCGGCAGTGGCCTACTGGAGGGTCACCTATGAAGATGACGACGTGTTGGTGAGCTTCGTATGTGGTAAAACGAAGTGCGCGCCGATGAGAACAATGTCAATCCCACGGTTGGAGCTGCAGGCAGCAGTTCTTGGAACCAGACTGATGGACACTGTTAAAAAGGAACACAGTGTGGCCATCAGGGACATCGTGTTATGGACAGACTCCAAGACAGTGCTTAAATGGATTGGCAGCACCCACCGCCGGTATAAGCAATTTGTCGGCAACCGGGTGGCGGAGGTCTTGGAGTCGACAAAGGTATCCCAATGGAGATGGGTGCCAACAGCCGACAATGCGGCGGATGAAGGAACGCGTTCACAATGCCACGTGGACCTCGGTCAGAAGTCACGTTGGCTGGGTGGACCAGCATTTTTGAGGCAGCCAGCGGGCAGCTGGCCACAGCCTGAATACGGATCTGAACGAGATCCGGATGGTAACGACGATGAGGAGATGCCAAGTGAGTTTTCGTTGGTTGGAGCGAACGACTTTTGCATTTCATTTCAGAGATTCTCGAGCTATACTCGGCTACTCAGAACTACGGCCTGGGTGTTAAGGTTCACGCGCTGGTGCCGTGGGCAAAGAAGCGATCTCGAGAAGTACGGTCTCACTGCAGCAGAGTGTGAGGCCGCGGAGAACCTGTTGGTTAGACAGGCACAACGTGAGGCGTTTCCAAGCGAGATGCGGTCGACAGAAGATTGCAAGATGGTCGCCAATGGAAGCGACATTCGAGGTCTGGCGCCATACATTGATGACCATGGAATTCTGCGAGCCTACGGCAGAATTGATGCCGCATTGTGTATACCATACAGTGCGAGGAGGCCTATAATCCTGTCACACAGGCACAGTCTTACGGAAATGATTGTACAGCATTTCCACGACAAGATGAAGCATCAGAATGTGGATGCTACGATTACGGAGATCCGGACGAGGTTTTGGATTACGAAGCTGAGACGTGTACTACGGAAGGTGATCTCAGCATGCAACATGTGCAAGTTGCTACGGGCGGAGCCAGCGCCACCAATAATGGGACCCCTGCCAGGGGATCGCCTGGAAGCCAATGGTTGGCCTTTCAAGAATACTGGACTGGATTACTTTGGACCACTGTTGGTGACAGTTTCGCGCCACAAGGAGAAGCGATGGGTCGCCCTGTTCACGTGCTTAACGACCAGGGCGATACATCTGGAATTAGCGCATGACCTGTCGACGGACTCCTGTATAATTGCGATACGGAATTTCGTCTGCCGTCGAGGGCCAGTACATAGACTGCGCAGCGACAACGGCAAGAACTTCGTAGGAGCTGACAGGGAAGCCAGACGATTTGGCGATGTATTCGAGATGGAAAGGATTCAGGGTGAGCTCTCAGGCAAAGGCATCGAGTGGGTATTCAATTGCCCCGTGAATCCATCTGAAGGAGGAGTCTGGGAACGAATGGTGCAGTGCGTCAAGAGGGTCCTGCGCCACACATTGAAGGAGGTGGCGCCGAGGGATCACGTACTGGTGAGCTTCCTGATCGAGGCGGAGAACATCGTAAACTCGCGTCCACTTACCCATTTGCCGGTGGATGCGGACCAGGAAGCCCCCTTGACGCCAAATGATCTGCTCAGAGGAGTAGCTAACCTGCCGGACACGCCTGGCGAAGATGTGGAGCTGCCCAAGGAGTGCGCTACACGCAAGCAGTGGCGTATAGCGCGACTAATGAGGGACCGTTTCTGGAAGAGGTGGACTTTGGAGTACCTGCCTACACTTCTGCGCCGAGAGAAATGGTGCAGGAGAACGGAGCCGGTTCGCCAGGGTGATGTGGTTTTCGTCTGCGATCCAGCCCTGCCCCGAAGAGAGTGGCGTAAGGGCATCGTGGAAGAAGTCTACAAAGGAGTTGATGGAGTCGTCAGACGCGCAAGTGTACGCGTGAATGACAGCGGCCTATCCAGGACTATGATTCGACCCGTCTCCAAACTAGCGGTTTTGGATTTGAGTGAAGCGGTTCTTCACGGGGTCGGGGATGTCGCCGGTCGATAGTCGATAGCGATAGGCGGATTTAGTATATTTAGTATTTAGTCTAGTATGTAGAAATGTATGGATTTTGAGCTCTGCAATGTACGGGCATATTTTAGACGCCACGATTTGGCGCCATAGTTTTAAGCTTTCTTTTTCATTGTCGCGTGGTTGAAGCAGGAGGACATACTGCGGTAAGAACAGTTGCATTGTATGAGAGGTTATAATTAAGCATTCTTTTGGACAGAATAAAACGGGCTTACCGAAACACGTTGCTTTGCTTAAAAATACGGGCCGTTAAAGGCAACTCCACGGGACCACCGACAAAGTTGATTATCGTGCGGTCATAAGATATTTGTTTTTGAAGGCCTACGCAAATCAAAACTGAGATGGACGCTGTCTATGGGGACTCTTCCCCATCATTTGTAACCATCTAAGGAGAATATTGGGACGAGTCGTGCAGCTAGCGCATTTGCGCGCAGGCTTCCATCCATATTCCTGTACTGAGTCGAAGGTATCCGAGCGGGGCGGGACCCTATATTTCCCTTAGCTCTTTCGGGGTGGGGTGGGTTTTGCTAAGATCTTGACTCTTGCCTTAAGGATCCCTGCTGAAACAACAATGGGAGCTAAACTCCCAAAACAAAACAATCAGATTCGGTGAAGCAAGTTCAACCAAACGCGGATACTTAAGGATGCATTTTCCCAAACAGTTGCGAAGTATTGGCGTGATCTAAAGGTGTAAGTCGATCAACGCATTCTTTACCCTCCCTACCTGGATATTCAATATACGATTTTCCGAATATCCCATAATACAATGGCTATCTCCTAGTTCATCAGGTCACCGTTAAAAAAGATTGTCTAGTTACTCATTTCGAAATAATTAGATGGAAGGGTCATATAAATTCACTGTATTTCATCGTAAACATTTTGGTTTCCTAAGCTAAAGTAAAAATATTCAAGAAAAAAAATTACATTGTGTGAAGGGGCAGATATATGGTTTGATATGTAAATGGCTCTTTATTTGATATCGTTTTTAATATATTATTTTTAAGATACAGTTTAGATCGTTCTTTTTTCTTCTTTTCACTTCACTCTTCGACGCTCTCCTTTCTAATGCTCGCTTCCCACCCCGTTGACTCGCATATCGATCGCTAGTCTATCGATAATGTAATCGATAGCCATTAAGGGTACTCTAACTATGTAACTATACTTAGACTACTTAACAATTGCTACAAAATATATGCTTAAAAAAAATACAAAGAAAGGTAATATCAAAAATTAAGAAAAGTTATGAAGGAAAAAATGTGGGAAAATACTGGTTAATTTAGGTTAATGTTCGGTTCAAATCATTTCCCGGATCATTTTTGTAAGATCGGTCGAAATGTGTGGTGACTAATTTTTTCTTTAAGCCTGGTATCCAGCACCGCGAAATTTTACTGAAAGCAAGCTGCTCATTATTTCGGATGTGTGGACCTCAACTAATGTAGTGTGACCAAGAACCTTAAAAGTGATTTGCCACTCTCATGAATCAGCTGTGTTTTGTAAACAGCGCCAATTTTGAAAATTAAACTAAAATTAAAAAAAGGAAGAAAAGTAATTCTGACGATGAAGTGATTGTGTTGGTAGTGGCACATATTGTTGTAAGAAGAAGTACAGCACAGTTGGAGGCGCCAAAATGTCAAAATTATCAAAATGCTCATTTTCCGTGATCCGCTAAAGACATGATATTGCCTCAACTGCTTTTATTAAAGCAATCCTCTCCTCACTTTAAACATTTGCATATCTCTTTTTGGGTTTGCGCACAAATTTCACCCCCACCTTTCACTTTGACTTCAGTAAAAATATGCACATATATTTTACTGGCACCCATATCAGCTGTTCTCACAGTCCACATTCGTGTGGATATCGATACTATCGATACAAATTCGTGGATCCCGTTTACGTTGCTGAATACTGGATCCAGGAAAACACACGAAAAATTACTGGCCCCGTTTTTTTTATATGAAGTTTGCCAGTAATTTTTAGTTTCCGCGGTGCTGGATACCCAGCTTTACTCGAGCCGTGTTCCAAATCCAAAATCTGTAGGCCTCACAGATTCTCTAGACTTGTCCTTCTTCGGACACTTATTTCACTTGTGGCGCAGCAGTGAGAATTGTAAAATTGTGAAATTTTTTGCTTATTTATTTGATTTATTTATTTTTTATTTTATTTTTTTATTTAATTTTTTTTACTCCGCCACTAATTTGTAACGAAAAATAGAGAAAAATTTGTGCTTAAATTACAGTTCATAGGAGTCTGCACTTCAAATTCTATTATTCTACCTTATACAATCTCCAAGTTCTAGGCACACACCAAAACGGAGAGATGGACATGTCTACATACATACATATATCGACACGGTTATTGATGCTGATAAGTTGTATAATATTTAATATTTATTTATTAAAATTATTAAAGATTCGTTGTGATTGTAATGGTCGCAGTGCTTTAACTTTTATGTAATTAAGTACAAATAATTTCTCTCGCAATTGCATGTGGGTCGAATGAGACTTTGGCACCGATTATTTTGCGTCGATCGTTGTGGCGGGGTTATCTAAGTTGGGAGGCCGCTGATCTTCACAGGAATTGTGTTACTATTTGGCTTTCACCAATTCCTGTTAAACATTCTTCACGCACTGCTAGTTTCCTCTTCTGAGCTTCAAAAAAACATTCCTTGGTCGTAGCGACCAATCCCTTTAACATAACTTTTCCGTACATCACCGATCCTCTCTTTGTCCTGCTATTCTCCCCAGCCAGATTGACCCACTTTTCTTGCTTGACTATCATCTCAAACTTGGATTGCACATTCTTATGTCTTAGCTGGTTGCATCTAAGACACCTGTACAGTTGTGTCCTCGAGGATTTCTATATGTCCAAATATCCAGACGACGATTAAGAAGGGTTCCCGGAACCAATGCAATAATATAAATTTAGTTTAGAATTTAATTAAATGAGATATATAAGTGAAATGGACGGAAGCGGTAGGTAGCTGCGATGTTCGTTAGATCGGGGCGAAGCTATAATCTTTGACTTTCGCAAGCAGACTTGCTTGCAAAACCGAACATTCCGCCCGCTAATGCTATATCTGGCATGTAGGTTTTATTCTTCCCGCGTCGAATATCCGCTAAAGCTCTTTGATTTTTGGATTCTAGGAAAGAGAGATAAAAGCAAGATGTGTGCGCAAGTGTATATTTATAAGATTAGAGGGTGGTCATGAGAGTGTACGTATAAGAATGCGATTATGTCTGAATCGGTAGTCGACACAATTTCGATACTGATCTCTTCAACTGACCTTGAAGTATTAGACGTAACCATCCGCCATGACTTAATTTAAATGATGCTTTACTGCCCTTACATTGGAATCCCACAATACACCAAAGTTGTGCGAACGGGGAGCAAACTGTTCCGAACTGCGAAATACACTTGTGCTGGTTTGATATCACAAGAGTTTGGATAGAAAGTTTCGTTGCTCTAGCTTTTATAGTCTCTGAGAACTAGGCGTCACAAAATACGAATGGGCAAAGCGGATGGGGTCGCGTGTGAGAGAGAGCGAGAGGGAATGATGACTTTCGAAATGGTTTTCTTCATTGTAGCTATAATATTGATCCGATCTGATCCAGATTCAACACTCTGATAGAAATGGTCATTCTCTATGATTCTGCGTATTTAGTTTTCTTGTATCTTCAAAATTGTGTGTGCCACAGACTTTCGTCCTTTGTGGGGGCGGAAAGGGGCGGGGCGAAATTTTAAAATACACTTTGAGTAGTGTGATAACACAGGAGACTCAATACAAAATTTGTTTGCTCTAGCTTGAACTGTCTCTGAGATATAGGCACAAATGAAGACGGACGGATAGACAGACATGGCTATATCAACTCGGCTATTGATGCTGATCAAGAATATATATACTTTATGGGGTCGGAAACGCTTCCTTCTGGGCGTTACACACAACCGTTATCCCCACAAATCTAATATACCCTTATACTCCGAGTACCGGGTATAAAAAATCAGTTTGATATTAAGAGCAAGGTAAGCTTTTTGTAAAAACTTCTGCTCAAAAAGAAATAGAACGAACCCGACGAATTAGATCTGACAGCAGATCATAAACATTGTGGGGTGAGTTTCTTCCCATACCGTAGGTGGTTTCTGACCTATAGAGGCACTCGCCAACCCCCGTCTCTCTAAGCAAAATACCCGCGAGGGTACAGGTACATATAATTTAATGCTGTATTAATAACTATTTTGTCGGCGACCCAAACACATACATTTGACTCAAATATCAATGTTATACTACCTCAGACATGGTATGATGCGATGCAATTTCCCAGAAGAAAGCATTTCCGATAACAGTGTCTAGCAGATTCAGTGGCTACGTAACGCTTTTCCAGCGATTACATACTCCCTCTCGTTCACACAATCTTCATCGTGCGGAGGGGGGCCATACTGACTGATTACACTACTCGACAAAATTCAAATTATGGTTTTTTTTCATTAAGTAGTTTTTTTATAAAGAATTTTTTCAAAATTTGGTATTTTTTGTCATAGGTAGTGTTTCTATTTTGCACATAACTTAAGTTTCCTAAAACTGGTTGTATTGAACTTTGCAGTTTTTTTTAAATTCTTTAAAAAAAAACTACTCCATGAAAAAAAAACCATAATTCTTTAAAAAAATTTAGATCTCCAAATCTATCAGAATAAGTCAATTTTGGCCACAGCGGAAAATAAAGTTTAATTTTGTCGAGTAGTGTTATTGAGCTTTCAAATTTGATAATTTGCGATATACTTTCGGTATATTTTGCCGAAATTTTGATTTTAAAATTCAGGAAAAGTCGGAAAAAAATATCTCTCGTCCTGTACTTCTATCGTTTAAAATTCTATAGTTGTAAAAATGTATGGCTAAACGGTTATGATGCATTCGTTTGACCAAAACTTCGTTAAACTCCGTTAGTCGAAATATAATGTTTTCAATGTTGGACGTTGGATGTTGATATGCAATGACTTCACCATCAAGTGGCATTATGAAGGGCACAATCAATTGGGCCAAGCGATACTAGCAAAAGGATGTTACGCGCAGATCCTAGGCAGGAACGCAACACTCCTCCCACTCAACCGAGCGTGGGGCCGCATGACGCGCGACTCGTTAACCGAACCGATCGAGGTCATGCAGGAAAGATAGATGTTATACTAACATTCGAGGAAAATTATAACTAATCTGAATTAAGAGAACTAAGCATTCATGCAAAATATCAAGTTATAATTATGAGAAAGGTATCTGAGTATTAGTAATTTAAAAAGAGGAAGAGAATTAGTAGCAGATATGATATGGTAGATAGAATTATAATCTGAGCAAAAGACCCTAAAAAGTTCATGCAAGGAATGATTCGATCTACATCGCGGAAGAAACAACGAGTGTTTCTAATAGAAATATAATAAAAATTGTGAAATTTATGTGGATCTATAAGGGCTATCTACGTCCCCTTTGATCAAATTGTGCACAGAAATCACAGAAATGCACAGAAAAATGGCAATCTCACATTTGCATCCCAGTTGAGGCCGCGCAGAGAGAAAGTAGAAATATGTTCAGCACTGATTCAAAATGGTGCTGGTGTACTTTGTGCTGAGGGCATCATACACAAGAGCAAACATTTTTTAAGAGAGACTTTTTGATAAAATTACTTTGACTACCTCTTTATAAACCCAAGCACGCTAATGGCCATATTTACCAAGCCAGAAATGTGTTCAGAAAGCTTTAACTTGGAATCTAATATAATACTAAGACAATCAAACAAGGTAATTTTCACAAAAAAAAGCCATCAAGGGGCTGAAAAGATGAAATTTCATTGCTTTAAATTTTAAGGCATTAAGGTTTAACATATTTGCAAAACACCATGGTTAAAAGTTATTGATATCGATTTGCAAGCGGTACGTTCTTTTACTAGACACAAAGCCTAACATCATCCGCATACATGAGAAAAGAGGTGAAGAAAAAACGTTTTTGAAGGGGATTCTTTGAGAGCTAGAAATCCATCTTGTGAGGAAACCGTAAAATGTCAAGTTTTTGTGCTAGGAGGGTGTTTGTAGGGGGCGGATCACCAGGTATTAGCACTCACAAGCCAGTCAAATGAAACCAGCGCGTTCAGGAATTCCACTTCGTTTTCTTGAGTTTATTTTCGGTTATTCAGGTATAGTAGGTAATAACAAGAGGTATGTAGAGGCGAGAATTCGTATGTATGTAATGAAATGAAATGTAACGTATGTATGAAAGACGTCGAACGATCGTAACGGGGGTGGGCGCGCAACTGAAAAACCCCGCTCAAGCTAGTGGCCGCCCGAGCTCTGGGCGGCTCTCCTGAGTGCCGTGTGCAAGAGCGTACGTGAGTGAGTCGGGCGCGATGCGCTCTCCAGAGCGCTCTCCACAGTGCGCTGCGGAAGTTAGCGGCTGCCCTGAACATCCTCCCCCCCTTGCAGGATTGCAAAGTATAATTGAGGGTTTTGTTTAATAAAAGAGGGTCTACGGATGGCGGCGCTATCCCTGGATGCTGGGATGCTGAAACCCACGGTGACGCTGCTGCATTTCCTCCGAAAGGCTGGCTGGCGGGAGTACGAGGGCGGCGTTCAGCTCGGGACGCAGGAGATGGCGACGAAGATGCTGAGGCTGAGCGGGCTGAACGACGAGACGCGGGTATGTGAAGTAGCGTGTGGTGATTCTTGCCACACTCCCTGCACAGCCCGCCACTGCGACAATCACCGCCGGAATGCTGATGAGCCAGGCAGTTTGTGCAGTACTTATTTGTAAGTACGGCTCGGAGCCTCTTCACAGGGCTCAACCGTAGAAAGTGGTGGCAGGTCCGTAGCGGATGGACTCCTGGGCAGACTCGGCATCGGTAGGAGTTCAGACCGCAAGCGCGTCGGCTCTCAATGATACGGTCGGCGCGGGACTGTGGGCCCAAGGCTGGATGCGGAAATCTAGGATGAGATGAAGGTGTCGACGAAGCATTAATACGAGAGTTGTAACGGGTTAAAGGCCCACCTTGGGCACTGGACATTGTCACGTGGTTACATGTAACTGAGTTGAGGTTTGGGCTTGAACTCGGCACGGAGTTGTGATCGCCAAAACAGTGATTATTACGGATGTCATCCCGTCGGTCAACCGTTGGAGAGCGTCCTAGCAATTCTGCGGAGAAGGCCGGTAGAGGATTGCTTTTGTCGCCTCGAGAGCCCGCATCTCTTACCCTTTGGATAGGTACTCTAGACACCTGACTCGAAAAGGACACAACCTGGGGGGCTCTCTGAACGGCCGTATTAGACACTGGCCCAGAGAGCACCCAACCGAAAACTGTTTCTTGCCCGAGGAGAGAGCCACATATGTTCGTCTGTAAGCCGCTTGACAGTACGGATGGTAGAAGGTCAGCTCCGATCAGGACATCGATTGGTGAGCTCTCGAAAAATTTAGGATCCGCCCACGGAAGGCTAGGCAGATCTCTCAGCATATTTTGGGAGATCGGATGCGAGGGAATATTCGCTGCCACCTCCGGAATAACGTAAGCTGTAACGTTTATTTGTAACCCCGACATAGTCGGAGAGCGGATGGAAAAATTGCAAAGCTTTTTTGACTGAGCGGATACAGTATGATTAATGCCGGAGACCTGTGCCTGGATAGGTTGGAATGGCAGTTTGATCATGCTGACTAGACGTTCCGTAATGAACGTGGCCTCGGAGCCAGAGTCGATCAAAGCGCGGGCGCGAAAATTGGCCCCCAGATGGCAAATATTAATCATAGCCGTGCTCAGGAGGACTGCACTTGTACTGGAAGCGAAATAAGCCTGAACGTTGGACAAGGATTCGGAAGAACTCGGATGTTGTACGAATGTGGAAGTCGGCTCGTTGGAACTTGGATTGCCACGGTGCAGCAGCGTGTGGTGCCGTTCCCCACAAGTGACGCAGTTGTGGGCGCTTTGGCATTCTCGGATCTGATGTCCTCGTGCGAAGCAGTTCAGGCATAGCTGTTTCTGTTTAATGTAGCTGGAACGAGCATCAACGGTCATGTGGAGGAAGCGAGGACAATCACGGATTGGATGATTCTCTGTGGAGCAGAGATCACATGTCCTCCTCTGCGGATTCACTGTTGTCTCGAACGAGTGAACCCTCCTAGGAACAGGACTCCCTTGGGACCGGAACGGATTACTTTTAGAAGGTGGCGGATTCGCATCGCCTTTCGAACTATGTGGATTGGAAGGGTGGCTCTCGATCGCCTCTAGCGTCAGATACCGCTGACTGAGGAAGGAGTCCATCTCTTTCCATGACGGCATTTCCTTCTTGTCGGTTATGGACTCTTCCCACAACGCGCGGGTTAATCTCGGCAATCTTGAAGCGCAAATGGTCACGAGCAAGCTATCCCAATTGTCAGTGGAGACCTTGGAGTGGGCGAGTGCGGTTAGAACTCCCTGGATCGTACTTTGCAGTTCTTTCAGAGCACGACTTGAATCGGACCCGATATGAGGCAAAGAGAGGAGAAGATGAATCTGGTTAGTCACCAGGAGCCGTCGGTTCTCATATCGGTCACGAAGGGAATCCCATGCCGTCTCGAAGCCATCGTTGGTCAGCGGGGACTTCTCAACGATGGCCTTCGGATCGCCACTGGTTTTAGTGGCGAGGTAGTACAGCTTTTCTACGGGTGAGAGTCTAGGATTGTTAATATAAATGGCTGTGAAGAGGTCCCGAAAAGTGGGCCAGCGAACGTAATCCCCTGTGAAAACTTCGATGTCACAGGGTGGCAGTCGACAGCCGCCATTGAAGTCCGGCTGTGCAGGAGGACGGACTACTGGGCTGGCCGATTGGACCGTAAGGTCGTCTAGGCACCGTTCATAATCGTCATAGCACGAGTCGTACATGGCTTGGATCTCTAGTTGGGTGCCAGGATCCTCGTCAACCGACGCCATTGAACAGGCCTCGAATTCAGAATCGACCTTTGCCCACATGCTCTGTAAGCGGTCTCTACGGACCTGAGCGATAGCGGGGGATGGCGTGCTGGTACCGGAAGCGGTAAAACGGTCTTTCAAACTGGTCAGCCTGCCGATGGCTGCTACCAATTTCGCACGTGCGGAGATGAATGCTGTTTGGGCCATTGGAGAAGTGTGTCGAGAGCTGATGGGGCTGGTAGGTGGAAGAGCTGGTACCTTTAGCGTGACTGGCGAAGGGAACAGGACCGATTTGCTCTTTGCCGCGGAACTCGTACTCGGCTTAGGCGTAGCGGGTAACTTTATCGGTTTAGTCACCGAGGTAGGTGTGCCTGGGGCGGAACCACTGCGTGGTGTCCTACTACCTGTAGCGGGCCCTGGCAAAAGTTTTTTGCTGTCCTCGTCACCAGTGGGCATGTTCTGACCTCACCCGCTGAGAACAACGAAACGGAAGCGGAAGTGTCGGGTGGATGGACACGGAAAATGGACCCAAAAATCCTTTGGTATTGACTTGTTGGCAAGTCGGAAGCGCTTGGGTATACTATGGCGAACGGGCGCTAATATTGGGAGTCGGTGGCAAGTGACACCCAAAAACAATATACCCGCCGAAAGTAGGGTAGCGCGTCACTGGACAAGCCACCACCGAAAACGATACACCCTAAAAATACAGGGTAGCGAGTCGTTTGGCGCTCCGTTATGCGCAAGAGCGGCGCCGATAATCTGCTCTCCCAACAAAAACAACGCGCGCTACGGTGGAGAGGCGAACGCGAAAACGAGCAAAAGCAGGCGCCGCTATTGCTGCTTGTATGTATGGATGTACATAGGTGCGGGGAGGTGTGGATATACAGACGCAAGAATATGCAGCTAATATATATATGTATGCGGGTATGGAAAAAATAAGTGAAGATTCGGATAGATGGTTTATATTGTAGGTGGAAATATGTATGGGCAAGAATATGCAGTTTTATGTGTATATATTTCGGATAAAAATCTATATATATATATGATGCGCAAGGATATGCGGTTGGGATATATAGATATGTGCAAGGATATGCAGTTGTGATATACTATATGGATGTAGGTGCATTTAATTGCGGATTAGTACATATATGTACATATGTAGACGCAAGAATATGCAGTCAATATGTATGTATATACGTGTGTGTGCGGATATGGATAAGTGCGGGCAAGAATATGCAGTCAAATATATATGGACGTAGGTACGCTTAAGTGCGGATTAGTACATATACATATATATATGTATATAGGCTCAAGAATATGCAGCCAATATATATGTATGCGGATATCAACAAATGCGGACAAGAATATGCCGTTTGGAATTGGACGGAAAAACACAAGATCACGGCACTTCACTGGTGTTTTGTACGTGGTACTTATCTTGGTTCCCCTGATAGAGTGATCCGCCTATGCTTGCTGGGGTGCGCTTCTCCTTGTTGGTGAAGATCCGGCTCGAAGGACCAATGTTTGTAGGGGGCGGATCACCAGGTATTAGCACTCACAAGCCAGTCAAATGAAACCAGCGCGTTCAGGAATTCCACTTCGTTTTCTTGAGTTTATTTTCGGTTATTCAGGTATAGTAGGTAATAACAAGAGGTATGTAGAGGCGAGAATTCGTATGTATGTAATGAAATGAAATGTAACGTATGTATGAAAGACGTCGAACGATCGTAACGGGGGTGGGCGCGCAACTGAAAAACCCCGCTCAAGCTAGTGGCCGCCCGAGCTCTGGGCGGCTCTCCTGAGTGCCGTGTGCAAGAGCGTACGTGAGTGAGTCGGGCGCGATGCGCTCTCCAGAGCGCTCTCCACAGTGCGCTGCGGAAGTTAGCGGCTGCCCTGAACAGAGGGAGTTATTTAAAGAATTGGAGCTTTAAGGCTTGTATCCAGCAGCGCGAAATTTTACTGAAAGCAAACTGCTCATTATTTCGGATGTGTGGACCTCAACTAATGTAGTGTGACCAAGAACCTTAAAAGTGATTTGCCACTCTCATGAATCAGCTGTGTTTTGTAAACAGCGCCAATTTTGAAAATTAAACTAAAATTAAAAAAAGGAAGAAAAGTAATTCTGACGATGAAGTGATTGTGTTGGTAGCGGCACATATTGTTGTAAGAAGAAGTACAGCACAGTTGGAGGCGCCAAAATGTCAAAATTATCAAAATGCTCATTTTCCGTGATCCGCTAAAGACATGATATTGCCTTAATTGCTTTTATTAAAGCAATCCTCTCCTCACTTTAAACATTTGCATATCTCTTTTTGGTTTTGCGCACAAATTTTACCCCCACCTTTCACTTTGACTTCAGTAGAAATAGGCACATATATTTTACTGGCACCCCTATCAGCTGTTCTCACAGTCCACATTCGTGTGAATATCGATACTATCGATACAAATTCGTGGATCCCGTTTACGTTGCTGGATACTGACTCCAGGAAAACACAAACGAAAAATTACTGGCCCCGTTTTTTTTATATGAAGTTTGGCAGTAATTTTTAGTTTCCGCGGTGCTGGATACGCAGCTTTAGTTAGGACAAATGCAATGCAATATTAATTCGAGCAACTCACATACCAAAACTCTCCAACGGTGAAAGGCCTTCCAACGGTGTTGATGTTGTGGCTAAGCTTTGGGAAAATAAAATGATTATAGAGGGGTACAACGATTGATTTTAACCATTTCAGCACTTTCCATTTCCGACAAATTTTCCTCAAACTATATTGTATGTAAATCTTAAACCTTGCGCGCAGGAAAAAGATTGAATTAGAACCAAAAGATTACTGGAAAATTTTAACTAGTCACAAAAATTAAATCAAAACAATGAAGCTTTAGTGAAGGTTAGTGCGGTAACTTTCCGTTTTGTTTGTGGAGCGCCACGGTGCTGGCTGTAGTGCAGGTGCTCTAGAGTGCTCTGGCTTTGAATTTTGCCTTCTGTTCCAGACCCATGCTGAATGATGGACTAGCGGCTTGTAGGTTGCCACTAAATCCAAGGGTTGAGGTGCTTAGCGATTTGTGGGTGATAGTGCGTGGGTTGGTGTGAATTGGTGGGCTCCGCTAGCGATGTATCCGTATGGGTGCTGCACTGGCCACCCAAAGACACAAATAAGAAGCGCATACGAAAAATCAGCCCATCCCCGAGAAACCGTAGTTGCCGCTTGGCAAGATGCGTGCAGCAGAGTTGGCAATGCTTAGATCGCGGGGCGTGGGCGATAGCCAAGAAAGTCGATGTGCACTCTGCAGAAAAGAAAATGCCGTTGAATGAACGAAAATTGCAGAAATATGTGGTAGCACCAATACCTTTTCTTGTGTCGAATCCAGTGAAACAATTGTTTGATCACTCGGATCGGTTTAAATGCTGGATGCCTCCAGATGAAATTTTCACGTGATTAACTTTTTCCGCACTGGTACACACGGTATAAAATTGCAGACGCACCTAGAACAGAATTTTTGAGAAAGAGCGTGGGTACAGCTGCAACTATCTTTTATAGACCGGCATTCCAGAGCTTTCTCTCTGCAACCCTTCTGAGAGAGGGAGAGAGTGACAGATGACGTTCGGTGATTGCAGAAGCCCTGAACGAGCTTTTCTAAGCTGCACTCTTAACTTCAGCTGGTGGAACTAGATTATCTAGCGCCCTCTACATCTCAGAAAACCGATATGCATTTCCATCGCAGCGACTATAAAATATCGCAGCTGAATTGCGAGGGAAATTTAAATTTATTCTTGCTGATCTCAACGGACCAAAAGGCGCCCGTTACACATTTCCAACTGTTAAGTTCTGGGCTGCACAATTCAAGCGTGGACGTAAGAGCTTAGAAGATGAGACACGTCCTGGACGCCTAAAAACTGCGACCACGGACGAAAACAACGCCCAAATTCACCAAATTGTTCTGGACGATCACCGAATAAAAGTAAGAGAGATATCTAATATCACCAAGATTTCTAAAGACCGCGTTTGACATATTTTGAACAACGAATGGGACGTGAAAAATCTCTCGGGCCGTTGGGTGCCGCGTTTGCTCACGTCAGATCAAAAGATTAGTCTCTCTTGATCAAAAGATTAAGTCTCTCTTGGCGATGTTTACGAGTATTAAATCAGAGTTTTGGCGCCCATTCATAGCTGTGGATGAAACATGGATACACCACTATACGCCAAAAACAAAATCCCAATCAAAAAAGTAGATTGAAAAGGGGTATCCGCCACCAAAAGAAGCGAAAACTGTTATTTCAGCTGGAAAAGTGTGGCAATCAGTTTTTTGGGATAGTGCGCTGGCAACAATTTTGAAGCAAAATCCATCTAGTCTGCCATTCTCCTCCTTCACCAGCGCAATAACTTCAGTCACCTCGGCATCAATCTAAAAGCTTTTTTTGCCTAATTTATTTACTTTTTTCGCCCGGCGTTGCCACCTAATTTTTACATTTCACGCAATGAGGCTGAATTCATACTCAACTTTCGTGTGTTATTGAATGCATGAAATTGTGCTTAGCATAAACACAGTATGAAATCTATGGCCAGAAATTTGCTGAGTCAAAACAATTTTTCTAAGAAAGCCAATGTTTTTCACTCAGCCCTGGATACGTGTTTACTCCAGGACAATGTCTTGTTGATGGTGATACCAAGATTACGAGCTTAATCCACGTACTCAATTTTTGTATTATTGATCCATAAATTAGGCAGATTTGATTAAACAAAGGTTTTTGACTAGCTGTATAAATTCTTTTAGCGGCATTATTTTTGAAGGTACATGTCTTTCATACAGTGCTTCAATGTAAAAATAATTAAAATAAATTATCTTAATTAAGAGTTTACATCTGTCTGCAAATATATTGAATTAAAATTAGTCAATTTTCCTTAATTAATGTTCCTACAGTTACTTAAACATACGACTTGGTCGGTCAGATATGGGTTGAATTTATACGTCAAGTAAATTAAACCATGATTAGAAAATACTGTTACGTCAAGATGGTCATATAAAATAATATTATGAGTATCATTAACAAAAGGAAACATTTAGAACTGAGGTTTTGTGCGTGAATGTGATGAACAGACAAGAAATAGGTAACAAAAATACAAATAAAACATTGGGGCAGCTGTGCGACGAAGAAATTATAAAACTTATAAAGAGTTTCGAGAAGAGGGAGTTGATTTGGAATTTGACGGATCGGAAACATTTTGATTCAATAGCAATATAGAGAGAGCATGTGATTCTGTGGTTTCTAAGATGCATAGAGACGGTCAGTAAAATGTAAATGAATTGCTATTTCGATCCCGCAGATTTGGATTTACTCCATGTTGTCTCCTTTTTGTCTTTTGTCATTGGGAAACCCCAATGCCATTGACGCCGACCGACAATGAACTTGTGAAAGTTGCCTTTCAACTTTACTTTATATCAAAACTCCGCCAAACAAGAAATAGCCAGATCTCGTTTAATGTGGGATATGTGTGAGCGATAGTGATAGCCCATATGAGTATGCGTATAAGTGAGTGTTTTATTCGGGAGAAGTACATTTTCTTAGTTTAACCTAGAATCCAAACATAAAGCTATATGCCGCAGTCTCGCCTCCCACTCTCTTTGTTCTCGTCAATCGGAATGAAGTATGGCTTGACTTTGGCGCTTTATAAGTGTGAGCGGACATCACCAAATACGTAGTTCACTAATAAATACCGACTGAAATACAATCGATTGTGCGGGTGTGTCGCTACATTTAAATTTACGGACTATAGAGCCGATCTGTTCCGCGACATCCCGGCCCCCGTGAAACAACTGCATTCACCACATCCAGAACAGCTAACTTGGAGACGGGACGGATCATTACCTTGGCTCGATCGTCGCTGGACACGCGCACCGCTGCTCGTTGTGGTACTCCGTCTACGCCAGGAAATTCTTCTTTTACGGTGCCCCTTTTCCATTCTCTGCGTGGAACAGCCGGATAACAGATGTAGACCAGTTCTCCGCGACGCATAGGCTCGACGTGTGCGCACCACTTCTCTCGGTGTACAAGCGTGGGCAGGTACTCATGTACTCATCGTTTCCAGAATTGTTCTCACATCATCCGGGCAATACGCCACTGTTTCCTTGTGGCGTACTTCTCACTGTGCTGATTGTTGTCTCCAGGGAGGTCTGGCAAATCGGCTGCTACTTTCAGCAGGTCGTTCGGGGTGAGGGGGGCCTCCTGATCAACCGTGACTGGCAAGTGGGTAAGCGGAAGCGAATTTACAATATTCTCCGTCGACAAATCATGCGCCATCTTCAAGTGAATGGCCCTTGTAGTTAGGCAGGTGAATAGTCCGACCCACCTTTTCTCTGTTTCCCGTTCAATCGTCACAAGCAACGGCCCTAAATAGTCCAGGCCGGTGAACTCGAATGGCCACTTGCGCTCTCCGTAGCTTAAATGTGTGGCAATTGGTTACCACTCTCCGTAGCATCCTTCGTGGGTTGGTTACCCAGAACTAAATATCCGTCTCCCGGTTTCCAACAAACTGTTTGTACCGCCGGTGGGTGCTGCTTATCCAGTGCAGCACAGTTTTAGAGTCGGTCCATAGTACGCAGTTGCTACTCCGTGCGTCTGTTTTACGGTGTCCATCAGTCTCGTTCCCAGTACGGCTGATTGGAGTTCCAGTCGTGGTATGGACATATGGACATTGGGGCACATTGCGTCTTGGAACATACAAAATGTGCCTGCACGTTGTTGTCGTCATATGTATGTGGCTCTCCAGTAAGCCACCGCAGCAAACGCCGATTGGCTTAAGTCCACAAAAACGTGCAGCTGCAGCGCCTGCTCACACCCGACTAGGAACCCGATGGTACCTTATGCTGAATCTGAAATCGTCTGTAGCTGGCTACCAGTACATGCCCCGTAAATTATCCTCAGCTTCGGTCCATTCAACGTTCTTATTGGATCCTAGTGGGTTCAAAGCCTTGATCACACTTTCCGAACTGGAAGAAAATCGGCACAAATCTAATGGATAGTGGTACTCATTTATGGCCAGAACCGCGCGGGGAGGTACGTATGGAGGTACTTTTCAGCATTTAAGGTCTTGACGTAGTGCGCTGAGCTTGGTCAGCAAGCGGCTCCGAACGTCATCACCACCATTTCATACAAGTCTGGATCCTGCCGGTCGGCTCAGTTCATCCATAGGAATCTCTGGGCACATCTATCCTGTGGCTGTATCAACACCTGGTGTAACATCTCCTTAATATCTGTGCAGACTCTCACTGCTCCTTTCCGAAAGTGGAAGAGCACGGCTGGCAGAGGTTTGTACTGCTGTGGGCCTTTGAGCAGAGCCGTGTTCAGGGATACACCACCGACCTTGGCTGCCGCATCAAACACTAGACGAACCTTCCCAGGCTTATTTGGGTTCTACACCCCGAAATGCGGCAGATACCATGTTCTGTCACTGTTGACTGAAGCTACGTCCTGCTGCTCCAGAGGTCGCGCGTATCCCTTCTTGACGTAGTCATCCATGATTCCTTGATATTCCTGTGCTTCCTGTGATTCCCATCGCGCTGCATTTCCTCTCGATGTTGACTAGCCTCTTGAGTGCCATGTTGTAGTTGTTTGGCAGACTCACTTGGTCCTCCTTCCATAGCAGACCAGTTTTGTACCGTTGGCCCTCTCGCTTTGCCGTCTCCTCGAGAATCTTCACAGCCCGTGCATCACCGCTAGCTGCGACTGGCGGCGCTGGCTTTACTCTAAAGTTGTCGATCTCAAAGTAGTCGGTGACCATCTTCTGCAGAAGATTGTCCTGTGGGAATGCTAGGAGGCACGATTTCTGAGTTGGTGAACTTACTTGATGTATCATCGGTCCAAACACCCCGCATCCATGTTTGGTGGCGGCTGTCCACCTGCTTGCTCTCCCCGTACAGTGTCACGGGCAGAATGCAGAATAGCAGGTAACCTCCATCCGAGTCGATGTAACTCAGGTTCCGATGAGGCATTTCACTGATGTCCTTCAGCGGCTGCATTGGCGTAGCAGACTTACTCGGGTTTGAATCTGGTAGCTGCGATGCCATCCTTCCATCCTGGGTCATCCTTCCGTTGACCACTGCTTCCATGCAGCGACCGATCGTGATGATCCCTGCGTCGCCCACCGTTCGACTGTGGTGGCTGTCTGGGATTGGTCAGTCCATCGTGCAACAGACGATGGTGCGTTCTCTGACACCCGTGTACATTGCACTTCTTGTCCCTCTTGCAAAACTTGCTCATGTGTCCAGCTTCCAGGCACGAGAAACAGATCCGATGAATTCTTGTCAACTCCATGCGGACCGTTGGGGAATCGTAATTGAAAACCGGGCATTCCTTGATCGGGTGTTTCTTCTCGCATATTGGGCAACACTTGGTGTGCTCGTCATGCCGCTCCTGATCCTCCTGATGCAATTTATTTTCATCCTTCATTTTGCATCCTTAGTGCCGACGTCAGTGACTGTGCAAACCAGTCTCGCGAGGTCGTTTATCTACTCGCTCAGGTGTACAATCGTTGGGTATGATCGTATTGTGACTGCATGCCTAGCCCAGTCCAGCCTTTTGCTCAAGAGAAACTTGGCGATCAGCTCCTCCATCAGGGTGGAATACCCGATGTGCTGTTCTTGGGTTGATTTCTGGATGTGGTAGCTGTAATAAATGTAACTCTGTGGGGGGGGGGTGTTAGAACAGAGGTGAATACTCTCTGGGGTACGAATAGTTGCAGAGGTAAATACTCTCTGTAGAGACGTGTTATGACAGAGGTGAATTTTCTGGAGAGACGAATAGTTGCAGAGGTAAATACTCTCTGTGGAGACGTGTTATGACAGAGGTGAATTCTCTGGAGAGACGAATAGTTGCAGAGGTAAATACTCTCTGTGGAGACGTGCTATGACAGAGGTGAATTCTCTGGAGAGACGTATAGTTGCAGAGGTAAATACTCTCTGTGGAGACGTGCTATGACAGAGGTGAATTCTCTGGAGAGACGAATAGTTGCAGAGGTAAATACTCTCTGTGGAGACGTGTTATGACAGAGGTGAATTCTCTGGAGAGACGAATAGTTGCAGAGGTAAATACTCTCTGTGGAGACGTGTTATGACAGAGGTGAATTCTCTGGAGAGACGAATAGTTGCAGAGGTAAATACTCTCTGTAGAGAAAGATAGGGCAGAGGTGAATACTCTCTGTTTAGAAGGATAGTGCAGAGGTGAATACTCTCTGTGGAGAAAGATAGTGTAGAGGTGAATACTCTCTGTGGAGAAAAGGTCAGGACGGGGCAAATGTATTAGGGAACGGGCAAGCGGAGAAAGCAGGGCTTTTACCTTTGAGCACCGTTCGTAAAATGTATTAGGAAGTTAATCCCAGGCTGTTCCGAGTTGGACTGCCCCGATTTGAGACGGCGGGGCTTCTTTTATTGCCGAAAGTCAGCTGTTGGTCGGCGGCTTTGGGCTTGTGCGTGCCTCTGGCATGCCTAACGCCTACTGGGTCCCAGCTGATGGTGTGCCCGTTGGTGATCGTGCCCTGGTCACACTGGCCCGTGTGCAGTGTGACCGTTTAAGGCCCGGTGATGGTCCCACTGGCCTTGTTTTGGCGCGTGTTTTTAAATATGCCGGTTTTTTGTGTTGTGTCTTTTATTTCATCCTTTAATACTTCATAACAATACTTCAATGTTCAGTCGTTTTAGTTTACTATATTGTGGCGACGGCGCCGTTGCGTATGGCGCTGGGCGTCACAGTCCCCCCTCCTCTCCGAGGCGGTTGCCCTCCCTCTTCCTGTGCAGGTACCAGGCCCCGATGCGTACGTCACCGGCTCGCCCGATCTGTACCCAGCACGTCTCCTCGCCTTTCCATAGCCGGAACCTTCGCTGCGTGTGTGGGTGTCTGGAGCCCAGGTTATCCTGTACCGCTCTTATGTGTCTTGTGGCCAGTTGGTGACCCGCCGGCACGTCCCACTCGGTAGGAATGTCGCCCGGTTCGTCCTCCCATTTGTCTGGTTCGCGTTGTTCTTCCTGTGGCGATGATAGTCCAAGGTCCAGGATGTATCGGTCTTCTTCCTCTACCTGCTGGGCCCATGTGAGCTTCGGTGTCGGATTCGGCTGCGAAAGCGTTGGCATCACTCGGCTTATCCTCCTCTTACTGGGTGCCCGTAGTACTCTGGTTCTGGATTCTGCGGCTGTCGGTCCGCTGCCGTTTGGGGCACACCTGGTTCGCTATCCCTCTGAACCTTATGGGTTCTCCTAGGCGTTGCCACCTTTGTGCTCGACACTTTCATCCGTGACCCTAACGGTGGTGTGTAGGCCAGTGTCTGCGTCCTTCTCCCTTTGTTTTTCTCCGCCAGCAGGTGCTGTTTGAATCGTTTTGCCGTCGCTTCGAACTTTTATCCATGTCCCTGAAACGATAGAGAGATGGTTCTGTTATCACCTCTGATGTCGTTGTTGTTTTCAGTTGAGAGATGTGTGCCCTTAATTTTTTGTTAGTATTGACGTTTTTGACAGTTACAATCACCGGGGAAATTAGTTCTAGGATCTGACAGGGGCCGTCGTATTTCGGTTCCAGTTTTGCCGTCGTTTTGTCGATTTTTTTCGACAGTGGGTGTGTTTTCACCCATACCACATCTCCTACTTTGGGCCGCCATTCTCGTTTCCTCAAATTGTAGTGTCTTGTTTGTTTTGCTGCTGCTTCTTCCATATTTTGTCTGGCCACTGCTTCTGCCTCTTGTCGTGTTTCTGATTTTTCTCGTTGTATGTCGTCGAATCCTGATCCTCTGGTCACTTTGTCGAATAGGTTCCCTGGTAGCCTTAATTACCTGCCAAATAGCAGGTATGCCGGGCTGAATCCAGTTGATTCTGATTTGCTGCTGTTTATTGCTAGTGTCAGTTCTGGCAGCTGTTCGTAACATTGGTTGTGTTTTCCTGCGGCAAACTGTGCGATCATCGTTTTCAGTGTCCTGTTTGCCCGCTCCGTTGGGTTTTCTTGTGGTGTGTATGGTGCTGTGAACCTTTGTGTTATACCCCAACTTTCCATTATCTGTTTCGTCTTTCGGCTCGTGAATTGGACTCCGTTGTCCGATATCAGCTGTTTTGGTGCGCCTCCACTCGCCAGTATTTTCTCCCTGAACGCCTTTAGGAAGGAATCAGCTGTCGCCTGTCTAGCCGGTGTGACCTCCACCCATTTGGAAAACTTATCGATAAACACGATCATTACCGTGTTTCCATGCGAAGTTCTGGGCATTGGTCCGACGAAATCGACACATATTGACTCCCACGGTGCGTTTGCAATTTTTGTCAACATCTTCCCTGCTGCCGCTCTTTGCGAACTTTTGTATTTCTGGCAACTCTCGCATGTTCGTACAAATTTGGTAACATCTTTACTTAGCCCCGGCCAGAAATATCGTTGTCTTATCCGATGTTTCGTCTTCCGTATTCCTAGGTGTCCTGCCGTTGGGTTTGAATGGTTCTCTTCCAGTACCCGGATGCGTTCGTGTTTCGGCACACATAGTTTCCATGCTTGAGCATCCTCGTCGGTGTGGTTCGGTATATGCCTATTAAGTCTGTTATGCTTTATCACAAAGTCGGGTATTTCCTTCGGGTTTGTCGTCACTTGTTGCCACTTTTCCTGGTACCACGCACAGTCCATGACGGTTCGGATGTCCATCCACATTCGGATGTCTTCGTGTGGTAAGCGGGATAGCCCGTCCGCCACTGCGTTCAACTTCCCTTTCCGGTACCGAATTCCAAATGTAAATGGTTGTAGTCCCAACGGCCATCGTGCTATTCGGCCGGATGGGCTCTCGATGGAATTGAGCCATCTCAAAGCCTGGTGGTCTGTGACTACAATGAACTTGTACCCCTCCAGGTACATTCTCATCTTGTGGATGCTCCAATAGATGGCCAAGCATTCCTTCTCCGTAGCGGAGTAGCGTGTTTCTTCGCTTCTAAGCCGCCGGCTCGCATATGCGATCACGTGCTCTCCGTCTGCATCCTCCTGTGTCAACACCGCCCCGATCCCACAGTCACTTGCGTCCGTTTGCAGAATGAACTGGGTTGTCTGGTAGCAAAGTCATTATCAGGAATGTTTGTTTGGACGTTCGTCCTCCTAGTTCCACCGTTGTTTCGAATCTTCGTGTTGTCTTGCGTGTGCTCCCATCTGCCAGTCTTATTACTCGCACTTCGTCTTCTTCGGTTCCTTCGTTCTTCAGTCTCCTTGCCGTCTCTTCGCTGATCATGCATCTTGATGCCCCTGTGTCGATGATCACCTCCATCATCTTCCTGCCGATCCTTGCCCAGCCCAGGAGTTCCTTGTCCTTGTGTATTAGACTTGTTGCCTCCCGCTTGTGTTGATCTGGGCTTCGGGAGCTTGGAGGTTGACTCCCGAGCCCTGAATGTTTCCCTGCGGCTTTCTACAGCATTCTATCGTCCGGACCCCTTGTTTGTTACAGGTCCAGCAATATAGGACTGGTTTTCTGTTGCAAACCCTTGCCTCGTGGCAGTTCTCCCCGCACCGGCGGCATTTTTGTCCCCATTGTGGTTGTTCTTCTGTACTGTGGATGTTGGCTCCATTGCCGACCGTTCACCTTGGACAGTCCCGCTTCTGTCTCTAACCTTTCGAATTCTTCCGCCGTGGTCATGAATTCTGTTAACGTTTTGAACTCGCTTCTTTTTACATAGACCTTGAAAGGTAGCCGGCAGTTTCGGTACGTGTTCTCTAGCTTCTGTTGTTCCGTGTATGTTCCTAACCTCATTAACTTCCTTAGCGCTTGTACATACTCCCTTACTGTCTCCATCTCCGTTTGTTTGCGGTTTGCCACCTGTTTCTCGAGCTCCTCCTGGTACCTGGGAGATATGAAGTTCTCCTTTAGTCCTTCCTTCACTTCCTCCCATGTGCTTACGGGCGCCGGCTTTGTATGCCACCAATCCAATGCGCTTTCCTCCAATATTATTGGCATTGCGAACACCAAGTGATCGTTTTCCACTCCATATGTCTTTGCTAGCTCTTCCATCCTACTCAGGAACTCCAGCAGATCTCCTGCTCCCGTGTAGGTTGTATCCCACTTGCGTATCCTCTCTATTATCGCCACCGCTTCTGGCGAACCTTTCCGTATCTGCTTCGGGAATAGAGCTTTTTTTCTTCCTGATCTGGTTTCTCCTTGTGGTTCCTCTGTCGTTATTTGTATCTGAGCACATTCACTCTAGCTTCTCCAAGCCGAATTCCTCTCAGTAGCCCTGTAGCTCTGCCTTTGTTGCTTGGCTGATCCACTGCTTTGCCATCTTGACCACTTCTGACACACTATTATGCTACCACAACCTGCTCGGGCGCCACTGTGACGTTCCGCGGCCGGGGTATGCTCGTCGTGCCGGGTTCACAGAATTTTAGGTTGATTTCTGGATGTGGTAGCTGTAACAAATGTTCTCGGGTTCAAGAATAAGGCTTAGGGAGGGTTAAGCTGTATAATAACATTAACTTTATTGTTCGGAATTGATACAGGAATGTTTGCAGGGGTGATACTAGGTCTCTGATAGGGGTCTTCCTTCGAGGTCTTCCTTCGGGTCTTCCTTCTTGTTTTGGCTACTCGGCCGCACGTGGCTGTTTGCTGCGTGCAGATCGTGGTTGGTCGTCGGTCGGCCGCTCCTATGGGAAGAATCGCGGCAGAGCTAACAACACTCTGAAGCGAAGGCTTGTGGCAGAGGTGAAAACTCTGTGTTAGAACAGAGGTGAATACTCTCTTGGGTACGAATAGTTGCCGAGGTAAATACTCTCTGTAGAGACGTGTTTGGTCAGAGGTGAATGCCTTGGGGAGACGAATAGTTGCCGAGGTAAATACTCTCTGTAGAGACGTGTTTTGACAGAGGTAAATTCTCTGGGGGGACGAATAGTTGCAGAGGTAAATACTCTCTGTAGAGACGTGTTTTGACAGAGGTGGATTCTCTGGGGAGACGAATAGTTGCAGAGGTAAATACTCTCTGTAGAGAAAGATAGGGCAGAGGTGAATACTCTCTGTTTAGAAGGATAGTGCAGAGGTGAATACTCTCTGTGGAGAAAGATAGTGTAGAGGTGAATACTCTCTGTGGAGAAAAGTTCAGGACGGGGCAAATGTATTAGGGAACGGGCAAGCGGAGAAAGCAGGGCTTTTACCTATGAGCACCGTTCGTAAAATGTATTAGGAAGTTAATCCCAGGCTGTTCCGAGTTGGACTGCCCCGATTTGAGCCGGCGGGGCTTCTTTTATTGCCGAAAGTCAGCTGTTGGTCGGCGGCTTTGGGCTTGTGCGTGCCTCTGGCATGCCTAACGCCTACTGGGTCCCAGCTGATGGTGTGCCCGTTGGTGATCGTGCCCTGGTCACACTGGCCCGTGTGCAGTGTGACCGTTTAAGGCCCGGTGATGGTCCCACTGGCCTTGTTTTGGCGCGTGTTTTTAAATATGCCGGTTTTTTGTGTTGTGTCTTTTATTTCATCCTTTAATACTTCATAACAATACTTCAATATTCAGTCGTTTTAGTTTACTATATTGTGGCGACGGCGCCGTTGCGTATGGCGCTGGGCGTCACATAGTCCAGCATTGTGGGACTAAAATGGTGAGTGAAGATGTAAGGGGAATTCTCAAAAACAGCTAACTCTGCACGCTTAACCTCTAAGCTACTTACACTTTCTGACATTATCCAACCAAGCTTTTTCTTCTCTGCAATATTGGCAGTTGCGTCGAAAGTCGTATCTGTTCGACGCACAATAGAACACGTTTTGGCTATGCTGCGATTTTTGGATTGAGGGGGGGTTGTCAGAAGATCCGCTTGTTAGAAGGACAGTTGCGGTGTGTTGCTGGCTTGATTCTTCGGTCGGTGAAGAGGAAGATGATGCAGCAGTTGATTGGATGTGGAGCAGCGTATGATGTTTAGCCTGGCAACGCCTGCAAGATCCTGACCGGCACCTCTGCAATTTATGGCCTATGTTGAGGCAGTTTAGACATAAGTGCCGCTTCTTTGTTTCTTTATACCGATCAGAAGCAGGGATCTTTAGGAATGCTTGAAGTCTAGATATGTAATGCTGACAGGAATTGCAAGGGTTACATTTGGGGTTAGGATGGTCGCTATTGGAGGAGATAAGGGTGCTAAGTTTATTTTTTCCCATCTGCTGGCTAGCACTTGTTACCATTGCCGATGCCAAATTCTCCAGCATCCGATACTTCGCTTCCAAGAAAGAGGACATGTCTGACCAGAGAGGCAATCTTGAGGTTGGTAGCCTCTCCTCCCATTTCTCCGAAATGCTTTCTTGCTTACGATGTGAACCAGCAACCCATCCAAAATATCCTAAGGTGTTGCCAAGGTCCGAAGAGCACGTAAGTGCGCATTGATCTTGTCGCTGAGCGCACGCAAACCGCTAATTTCTTGCTTTCCCACTCCAATTTCATTTATAATTCTCTTGACGAGATGGATTGTTGAAATTTCTGGTATTAGAACCGCTTCTTACCACCTTCTATCAATCTAACAACTATGCGTAGCAAACTTTTGAAGGTATCGTACAAAAAGTCAGTCTTTAATCTCTTCCATTTGTTATAGGCATTGTTTCTTTTTAGTATTGCCCTTTTAACGAAATTTGTTAGCCATGGCTTCTCACTAGGCTGGGGACGTTTAGATTTCAACGAGACAAAAGTATTATACGGATCTACTACTCTACCTTGCAAATATTCAACCTGATCGTTAGCTTAAGGTCTTAAGGAGCTTTTTATATATTAAGGTCTAGTCATATTTATTAAATTCGCCAGATAAAAAGTTCATATCGATATTTTAAAAGTCTCTATGTGTATATGTCAGGTTCAACTTATCAATACATATGTACATCATAAGACACAAAAACAAAATAGTGTTTGGAGAAGCAAGGGACAGGAATTTGGTCATAGACCAGGGTTTTTATAGAATTACTGACAAAGACCAAATCCAAGAGTGTACTAAAAATGGAAGTAAAGTGGGTGTCGGGTTCTGCAGCCCAATATTGGGAGACTTGATGGAGGCATTATGGCCAGTGGTGCAGTAGTAAATTAAATTCCCTTTTTTATTGTTTGTTGTTTGCACTGCCCACTGCACTGCACATTGTACACACATATATACATATTAGCTTCCGCACGGCAGCAGCCTATCCAGCCGTTCTCTCGTCTTCTTTCCTTTTTTCTTTCGACTTTTCTATCACTCTCTCGATCTTTCGTCTTTGCTATTGCTCTCTCCTCTGGATCTGTGGCACTCTCGCTTCCAGTAGGGCACTGGCAGTTCGGCCCGCCTGCCCTCAAATCAGTCTGGATATCGTCGCGCTCGAATTAGGGAACGGGCAATTCGGCCCGCCTCCTCTTGCAGTTTTTGACTCTTGAACCGGCACTGACCTAATACTACATCGCTAATCTCGCTTTTGCTATTGACAATAAAACTGTATCAAACTAAACTCTCGTGTTTAATAAATCGCATATTACGCTACCGAAAAAGCTCGGCAGTTCAACAGTGGGTTTGATTAGTAGAATTGACTAAGTGTAAACCGAGCGATTCCATGCTGTTGGTAAGATGATTCTGGTACAATAGATTACTATTTTAGTCCCCTAGGATCGCAATGTCAATATAGGAAAGAGTTAACGTAGAAATTAAAGAAATTATATTAGTGTATGACGCTGTACGATTTTTACAAAAATACTTTTTTACTTTAGGACGTTAAGATGCAATGACTGCACCATCAAGTGGCCCAAGCCACACCAGCAGAAGGCTGTTACGCGCGAATCCCACGCAAGAATGCAGCCCTCCTCCTGCCCAACCGACCGAGAGGCGCTGCCGCAAAACATGTAGAGAAAGATAGGTGTAAGACTAGTGTTCGAGGAAAAGTATAACTTATCTGACTAAAAGAACTAAACAATTTCTAATTAAGAGAAAGATATGAGAGTATCAGTAATTTAAGACTAAGGAAGTAAGTAGTAGCGGAAGGAACAACAGTATATATTGTTTAGTGTTTCTGATAGGAATCTTGAAGTTTATGTGGCTCAACAAGTCTACATCTACATCTATCTACATCACCCTTGATCAAGCTGTGCACAAAAATCACTCCAAGCATTTTCCAACGATTAGCTAAGGTTGGAAGGTGTATTAAAAGCAATCTATAAGGGTAAGACGGCAATCTCACATCTGCAACCCAGTTGAGGCCGCGCGTAAAAAGAGTAAAAAGTTGTTCTAAGTTGATCTGAAAACTTTAGCTTGGGATCTAATAGAACACCAAGATCACCAACCCTGGTAATTTCTCTCAAGAGAACCACCGCAAAAGGGTAAAAGCAACCAGAAAGGCGCTGAAGCGATGAAAAGTCATTACTTTACATTTTGAAGCGTTAAGGTTTAATAAATTTGCACAACACCATGACTGAAATCTATCGAGATCGGATTGCAACCTGGATTGAAATGAAATGTCCTTATACTGGACACAGAGCTTTACATCATCCGCATACATAAGTACTCGAGAGTATGTTAATACAGAAGTCAGGTCATTTATGAAGAGTGTAAAGAGAAAGGAGCCTAGATGGCTGCCCTGTGGTATGCCCGAAGTCACCATAATTGGTGAGGACAGGGAGTTTTTGAAAGGACTCTTTGAGACCTAGAACAAAGGTAGCTAGAGATCCATTTCAGGAGATTGGGCGGGAACCCTAGAAGGTCACGTTTTTGTGCTAGGAGAGAATGGTTTAAAGTCGAACGCTTTACTAGAATCAGTGTAAACAACATCCGTCTGCTGTTGCTACCTTTCTTGTGGAGAGGAATTATAAAGGACTCCTTCCATATCTAGGGGAAGCATGAAGAATTTATGAACAGGGTGAATACTTTAAGCAATGGCCCACACAGAGACTCGGCACAGTACCAAAGTAACAGTCGGGAACTCCGTTGTGAAAACAACGGTTTTACTGTTCGTAGATCATAAAGCAACGAGCTTTCATTTAACAAAGGACTGAAAATGCCGTTCGACCTCGGTAAACCGTATGGATACGGCTGACCAGAGTAAACGTCCTGCGAATCGGTAGTTTGGAAATAACGGGCAAAAAGATCGGCAAATGCCAAATGAAGGATAGCGAGGATGGGTGTGCGGACGTTCTACGCTTACTGCTTACAAAGCTGTAGAACTGTTTAGAGTCTTTAGAAAACTGTATCCTGCATCGAGATAGTTAGTTCTTATAACATTGAGCGTTTAGAACTGAAAAGTTTGACCGATGAGAGAGAGAAGAAGAAGAGCCAACTTCTTTAAATTTTTTATAAAGTCTTAGTTGAAGTCTTTCGATTCCCTGTTGGCTGGGAACTTAGTGTGTCTAGTGCCAGGACACTTCTGGAACTAACAAGGGATGACTGAATGGATCTTATCGCCGCTTGGCTGTCAACGAATATGTTAGCCACATTATGTGCTCGTTCTGTATACTGAGCGACCTCTGCTGCCTTCTTGATGGCAAATATTTTCGGCTGGAATAGGGTGCACCGGTCCAGTAGCTCGTACGACAGCCTTATTTCAGAGTCTTTGCAGTTTAAGCCCGCTCCTACGCCGCCGTCCATCATGGAGACGCCTGTTTATATGTTAAGGAGTCCTCTTTTCCAGACCTCGTGCTTCGTAGATATACAGTGGCTCACAGCCAAAATGATGCAGTGTCAAATAAACTGCTTAACTGTGGTACAGATTTTAAAGTAGAGGAATAACAAAAAATGTTTAAACGCCAAACCGGAAATCAAGTCGGATTCCTAGTTTCTAGATGCTTTAGTGCATTTAAACATTTTGTTTTTCCTCTAGTTTAAAATCTGTACCACAGTTAAACAGTTTATTTGCCACTGCATCATTTTGGCTGTGAGCCACTG
Organism: Drosophila algonquin; assembly: GCA_035041765.1. Taxonomy (NCBI): domain Eukaryota; kingdom Metazoa; phylum Arthropoda; class Insecta; order Diptera; family Drosophilidae; genus Drosophila; species Drosophila algonquin. Next base: position 94,197 of record JAWNKY010000761.1, on the reverse strand, counting down.
TATTTGTTTTTACCTCGAGACAAGTTTCGGAGGTTATGTAGTCGGTAAAAATGAACAATTTCTTGCCAATTGAACTTTGCCCATATCTTTGTGACAACGTATTTCCCGATGCAATTAGGCGCTGTGCTGCTTTCCCTGCAGTCAAACGAGCGTGGATGTCCAAGGATCGATTCCTAGTATGGTTTCGAGTTGTTGCGGTTTAACTCAGTGCCCGTGTTATACAGAGTAGAGCCGGTTTTTTCCATGAGTTTATGATCCGTCTTCTTTTCGGTAGCTAGTCACCACACTAACTCCAAACAGCAAACTTGGTCGTACCACCGTGATGTAGATTCAGTGCATTAGAGCAGGTGGCAGGCCATATGTGCTGCTGAGCATCTTCCTGGATGAATAAAGCGCAATGATGGTATTTTTCACCCTTTCCACTTCATTGGGTCACCATGCCAGTTTGCTGTCCAGTACTGTGGAGAAGAATTTCACTTGTAGTTTCGGTTGTGCCTTGTTTGGTTAATTTTCGGGGGGTTCCATGCCGGTACCTTTTACCTCTTACTCTTGGAGAAGAGTATGAGGTCCGTTTCGTTCGCCCACTCATATATCTCCCTGAGTGTACGGTCCATAACAGAGCTTAGGGTCGATTCAAAGAAAATATAAACACTGCGATGTGTAACACCCATACTATTATTTTCTGTATGCAGAGACGTTTGTTTTGTAAGACACAAAATATACGCTGTCTCGCTCGCAGGAAGTCTACAAAGCGCACGGATCTAAGCTCTGCTGATGAGCCTCCCTCTCAGCTCTTGTCGGTCGACGAATTTAGGGAAAGGGCGATGTAACGATTGAGAGCGTAGGGTGTAGGGCAGCAGCAGCAACGATGCATTGAGATCAATGTTTTGCGAAGAGAGTAAGCTATGCCAATCTTTGTGCTGCCATGGGCAGGCGCTTAGCCGAACATACTCCCCCCGTTGAAGAGTACGGGCCTTCAACATCCTTCTTGGCAGCACTTCCGTTCTTGCTACAGGGATCGTCTTTATCGCAGATACTCCGGACACTATGTCTGTCACGATGATGGGCTCTATCACTCGAAGGAGGTGCCACGTCAGATGAGTTACCTGTGAATAGAGAAGCAGAAACTCGGGACTGGGACATCTCTCCAACAACTATCCATCCTAGCTTAGTTTCCTGAAGATGTGATAGACCGGCTCCCAACTTGATTTGGCCAATGCAGAGAAGCTCAAAGAACAGAGCCGCTCCAATAAGAATATCAACAGGTTGGGATTGGTAGAACATCTTATCAGCCAAATGTATGTTGGAGGGCATGTTCCAGCGGGTTGTGTCAACAGTTCCGTTGGGTTGATTGCTCGTAATGGTGGGAGCAACCAATGCCGAAATGGTCGTCGAATAGTTCGAAGCGTGTGATTTCAGTTGTATATCCACGCAGCATCCTTCTTCTTCAGCCGCAACTGTTGAGCTAGTCTTGAAGTAATGATATGCACCTGCGATTAAGAATCGAGCAGGGCACGGCAAGGAGTCAATGTACTGGCAAGAGCCAGCAACACGGAGTCCCGTCTGTGACTCTGGGCGAAAAGCGACGTGGCTGATGACGTTGCAGTTCATTTACTGCGAGATGGTGTCGCATGCAATCGTGGAGCCGATGTTGAAGTCGAGAGTTGAGGCAGAATGGAATGATGAAGCGTTGGACGGAGACTCAAAATAAAGTAGTGTGTGATTTCTGGATCCACATATTCGACAGGATCGAGAACGACATGCACGTTGACAATGGCCTGCTCGGAGGCAATTGATGCACAGCGACAGCTTCTTAGCTTCCTAAAAGCGAAGGCGAGGAGAAAGATTGCAGAACTGCAAACACCCATACGTGGCATGTTCTGGATCTCCGCAGAATGCACAAAGATTCGGCTTGGAGCTAGTTGCGATTAGGCAGTGTTTCCGATGACTATTGGTGTACATGTTCTTAGAATGCTCTTGGGTCTCCAATCTCTGGCATCTCTCTTCCAAGAAGGTAGTAAATTGCTCGGCTGTTGAGAGGCTATCCAACGGCGACGTTTCCTCCCACTTGGCTCGTGTGGCACTGTCCGCCCTCTGCAGCAGACTTTGTATCACAATGCAGTCAGCGACCTGCTCCTTTGTCCCTAGATTCTTTAACGCCCGCAGATTAGCAATTGCGGTATCTGCCAAAACCCGGAGTTGGGACACATGATTCTTCGACTCAGAATGTCGGCGATATGTGTCTGAAATATTATACACCTGTTATTGAATCGTCTGTTGAGCAAATCTAGCTTGATGGGATAATAGATCGGGTCTAAAGCTGGTCCTTTCAGGCAGGATCGTAAGTGCTGTAATTTCCCCACATCCGTTAGGTCAGGATCCTTGTCAATTATGGAAGAAAACATGCTCCAAAAAGCAGAGTACTGTGAGTAGTCCCCGCTGAATTCCGGAAGCTTTAACTCCGGTAGGCGAGGCCGATGCTGCACTACAATCGTAGCTGGGGCCTCTGCAATATGGTCCGTCGGCATTGTTGAGCAAGGGAGCATTGTGGGCTGCCGATTGTTCAATTCATGCCTAATGCAAGTCTCCAGCATTACCACGCACTCGTCAAACTCGTCCCTCAAGGAACTACCTATCTCATATAGATCAATCTCCTCCAGGGCATTATGATGTTCATTGATCCAATAACCAGATCCAATAAAGAGTTTAAACGCACGTTCAACTCCTCTTCTCTGAGCCCACCAATCTTCTCCTTGCCGACGGCATTTCCAATTCTCCGCGCTGCACTTAGCATGGCTTGCACCTTGCGCTTGTAGTACGCAATGTCCACATTGAGAGACAAGGGGGAATCGACAGCGATAGGCGAGGGGGTTTCATCAGAAGACATTGTGTGTGTTTGATAAAGCAAACGCCGAGGCTAATAGCCGGTGAATAGCTTCGAACAGTTTGAAAGGCACTTCCCAATCGATCGCAGCGCTCGAACACACGGGCACAGACCAGCAGCGAGAATTCGCAATTTGCCAACAACAACAATGGCATACACACTGAGAGCACCGAAACCGTAACGAAACAACAGCAAGCAGAAGGTAAAACAGATGACGCGAGAACCGTTACTGTTGCTTGTGCACAACTGAGGAACCGAACAACCGTGGTTTTATGCGACTAAGGCAACGACAAAATTTGGATAAATGCAATTGTTTATGTTTTTATGATTTTATTGTTTTTTTAGGCTGGCGAAAATCCTCTAGCTGAACCCTCCACGAGGGTGCCGGCTGGGCAATGGGCACTGCATTATCCCGGACAAGGGTAATGCATTGTCGCTTGCTCCGTCCGAGGCAATGCAGTGTCTAGCTAAGGCAATGGCCCAGCGTCTTCTCGACCTCGAGTCGGGGGAGCGGGGTCAGGGCCATGGCTAGAGGTGCCTGGCGGGTAGGCCTAAAACGCTAGGGGGTGGTTCCCCCGAAAAACATTAACCACGTATGGACCTTCGCGCCAAGTATGGAGCGGAAAGAGGAAGAAACACGGGTTGGGATGTCAACCCAAACGTCGGTGGGAAGCGTGGCTGCTACCACAGGCGGGCACGGGGAGGAGCAATCCTCTCTGCGTGTCGCCAGTGGCCACACCTCGGACGTGACGGGAGCAGGTCACGTCAGTTGCAACACTACTGCCACAACCCCCCGCTGTAGGATGAGCCGCGCAGGTGCCGTTGTCGAGGCAGACTCGGACCTGGAGAGCGTGCTGTCCATCAGCAAAACAGAAGAGAACAGCCTTCTTCGCTCGCCTGAACCAGGTACCAGCTCCCTGCGCAGGGAAGGGCCGAAGCGTTCGAGGGAGGGGATGAAGGCCAAAGCCCAATACAAGGCGGCCCTCAAGATAGTAGGCAGGCTCCAAGGCAAGACGGATATTTCCCAGGAGGAGAAATCCAAGCTAGCTTGGGCCGAGCTGAAGGTAGAGGAGGGCCGTAAGTACTACGCGCAGGTGCCACAGATGAAGGCATCGACGAGCCAGCACGCCAACAAGGTGGAAGAGTTGCTGTCTACCAAAAGGCAACGCTCGACCGACAGTGCCGTCACTCCGGCGAGCAAGCGGCAGCGTGGACCTAAGAGAGCGGAACCTCCACCTAAACCGGCAAAGCAGGGGTCAGGCGAGAAAATCAGCGATGTGTCTAAGAGACACCTGATTGTAGCACTCATCGACAGACGTGATGAGAATGGGAGGATAACAGCGGCGAAGTGGAAAATGGTCCATGCGCCGCTGGTAGACTCCCTGTTTACAAGGATGGATGAGAACCCAACAGCTCCCATGCCCACCTTCGATGGTGCTGGGTGGCTGAATGGGGTCAAAATCCTGAAATGTAAGGACGACCCGACGCTGAAGTGGCTGACGCAAACGGTCTGCCAACTGGAAGCGATGTGGGAGGGGGCCAAGCTGGAGGTGGTGGACAGGGAGCTAATCCCGTCCATACCAAAGGCGAAGGTGCTCTTCCCCATCGCAATCCAGGGGGACCGTGCGCTGAAGCTCCTTCAGCGACAAAACCCTGAGATACCGACCGCTGACTGGAAGATATTGCATGCTGGTAGCCCATTACCCAACGAGGGGGGCCAGCATGTGATCCTCCAGATCAACAAAGCAGCGGAGGATCAACTTTACCCCAAGTACGGGAAAATGGCGTGGGGTATGGGGAGCGTTTACCTGCGCCTCAAAAAGCGTCCTCTTTTCCTGTCCTCGGGTTCCGTAGAGGTTATGTAGTCAGTGATAATGAACTATTCCTTGCCAATTGAACTTTGCCAATATCTTGGTGACAACGTATTTCCTGATGCAATTAGGCTCTGTGCTGCTTTCCCTGCAGTCAGACGAGCGTGGATGTCCAGGGGATCGATTCCAAGTATGGTTTCGAGTAGTTGCGGTTGAACTCAGCGCCAATGTTATACAGAGTAGATAATGTCGCTAGGTTTTTTCCATGAGTTTATGATCCGTCTTCTTTTCGTTTGCTCCCGGTTTCCTCCTACTCCGTGCGTCTGTTTTACTGTGTCCATCAGTCTCGTTCCCAGTACGGCTGATTGGAGTTCCAGTCGTGGTATGGACATATGGACATTGGGGCACATTACGTCTTGGAACATACAAAATGTGCCTGTACGTTGTCGTCGTCATATGTGGCTCTCCAGTAAGCCACCGCAGCAAACGCCGATTGGCTAAGTCCACAAAAACGTGCAGCTGCAGCGCCCGCTCACACCCGACACCAAAGTAGTGGCGCGAACATCAGAACTCACTCACGTAAGTTAACTCTAGCCACCAGCTCTCAAACGCTGTGGCCGCCAAATCTCTCGCATCAAAAATTTGGCGGTCACCGTGTAAGAGCTCAAGAATCCTATAGGGTCGAACGTTGACATGACCAGGCCTAGGAACTTCGTCTTGGTGGGGACACGTTCCCCGGTCATCACGCTGCTAGGAACCCGATGGTACCTTATGCTGAATCTGAAATCGTCTGTAGCTGGCTACCAGTACATGCCCAGTATCTTATCCTCAGCTTCGGTCCATTCAACGTTCTTATTGGATCCTAGTGGGTTCAAAGCCTTGATCACACTTTCCGAACTGGAAGAAAATCGGCACAAATCTAATGGATAGTGGTACTCATTTATGGCCAGAACCGCGCGGGGAGGTACGTATGGAGGTACTTTTCAGCATTTAAGGTCTTGACGTAGTGCGCTGAGCTTGGTCAGCAAGCGGCTCCGAACGTCATCACCACCATTTCATACAAGTCTGGATCCTGCCGGTCGGCTCAGTTCATCCATAGGAATCTCTGGGCACATCTATCCTGTGGCTGTATCAACACCTGGTGTAACATCTCCTTAATATCTGTGCAGACTCTCACTGCTCCTTTCCGAAAGTGGAAGAGCACGGCTGGCAGAGGTTTGTACTGCTGTGGGCCTTTGAGCAGAGCCGTGTTCAGGGATACGCCGCCGACCTTGGCTGCCGCATCAAATACTAGACGAACCTTCCCAGGCTTATTTGGGTTCTACACCCCGAAATGCGGCAGATACCATGTTCTGTCACTGTTGACCGAAGCTACGTCCTGCTGCTCCAGAGGTCACGCGTATCCCTTCTTGACGTAGTCATCCATGATTCCTTGATATTCCTGTGCTTCCTGTGATTCCCATCGCGCTGCATTTCCTCTCGATGTTGACTAGCCTTTTGAGTGCCATGTTGTAGTTGTTTGGCAGACTCACTTGGTCCTCCTTCCATAGCAGACCAGTTTTGTACCGTTGGCCCTCTCGCTTTGCCGTCTCCTCGAGAATCTTCACAGCCCGTGCATCACCGCTAGCTGCGACTGGCGGCGCTGGCTTTACTCCAAAGTTGTCGATCTCAAAGTAGTCGGTGACCATCTTCTGCAGAAGATTGTCCTGTGGGAATGCTAGGAGGCACGATTTCTGAGTTGGTGAACTTACTTGATGTATCATCGGTCCAAACACCCCGCATCCATGTTTGGTGGCGGCTGTCCACCTGCTTGTTCTCCCCGTACAGTGTCACGGGCAGAATGCGGAATAGCAGGTGACCTCCATCCGAGTCGATGTAACTCAGGTTCCGATGAGGCATTTCACTGATGTCCTTCAGCGGCTGCATTGGCGTAGCAGACTTACTCGGGCTTGGATCTGGTAGCTGCGATGCCCGTGGGTCATCCTTCCGTTGACCACTGCTTCCATGCAGCGACCGATCGTGATGATCCCTGCGTCGCCCACCGTTCGACTGTGGTGGCTGTCTGGGATTGGTCAGTCCATCGTGCAACAGACGATGGTGCGTTCTCTGACACCCGTGTACATTGCACTTCTTGTCCCTCTTGCAAAACTTGCTCATGTGTCCAGCTTCCAGGCACGAGAAACAGATCCGATGAATTCTCGTCAACTCCATGCGGACCGTTGGGGAATCGTAATTGAAAACCGGGCATTCCTTGATCGGGTGTTTCTTCTCGCATATTGGGCAACACTTGGTGTGCTCGTCATGCCGCTCCTGATCCTCCTGATGCAATTTATTTTCATCCTTCATTTTGCATCCTTAGTGCCGACGTCAGTGACTGTGCAAACCAGTCTCGCGAGGTCGTTTATCTACTCGCTCAGGTGTACAATCGTTGGGTATGATCCTATTGTGACTGCATGCCTAGCCCAGTCCAGCCTTTTGCTCAAGAGAAACTTGGCGATAAGCTCCTCCATCAGGGTGGAATACCCGAGGTACTGTTTTCCATTCGCGGATGACCTTAGAAACGCTGCGAGATTGTTTACCCGAGTAGCAAATGGCACGATCTTATTGATGTTGTACCTCTGACAGGGTTGAACCTCTCGCACGATTTCCAACTGGCTGCGTATCAGTTGGCGTTTGCTTGCCCTTCTCAGTACAGCATTGCCACTCCGGTCGCTGAGCGCAGTTTCGCTCGGAAATAACATAGACAACGTCAAAACGTAGATAATGAAGAGTGAGCTTTGAGATAGCGCTTAGCAGGGCAAGCAAGTGCAAGATTAAACAAACATAGAAATAACAGCAATATGTAACAATGAAAATATGCGGCTGAAGGCCAATAAATAGCTGCTATTTGGCAAGCAACTACCCGGTGGGGATCTGCCCCGAACATTTACCACACGTTGGAAGGAAAAGACTTTCAACAGCTCCATCCTGAAGGGGCAGAACCACTATCTTCCCAACGGCCTTTTTGAGGAGTCCTCTTTGGGCGTGGATGACGGCCTTTGATATTGATTGCAGTTTCTATGAGTCCCGTATGAATCGTCGAATGCAGCAATCGGCGCTTCATGTCGAAAGTGGTTTGTGGAGGGCCCAGCTAGATCATCGGGAATTTCTGCAATTTCATGAAATGGCGGGGAATTTTAGAAGTTAGAAACTTCAGAGGTTAAAGTTTAAATTTCGTTAAGCGTGGATGTAAAGCCCATTGCTGTATCGGTAAGTTCGCGCTGCAGTTCCTAAATTTGGCGATTATATAGAGAAATTTCCTGCAAGAGACCGATCTGCACCAACTTCAACAAATTGAGCTCTTGATTCTTGATGGCGCCGTTGAGCCAGCTTGCGGTAGTCCAGCATTGTGGGACTAAAATGGTGAGTGAAGATGTAAGGGGAATTCTCAAAAACAGCTAACTCTGCACGCTTAACCTCTAAGCTACTTACACTTTCTGACATTATCCAACCAAGCTTTTTCTTCTCTGCAATATTGGCAGTTGCGTCGAAAGTCGAATCTGTTCGACGCACAATAGAACACGTTTTGGCCAGGCTGCGATTTTTAGATTGAGGGGGGGTTGTCAGAAGATCCGCTTGTTAGAAGGACAGTTGCGGTGTGTTGCTGGCTCGATTCTTCGGTCGGTGAAGAGAAAGATGATGCAGCAGTTGATTGGATGTGGAGCAGCGTATGATGTTTAGCCTGGCAACGCCTGCAAGATCCTGACCGGCACCTCTGCAATTTATGGCCTATGTTGAGGCAGTTTAGACATAAGCGCCGCTTCTTTGTTTCTTTATATCGATCAGAAGCAGGGATCTTTAGGAATGCTTGAAATCTAGATATGTAAATCTGACAGGAATTGCAAGGGTTACATTTGGGGTTAGGATGGTCGCTATTGGAGGAGATAAGGGTGCTAAGTTTATTTTTTCCCATCTGCTGGCTAGCACTTGTTACCATTGCCGATGCCAAATTCTCCAACATCCGATACTTCGCTTCCAAGAAAGAGGACATGTCTGACCAGAGAGGCAATCTTGAGGTTGGTAGCCTCTCCTCCCATTTCTCCGAAATGCTTTCTTGCTTACGATGTGAACCAGCAACCCATCTAAAATATCCTAAGGTGTTGCCAAGGTCCGAAGAGCACGTAAGTGCGCATTGATCTTGTCGCTGAGCGCACGCAAACCGCTAATTTCTTGCTTTCCCACTCCAATTTCATTTATAATTCTCCATTTATCTCTTGACGAGATGGATTGTTGAAATTTCTGGTATTAGAACCGCTTCTTACCACCTTCTATCAATCTAACAACTATGCGTAGCAAACTTTTGAAGGTATCGTACAAAAAGTCAGTCTTTAATCTCTTCCATTTGTTATAGGCATTGTTTCTTTTTAGTATTGCCCTTTTAACGCAATTTGTTAGCCATGGCCTCTCACTAGGCTGGGGACGTTTAGATTTCAACGAGACAAAAGTATTATACGGATCTACTATTCTACCTTGCAAATATTCAACCTGATCGTTAGCTTAAGGTCTTAAGGAGCTTTTTATATATTAAGGTCCAGTCATATTTATTAAATTCGCCAGATAAAAAGTTCATATCGATATTTTAAAAGTCTCTATGTGTATATGTCAGGTTCAACTTATCAATACATATGTACATCATAAGACACAAAAACAAAATAGTGTTTGGAGAAGCAAGGGACAGGAATTTGGTCATAGACCAGGGTTTTTATAGAATTACTGACAAAGACCAAATCCAAGAGTGTACTAAAAATGGAAGTAAAGTTGGTTCTGGAAGGGTGTCGGGTTCTGCAGCCCAATATTGGGAGATTTGATGGAAGCATAATGGCCAGTGGTGCAGCAGTAAATTAAATTCTCTTTTTTATTGTTTGTTGTTTGCACTGCCCACTGCACTGTACATTGTACACGCATATATACATATTAGCTTCCGCACGGCAGCAGCCTATCCAGCCGTTCTCTCGTGTTTTCTGTCCTTCTTTCTTTCGACTTTTCTATTACTCTCTCGATCTTTCGTCTTCGCTATTTCTCTCTCCTCTGGATCTGTCGCACTCTCGCTTGCAGTAGGGCACTGGCAATTCGGCCCGCCTGCCCTCAAATCAGTCTGGATATTGTCGCGCTGAGATCTGAGCCGCAATGGTCCTACGATTCTCGAGAGAAGAGAGTTGAATGAGGTGGCATCTGCACTCATAGGATTGCAATGGATTTGAAAAATGCAAAGGCTGGAGTGCTTCCAAAATATTGTGTATTGTTGTTTAATGTTTTACAGTGTACAGTTAAACTGTAAAGTTAAATTACATGTCAACTAATTAATCGAAAGGACTAAGGCAAATACTCTGACCCGGTGGGGCTGATTATTGACTCAATAGTCATATGGTCCCACCAACAGCCAAATTTTGGTTAGAGAAAAGCGAAACAATTCCCAATTAGAGCTGTTTAAATTAAGTTATTTATTAAGTTACTCATTAAGAAAATGTTGACCTTATTAGAGCTAGTATCAAATAAAAACAGATGCAAAAATAGGTTATAGTTTCGGCAAAGGTTACGGAAAGATTCATAATCAGAGTAGTTAGAAAGACAGAGTTGGAGATGAAGAGGAAAGTAATGCCTAGTCGGGCGGAAAGGAACAGCAATACTAATAAGGCTGGTGAGGGCTAACAAAAGAGAAGCCTATGGAGGAAGAGAACTCCTTGGCAGAGTCTACGGGATTTAAGAGAGTGGAGGTTAATAAAGCGCAACCTACTTTCATAAGAAGAGAGATGGATCGAAGGGTCCCAATTGAGTCCGCGGAGAGCAAAGATGAGGAAATGTGTTTGTACTGATTCGAGCATATCCTGAAATTTTTGGTAGTGAGGAGAAAAAACACAAGAACCATATTCCAAGATAGGTCGGACCAGAGAAACATATAGAAGTTTTGAAGTATACGGGTCTGTAAATTCCTTAGACCATCTTTTGACAAATCCTAGGACTCCTTTGGCTTTGTTAGAGATAGTAGAGATATGAGAGTTGAAACATAGATTGGGTACAAAGGTAATGCCCAAGTCGTTAACTTTGAAGAGGCGTTGTAGGATAATGTTATTGATTGAGTAATCGAAAAGGTATGAGTTTTTGCGGTGAAATGTCATTATATTGCGTTTAGAAATGTTAAGAGGTAGAACGTTGATTAAGCACCAGTTGATAAGAGCATCAAGATCTGATTGCAAAGATAGTGGGGACAAGGGGTCACTGTAGGAAAAACATAGTTTAACGTCATCAGCATACATTAGGACATGGGAATAAGATAACATTTGAGGAAGATCGTTAATAAATAGGTTAAATAGCAAGGGGCCCAGATGACTACCTTGAGGAACCCCCGATGAGACAATAACAGGTTTAGAGAGAGAGGAGTTAAAGCAGACACGTTGAGAACGGTTACAAAGGTAAGAATTAGTCCAGTATAGAAGCTTAGTCGGAAACCATAGAAGAGACAGTTTATGAATAAGTAGATTATGATTGACGGAGTCGAAGGCTTTACTAAAGTCAGTAAAAACGACATCAGTTTGACACAGTTTAGCAAATCCCGAAGATACAAAGGTGGAAAATTCAAGGAGATTAGTAGAAACTGAGCGACGTTTAATGAATCCATGCTGTGATTCAAAGAATACAGAACTACAAAAATGTTGCAGCTGAGAAGTGATGATTTTTTCAAAGAGTTTAGGAATGGCAGATAAATTGGAAATACAGCGGTAGTTAGAGACATCAGATTTAGATCCCTTCTTATGAAAGGGAACTATATAGGATTCTTTCCAGACGGTGGGAAAGTCACCAGTCTTGAGAGACAAGTTGAAAAGTTTTAAGAGAGGCACACAAAGAGATTCTGCACAAAGTTTAAGAACAGCACTCGGAACCGAATCTGGCCCAGTGGAGAACGAAAACTTGCACGATTTTAAATTTGTTAAGAGACCATCATAGTCGATGAAGGGGGGACAGATACAACTAAATCTATTTAAAGGGATAGGATATGAGTAACTAATACTAAAGTCGTTTGATGAGGCTAGGGTAGAGCTTAAACTTGTTAAACATACGGGATTTAGAATAGATGGGACCAGAAAGATCTCTGGAGGGGGTGACTAAAGGAACATGCGCGGAAAAGATGGAAAAAATAGAGCTATAGAATGCATTAGTGGCAGATTCAATTTCCTGGAAATCGTCAAGGAATGACCAATCAATCTGAGATAGGGCAGTATTCAAGGTGAGAAAATCAGCCTTCTTAAAGCAATAGATATTCGAAGGCTTAATAAAGGACTTCATAGGCCCTGAAGAGGGCAACATGAAATCAATTGAAAGTGTGGGATGGTATGGCTCTTCAGGGAATGATAGAGGTGATCCTCGACATACGAGATCAAGGGTCCTACACATGCTATTACGTATGCCATTTACCTGACCCAACGAAGTATCGGACAAAGAATAAACGAAATCATGCTGCATGGATAGGAACATTAAGCCTTTGGATGGAGACCAAGTGATATTTGGGAGATTAAAGTCACCAAGGACAATAAGACGATCAGAATCACTAAGCTGAGACAAAACGGACTGAAGATGGGCAGCGTGAAGCATATAAGTTGTAAATTCAGTGGACGGTGGGATGTAAGAGCATGATATGAATAAATTAAAAGTACACAGACGAATTTTAACTACGATAATTTCAATAGTGTTGAGCTCGTCGGTGGAAAACAATTGGGAAGTTAAGTCGGAACGAACAGCAATTAGGACGCCGCCACCTCTAGATAGTCGATCAGATCTATATATGTTAAAATTGTCTCAAAAATCTCGGAATCCGAGATTGAGGAATTGAGCCTTGTTTCAGAGAAAGCGATAATATCGGAATCAAAAGTTGCACTATCAGAATGTAGTTTGGTGAGCTTACTGCACAGGCCACGTAAATTCTGATAAGTGATTCCTAGAGGTAGAGGAGAATTCAGTTTTTTGACATAGGTAAATCAGTAGGTGGTGTTGGAAGGATTCCGAGGACACGAGGTGCGGATCGATGATGCGAAGATCGAAATTGGCTATTGAACATGAGACAGATAGTATGTACAGGCCAGAAAGAGGGCTCTAACAAAGTCTTGACAAACTTCTCCGCGACAAGAATTTTAAAGGAGGAAATACTACGTTTTTCCTCGAAGGTAAATTTAGTTACAATGATGCCAGAGGAGCTATTGATGTTAAGTTTGGAGAAGATATAATCTCGAACCATTACATCCGTAGCCGATTCCATAAGACGCGAGACAAATATAGATTTTAGAGGAGCGACAGCGAATGAAGTAGATCGGTCAAGAGGGGTGACATGGTTTATGGGTGAGGCAGAGGTGGGTTCTAACCGAGGAGCAGGTCTGGATGGTATAGCGCTGGCTGACGTGCCAGTACGAGCCAATGTGAAAGGAACGACTTCAACTTCCATGCTGGCAGCAGTATCGACGGCTTCATTAGAGGGCACAGAACCACCAACAACGGGATGATCATAACTGTCCGGTTGGACAACCTGGGCAAACACGCGCACGGGCCGAAGGGCACTTACGCAGCTAGTGTGAGCCGTGTTGTCACACAGCCAGCAGAAAATTAGTGTTTGTGGTGTAGTTACCGAACGGTGACCGTCACAGCGTGTAGCACAACAGGAGCTCATTGTATAATATTAAAAACAATATATATAAATATATATATATATATATATAAAAGAAAGGTAAAATATAAGGCGGTGTGGGGCAGAGATAGTGACTTTAAGCTTCAGTTACACAATTGCGCGCGCAAGAACAAACAGAACAGTCACAAAAACAGCAAGTGAACGGAGAGACACAGAAGGACGATAAAAACACAGAGAGACAAGCACAGAGCGGCAGCTACTGCAGTGCGTGCGTGTTGGAATGAAAACACAGCTGAGGGTAGATAAAAACAGAGAGCGGTTCAGAGAGAGCAAGCGAACCGCACTAGAGGTGGCAACAACAAAACGGCAGCGATTAGGAATGTGCAGAGAAGTTAGGAATGCACAATAGGAATTGAAAATTGGAAATAAATACACAAAAATAAGCTTAAATGCGTATGCACAAAGGCCGCGGCTCTACTTTATACCCGGTACTCAGTCAGTATATACATACATACATATATGAGCTTACGACTTATGCAATTTATTATATGTTCGCAAAAGGGACGACTTAAATTTTGGGCAAAAAAGAATATATCAAAGAATGAAGTCAAACCATTATTGGAATTTTTATACATGTTTCCGTTTTTGTTTACATATGCTTTATACATCTGCTTCTACATTTCTACATTACATGTATAACTACATATTCGAGACGTACAAGTTTTTGCGAGAGAGAGAGGGAATGAGAAGCTCTGGGCACGCGTTGGGTAGCGACTGAAATCTAATTTGTTCTTTCTGACTATAATAGTAGTTCTACTTGATCCAGATTCGGCAATCCAGTAGATACGGTTATTTTCCATCACTATGCGTTTTTGGTTTTCTTTTATCTTAAAAATTGTAGATTCCACAGATTTTCGTTCTTATTGGAGGCGGAAGGGGGCGTGGTAAAATTTTGAAATAAACTTGTGCTGAATTGATATCACAGGAGCTTGGATAGAAAGTTTGGTTGCTCTATATCTTATAGTCCCTGAGATCTAGGTGCTCATTTGGACGGACGGGCAAAGCAGACGAGGAGTCTGAGAGAGAGCAAGAGAGAAGGTTGCCGCTCTAAATGGTTTTGTGTATTGTGGCTAAAATATTGATCCGATCTGATTCAGATTAAACTCTCTGATAGCTATTGTCATTCTCTAAGATTCTTCGTTTTAAGTTTTCTCGTATCTTACAAATTGTGGATTCCACAGATTTTTGTTCTTATTGGGGGCGGAAGGGGGCGTGGTAAAATTTTGAAATAAACTTGTGCTGAATTGATATCACAGGAGCTTGGATAAAAAGTTTGGTTGCTCTAGATCTTATAGACCAGGCTTATTTGGGTTCTACACCCCGAAATGCGGCAGATACCATGTTCTGTCACTGTTGACCGAAGCTACGTCCTGCTGCTCCAGAGGTCACGCGTATCCCTTCTTGACGTAGTCATCCATGATTCCTTGATATTCCTGTGCTTCCTGTGATTCCCATCGCGCTGCATTTCCTCTCGATGTTGACTAGCCTTTTGAGTGCCATGTTGTAGTTGTTTGGCAGACTCACTTGGTCCTCCTTCCATAGCAGACCAGTTTTGTACCGTTGGCCCTCTCGCTTTGTCGTCTCCTCGAGAATCTTCACAGCCCGTGCATCACCGCTAGCTGCGACTGGCGGCGCTGGCTTTACTCCAAAGTTGTCGATCTCAAAGTAGTCGGTGACCATCTTCTGCAGAAGATTGTCCTGTGGGAATGCTAGGAGGCACGATTTCTGAGTTGGTGAACTTACTTGATGTATCATCGGTCCAAACACCCCGCATCCATGTTTGGTGGCGGCTGTCCACCTGCTTGTTCTCCCCGTACAGTGTCACGGGCAGAATGCGGAATAGCAGGTGACCTCCATCCGAGTCGATGTAACTCAGGTTCCGATGAGGCATTTCACTGATGTCCTTCAGCGGCTGCATTGGCGTAGCAGACTTACTCGGGCTTGGATCTGGTAGCTGCGATGCCCGTGGGTCATCCTTCCGTTGACCACTGCTTCCATGCAGCGACCGATCGTGATGATCCTTGCGTCGCCCACCGTTCGACTGTGGTGGCTGTCTGGGATTGGTCAGTCCATCGTGCAACAGACGATGGTGCGTTCTCTGACACCCGTGTACATTGCACTTCTTGTCCCTCTTGCAAAACTTGCTCATGTGTCCAGCTTCCAGGCACGAGAAACAGATCCGATGAATTCTCGTCAACTCCATGCGGACCGTTGGGGAATCGTAATTGAAAACCGGGCATTCCTTGATCGGGTGTTTCTTCTCGCATATTGGGCAACACTTGGTGTGCTCGTCATGCCGCTCCTGATCCTCCTGATGCAATTCATTTTCATCCTTCATTTTGCATCCTTAGTGCCGACGTCAGTGACTGTGCAAACCAGTCTCGCGAGGTCGTTTATCTACTCGCTCAGGTGTACAATCGTTGGGTATGATCCTATTGTGACTGCATGCCTAGCCCAGTCCAGCCTTTTGCTCAAGAGAAACTTGGCGATAAGCTCCTCCATCAGGGTGGAATACCCGAGGTGCTGTTTTCCATTCGCGGATGACCTTAGAAACGCTGCGAGATTGTTTACCCGTGTAGCAAATGGCACGATCTTATTGATGTTGTACCTCTGACAGGGTTGAACCTCTCGCACGATTTCCAACTGGCTGCGTATCAGTTGGCGTTTGCTTGCCCTTCTCAGTACAGCATTGCCACTCCGGTCGCTGAGCGCAGTTTCGCTCGGAAATAACATAGACAACGTCAAAACGTAGATAATGAAGAGTGAGCTTTGAGATAGCGCTTAGCAGGGCAAGCAAGTGCAAGATTAAACAAACATAGAAATAACAGCAATATGTAACAATGAAAATATGCGGCTGAAGGCCAATAAATAGCTGCTATTTGGCAAGCAACTACCCGGTGGGGATCTGCCCCGAACATTTACAACACGTTGGAAGGAAAAGACTTTCAACAGCTCCATCCTGAAGGGGCAGAACCACTATCTTCCCAACGGCCTTTTTGAGGAGTCCTCTTTGGGCGTGGATGACGGCCTTTGATATTGATTGCTGTTTCTATGAGTCCCGTATGAATCGTCGAATGCAGCAATCGGCGCTTCATGTCGAAAGTGGTTTGTGGAGGGCCCAGCTAGATCATCGGGAATTTCTGCAATTTCATGAAATGGCGGGGAATTTTAGAAGTTAGAAACTTCAGAGGTTAAAGTTTAAATTTCGTTAAGCGTGGATGTAAAGCCCATTGCTGTATCGGTAAGTTCGCGCTGCAGTTCCTAAATTTGGCGATTATATAGAGAAATTTCCTGCAAGAGACCGATCTGCACCAACTTCAACAAATTGAGCTCTTGATTCTTGATGGCGCCGTTGAGCCAGCTTGCGGTAGTCCAGCATTGTGGGACTAAAATGGTGAGTGAAGATGTAAGGGGAATTCTCAAAAACAGCTAACTCTGCACGCTTAACCTCTAAGCTACTTACACTTTCTGACATTATCCAACCAAGCTTTTTCTTCTCTGCAATATTGGCAGTTGCGTCGAAAGTCGAATCTGTTCGACGCACAATAGAACACGTTTTGGCTAGGCTGCGATTTTTAGATTGAGGGGGGGTTGTCAGAAGATCCGCTTGTTAGAAGGACAGTTGCGGTGTGTTGCTGGCTCGATTCTTCGGTCGGTGAAGAGAAAGATGATGCAGCAGTTGATTGGATGTGGAGCAGCGTATGATGTTTAGCCTGGCAACGCCTGCAAGATCCTGACCGGCACCTCTGCAATTTATGGCCTATGTTGAGGCAGTTTAGACATAAGCGCCGCTTCTTTGTTTCTTTATATCGATCAGAAGCAGGGATCTTTAGGAATGCTTGAAATCTAGATATGTAAATCTGACAGGAATTGCAAGGGTTACATTTGGGGTTAGGATGGTCGCTATTGGAGGAGATAAGGGTGCTAAGTTTATTTTTTCCCATCTGCTGGCTAGCACTTGTTACCATTGCCGATGCCAAATTCTCCAACATCCGATACTTCGCTTCCAAGAAAGAGGACATGTCTGACCAGAGAGGCAATCTTGAGGTTGGTAGCCTCTCCTCCCATTTCTCCGAAATGCTTTCTTGCTTACGATGTGAACCAGCAACCCATCTAAAATATCCTAAGGTGTTGCCAAGGTCCGAAGAGCACGTAAGTGCGCATTGATCTTGTCGCTGAGCGCACGCAAACCGCTAATTTCTTGCTTTCCCACTCCAATTTCATTTATAATTCTCCATTTATCTCTTGACGAGATGGATTGTTGAAATTTCTGGTATTAGAACCGCTTCTTACCACCTTCTATCAATCTAACAACTATGCGTAGCAAACTTTTGAAGGTATCGTACAAAAAGTCAGTCTTTAATCTCTTCCATTTGTTATAGGCATTGTTTCTTTTTAGTATTGCCCTTTTAACGCAATTTGTTAGCCATGGCCTCTCACTAGGCTGGGGACGTTTAGATTTCAACGAGACAAAAGTATTATACGGATCTACTATTCTACCTTGCAAATATTCAACCTGATCGTTAGCTTAAGGTCTTAAGGAGCTTTTTATATATTAAGGTCCAGTCATATTTATTAAATTCGCCAGATAAAAAGTTCATATCGATATTTTAAAAGTCTCTATGTGTATATGTCAGGTTCAACTTATCAATACATATGTACATCATAAGACACAAAAACAAAATAGTGTTTGGAGAAGCAAGGGACAGGAATTTGGTCATAGACCAGGGTTTTTATAGAATTACTGACAAAGACCAAATCCAAGAGTGTACTAAAAATGGAAGTAAAGTTGGTTCTGGAAGGGTGTCGGGTTCTGCAGCCCAATATTGGGAGATTTGATGGAAGCATAATGGCCAGTGGTGCAGCAGTAAATTAAATTCTCTTTTTTATTGTTTGTTGTTTGCACTGCCCACTGCACTGTACATTGTACACGCATATATACATATTAGCTTCCGCACGGCAGCAGCCTATCCAGCCGTTCTCTCGTGTTTTCTGTCCTTCTTTCTTTCGACTTTTCTATTACTCTCTCGATCTTTCGTCTTCGCTATTTCTCTCTCCTCTGGATCTGTCGCACTCTCGCTTGCAGTAGGGCACTGGCAATTCGGCCCGCCTGCCCTCAAATCAGTCTGGATATCGTCGCGCTGAGATCTGAGCCGCAATGGTCCTACGATTCTCGAGAGAAGAGAGTTGAATGAGGTGGCATCTGCACTCATAGGATTGCAATGGATTTGAAAAATGCAAAGGCTGGAGTGCTTCCAAAATATTGTGTA
This sequence comes from Drosophila algonquin, assembly GCA_035041765.1. Taxonomy (NCBI): domain Eukaryota; kingdom Metazoa; phylum Arthropoda; class Insecta; order Diptera; family Drosophilidae; genus Drosophila; species Drosophila algonquin. The sequence continues at coordinate 75,522 of JAWNKY010000761.1, read as the reverse complement.
TTGTTGTTTAATGTTTTACAGTGTACAGTTAAACTGTAAAGTTAAATTACATGTCAACTAATTAATCGAAAGGACTAAGGCAAATACTCTGACCCGGTGGGGCTGATTATTGACTCAATAGTCATATGGTCCCACCAACAGCCAAATTTTGGTTAGAGAAAAGCGAAACAATTCCCAATTAGAGCTGTTTAAATTAAGTTATTTATTAAGTTACTCATTAAGAAAATGTTGACCTTATTAGAGCTAGTATCAAATAAAAACAGATGCAAAAATAGGTTATAGTTTCGGCAAAGGTTACGGAAAGATTCATAATCAGAGTAGTTAGAAAGACAGAGTTGGAGATGAAGAGGAAAGTAATGCCTAGTCGGGCGGAAAGGAACAGCAATACTAATAAGGCTGGTGAGGGCTAACAAAAGAGAAGCCTATGGAGGAAGAGAACTCCTTGGCAGAGTCTACGGGATTTAAGAGAGTGGAGGTTAATAAAGCGCAACCTACTTTCATAAGAAGAGAGATGGATCGAAGGGTCCCAATTGAGTCCGCGGAGAGCAAAGATGAGGAAATGTGTTTGTACTGATTCGAGCATATCCTGAAATTTTTGGTAGTGAGGAGAAAAAACACAAGAACCATATTCCAAGATAGGTCGGACCAGAGAAACATATAGAAGTTTTGAAGTATACGGGTCTGTAAATTCCTTAGACCATCTTTTGACAAATCCTAGGACTCCTTTGGCTTTGTTAGAGATAGTAGAGATATGAGAGTTGAAACATACAGAGTTGAAAACACTTTGAAGAGGCGTTGTAGGATAATGTTATTGATTGAGTAATCGAAAATGTATGAGTTTTTGCGGTGAAATGTCATTATATTGCGTTTAGAAATGTTAAGAGGTAGAACGTTGATTAAGCACCAGTTGATAAGAGCATCAAGATCTGATTGCAAAGATAGTGGGGACAAGGGGTCACTGTAGGAAAAACATAGTTTAACGTCATCAGCATACATTAGGACATGGGAATAAGATAACATTTGAGGAAGATCGTTAATAAATAGGTTAAATAGCAAGGGGCCCAGATGGCTACCTTGAGGAACCCCCGATGAGACAATAACAGGTTTAGAGAGAGAGGAGTTAAAGCAGACACGTTGAGAACGGTTACAAAGGTAAGAATTAGTCCAGTATAGAAGCTTAGTCGGAAACCATAGAAGAGACAGTTTATGAATAAGTAAATTATGATTGACGGAGTCGAAGGCTTTACTAAAGTCAGTAAAAACGACATCAGTTTGACACTGTTTAGCAAATCCCGAAGTTACAAAGGTGGAAAATTCAAGGAGATTAGTAGAAACTGAGCGACGTTTAATGAATCCATGCTGTGATTCAAAGAATACAGAACTACAAAAATGTTGCAGCTGAGAAGTGATGATTTTTTCAAAGAGTTTAGGAATGGCAGATAAATTGGAAATACAGCGGTAGTTAGAGACATCAGATTTAGATCACGTTTTATGAAAGGGAACTATATAGGATTCTTTCCAGACGGTGGGAAAGTCACCAGTCTTGAGAGACAAGTTGAAAAGTTTTAAGAGAGGCACACAAAGAGATTCTGCACAAAGTTTAAGAACAGCACTCGGAACCGAATCTGGCCCAGTGGAGAACGAAAACTTGCACGATTTTAAATTTGTTAAGAGACCATCATAGTCGATGAAGGGGGGACAGATACAACTAAATCTATTTAAAGGGATATGATATGAGTAACTAATACTAAAGTCGTTTGATGAGGCTAGGGTAGAGCTTAAACTTGTTAAACATACGGGATTTAGAATAGATGGGACCAGAAAGATCTCTGGAGGGGGTGACTAAAGGAACATGCGCGGAAAAGATGGAAAAAATAGAGCTATAGAATGCATTAGTGGCAGATTCAATTTCCTGGAAATCGTCAAGGAATGACCAATCAATCTGAGATAGGGCAGTATTCAAGGTGAGAAAATCAGCCTTCTTAAAGCAATAGATATTCGAAGGCTTAATAAAGGACTTCATAGGCCCTGAAGAGGGCAACATGAAATCAATTGAAAGTGTGGGATGGTATGGCTCTTCAGGGAATGATAGAGGTGATCCTCGACATACGAGATCAAGGGTCCTACACATGCTATTACGTATGCCATTTACCTGACCCAACGAAGTATCGGACAAAGAATAAACGAAATCATGCTGCATGGATAGGAACATTAAGCCTTTGGATGGAGACCAAGTGATATTTGGGAGATTAAAGTCACCAAGGACAATAAGACGATCAGAATCACTAAGCTGAGACAAAACGGACTGAAGATGGGCAGCGTGAAGCATATAAGTTGTAAATTCAGTGGACGGTGGGATGTAAGAGCATGATATGAATAAATTAAAAGTACACAGACGAATTTTAACTACGATAATTTCAATAGTGTTGAGCTCGTCGGTGGAAAACAATTGGGAAGTTAAGTCGGAACGAACAGCAATTAGGACGCCGCCACCTCTAGATAGTCGATCAGATCTATATATGTTAAAATTGTCTCAAAAATCTCGGAATCCGAGATTGAGGAATTGAGCCATGTTTCAGAGAAAGCGATAATATCGGAATCACAAGTTGCACTATCAGAATGTAGTTTGGTGAGCTTACTGCACAGGCCACGTAAATTCTGATAAGTGATTCCTAGAGGTAGAGGAGAATTCAGTTTTTTGACATAGGTAAATCAGTAGGTGGTGTTGGAAGGATTCCGAGGACACGAGGTGCGGATCGATGATGCGAAGATCGAAATTGGCTATTGAACATGAGACAGATAGTATGTACAGGCCAGAAAGAGGGCTCTAACAAAGTCTTGACAAACTTCTCCGCGACAAGAATTTTAAAGGAGGAAATACTACGTTTTTCCTCGAAGGTAAATTTAGTTACAATGATGCCAGAGGAGCTATTGATGTTAAGTTTGGAGAAGATATAATCTCGAACCATTACATCCGTAGCCGATTCCATAAGACGCGAGACAAATATAGATTTTAGAGGAGCGACAGCGAATGAAGTAGATCGGTCAAGAGGGGTGACATGGTTTATGGGTGAGGCAGAGGTGGGTTCTAACCGAGGAGCAGGTCTGGATGGTATAGCGCTGGCTGACGTGCCAGTACGAGCCAATGTGAAAGGAACGACTTCAACTTCCATGCTGGCAGCAGTATCGACGGCTTCATTAGAGGGCACAGAACCACCAACAACGGGATGATCATAACTGTCCGGTTGGACAACCTGGGCAAACACGCGCACGGGCCGAAGGGCACTTACGCAGCTAGTGTGAGCCGTGTTGTCACACAGCCAGCAGAAAATTAGTGTTTGTGGTGTAGTTACCGAACGGTGACCGTCACAGCGTGTAGCACAACAGGAGCTCATTGTATAATATTAAAAACAATATATATAAATATATATATATATATATATAAAAGAAAGGTAAAATATAAGGCGGTGTGGGGCAGAGATAGTGACTTTAAGCTTCAGTTACACAATTGCGCGCGCAAGAACAAACAGAACAGTCACAAAAACAGCAAGTGAACGGAGAGACACAGAAGGACGATAAAAACACAGAGAGACAAGCACAGAGCGGCAGCTACTGCAGTGCGTGCGTGTTGGAATGAAAACACAGCTGAGGGTAGATAAAAACAGAGAGCGGTTCAGAGAGAGCAAGCGAACCGCACTAGAGGTGGCAACAACAAAACGGCAGCGATTAGGAATGTGCAGAGAAGTTAGGAATGCACAATAGGAATTGAAAATTGGAAATAAATACACAAAAATAAGCTTAAATGCGTATGCACAAAGGCCGCGGCTCTACTTTATACCCGGTACTCAGTCAGTATATACATACATACATATATGAGCTTACGACTTATGCAATTTATTATATGTTCGCAAAAGGGACGACTTAAATTTTGGGCAAAAAAGAATATATCAAAGAATGAAGTCAAACCATTATTGGAATTTTTATACATGTTTCCGTTTTTGTTTACATATGCTTTATACATCTGCTTCTACATTTCTACATTACATGTATAACTACATATTCGAGACGTACAAGTTTTTGCGAGAGAGAGAGGGAATGAGAAGCTCTGGGCACGCGTTGGGTAGCGACTGAAATCTAATTTGTTCTTTCTGACTATAATAGTAGTTCTACTTGATCCAGATTCGGCAATCCAGTAGATACGGTTATTTTCCATCACTATGCGTTTTTGGTTTTCTTTTATCTTAAAAATTGTAGATTCCACAGATTTTCGTTCTTATTGGAGGCGGAAGGGGGCGTGGTAAAATTTTGAAATAAACTTGTGCTGAATTGATATCACAGGAGCTTGGATAGAAAGTTTGGTTGCTCTATATCTTATAGTCCCTGAGATCTAGGTGCTCATTTGGACGGACGGGCAAAGCAGACGAGGAGTCTGAGAGAGAGCAAGAGAGAAGGTTGCCGCTCTAAATGGTTTTGTGTATTGTGGCTAAAATATTGATCCGATCTGATTCAGATTAAACTCTCTGATAGCTATTGTCATTCTCTAAGATTCTTCGTTTTAAGTTTTCTCGTATCTTACAAATTGTGGATTCCACAGATTTTTGTTCTTATTGGGGGCGGAAGGGGGCGTGGTAAAATTTTGAAATAAACTTGTGCTGAATTGATATCACAGGAGCTTGGATAAAAAGTTTGGTTGCTCTAGATCTTATAGATCTAGATCTTATAGTCCCTGAGATCTAGGTGTTCATTTGGACGGACGGGCAAAGCAGACGAGGAGTCTGAGAGAGAGCAAGAGAGAAGGTTGCCGCTCTAAATGGTTTTGTGTATTCTGGCTAAAATATTGATCCGATCTGATCCAGATTAAACTCTCTGATAGCTATGGTCATTCTCTAAGATTCTTCGTTTTAAGTTTTCTCGTATCTTACATATTGTGGATTCCACAGATTTTCGTCCTTTGTGAGGGCGGAAAGGGGCGGGGCGAAATTTCGAAATACACTTGGAGTAGTGTGATAACACAGGAGAGACACAGGATACAAGACTTGGTTGCTCTAGCTTTAATAGTCTCTGAGATATAGGCGCTAATGAAGACGGACAGACGGACGGACGGACGGACAGACAGACATGGCTATATCGACTTGGCTATTGATGCTGATCAAGAATATATATACTTTATGGGGTCGAAAACGCTTCCTTCTGGGCGTTACACACAACCGTTATCACCACAAATCTAACATACCCCTATACTCTTCGAGTATCGGGTATAATAAAAAAACAAAAACACACTTTCCTTTATTAACAGATTGACATTTTATTAAGTAAGAGCGAATTAGAGTACGACCGTCTGCAAGGATATATCGATATCGATATCCTTGTCAATCTCTCGAGACGCGCAATCTGAACGATCCCAGTAGGGTTCCAAACCACTGAAGCATATTAAAGGCGCGAGCGCACAAGGAATGAATAAAAACTTAGCCTCGTATAAAGATCCCTTAACTGGGATGAGTTGCGCGTAACGAAGCCGAACATTGCATAAGCTTTCGGAAAAATGTAGTTCAAATGCTCGACAAACAGAAATTTTGAATCAAACAATATGCCTAGGTCGAGTATTTCTGTCTGCTTTAAGAGCGGAAGGCCATCTATTGAATACGAGGTCTGAACTTTAAATGCACACTTGCCATACGAAACCAAAAAACACTTGCTAATGTGGATAGGGAGCAAGTTAAGTGTGCACCAACGACGGATGGACTTGCCATCCAGGTAATGCTGGAGAAGGATACTGTCGCCTAACGATTTGACAGAGCGAAACATTTTGAGATCATCAGCGTAAAGCAAATGCTCAGAAGGTTGAATGCTGAGATATATGTCATTGATAAAAATAGAGAACAGCAGCGAACAAAGAGCACTGCCCTGTGAAAGACCGTATGTAGCCAAATATGGATCCGACTGTTTTCCATTCACAAATACAACATACTCTCGCTGCTCCAGATATGACATGAATCTACTAAGCAGTCTCGAATTAATACCCAGGAGTGATTGTAGCAGCTTTCCACTTACCAATAAACAGCGCCCGTTAACAAAGAATTTGTGACGAAAATTTTCAGCGGTTAACATGCCTCCAATACATCTATTGTTCAAATATTGACCACCGAAGGGGTAGAGACTAAGACATCCGAATCATGCCACGCCACGCATGGCTCAAAATTAGAGCTGAAGAAATAAGCAAAAAGCTTTTCTATACCACTATCAGTATTTGAACTAGGGAACTAAGAACCAAGATTCATAGCTGGGAGAAGAGCACTCGTCGACCTTTTCGAATTTAAGAAATGCCAGAATGACCTGGGACTAACTTAAAGCCGCCTCTCAACGTCGGCAATATATTGATTATATACATATTTGGTTTAAAAACGCCAAACTTCCGATTATGTTGCACATACCTGGCCCAGTCAACAGGGTCACGGGTCTTATCAAATCGCTTAAAAACTTATTACGCAGATTCTTATACCTATGTATTAAGACACATCGTATACCACGGTAGCCTATAGGAGCCACGCACTCTTCTGGAAGCATATTTATCAACAAAATGACGAACAGTTTGAATGAAAACACTATAAGAAGTATCAACACTAGGATGCGATAGAACAGACGCCCAGTTTACATTTAACATGTCATCCCGTATAGCATTCAGACTTACATCAGTAAGACAATATTCAAAATTAAGTTCCGCCCGAGGCTAGTAGCAATAGAATTTAACTGATAATATCAATGGCATATGATGCAACAAAAACTATATTTTATTTAACATATTAAAAACATTGGTGACTTGGGTAAAGCGAATACTAAAGCAGTTATCCACACAAAGAACTTCGTGCAGCACATTACTCGGCAACATAGCCGACGACTGCGGATCCACGGACCACACCAACGATCCCAAGCTGAAGACGACAACAACGCAGAGATGCTGACGGTCTTTTAAATTAGCATGTACATATGTTGGGAAGCATATGAAAAATATTACCAACATACATGCTAATTGAAAAGATCGTGGTTTTTTTTTTTTTTTTGATGACGTTGATATGCAATGAGTGCATCATCAAGTGGCCCAAGCGACACCAGCCGATGGCTGTTACGCGCGGATCCCAGGCAAGAAAGCAGCCCAACTCCCGCCCAACCGACCGAGGGCGCAGCCGCTTAACGCGCGACTCGTTAACCGAACCGATTGCGGACATGCAGGAAAGATAGGTGTTAGACTAGTGTTCGAGGAAAAGTAGAACTAATCTAACTAAAGAAACGAAGTAGTTACTAATTACGGGAAAGATATAAGAGTATCTGTAATTTAAGACTAGGAAGGGAGTTAGTGGTAGATACAATATGATAGAGGGAATTATAATCCGAGCATAGGACCCTAAAAGGTTCATGCAAGGAGTAATTCGACCTACAAAGCGGAAGAAACAAGGGTGTATAGTTCCTAGCGCTTCTAATAGGAATCGTGAAGTTTATGCGGCTCAACAGGTCAGGGCTATCTATGTCACCCTTGATCAAGTTGTGCACAAAAATCACTCCAAGCATTTTCCTACGATTAGCTAAGGTTGGAAGGTTTATTAGGAGCAATCTATTAGAGTAGGACGGTAGTCTCACACCTGCATCCCAGCCGAGACCTCGAAGAGCAAAAAGTAAAAAGTTTTTCTGAACTGATTCTATACGGTCCTGGTGTACGTTGTACTGAGGGCACCATACACAAGAGCCGTATTCTAAAATCGGACGAACCAGAGAGGTGTAGAGAGTCTTTGTTATATAGGGGTCGTCAAATTCCTTTGACCACCTCTTTATAAACCCAAGCACGCCCATGGCCTTGTTCACCATGGTAGAAATGTGTTCTGAAAACTTTAACTTGGGATCTAGTAGAACACCAAGATCATCAACCCGGGTAATTCTCTCAAGAGAACCACCACAAAGGGTGTAAGGAACCAGAAAGGCGCTGGAGCGATGGAAAGTCATTACTTTACATTTTGAAGCATTAAGGTTTAATAAATTTGCACAACACCAAGACTGAAATCTATCGAGATCGGATTGCAACCTGGATTGAAAAGAAATGTCCTTATACTGGACACAGAGCTTAACATCATCCGCATACATAAGTACTCGAGAGTATGTTAATACAGAAGGCAGGTCATTTATAAAGAGTGTAAAGAGTAAGGGGCCTAGATGGCTGCCCTGTGGTACACCCGAAGTCACCATAACTGGTGAGGACAGGGAGTTTTTGAAAAGGACTCTTTGAGACCTAGAACAAAGGTAGCTAGAGATCCATTCCAGGAGATTGGGCGGGAACCCTAGAAGGTCACGTTTTTGTGCTAGGAGAGAATGGTTTAAAGTCGAACGCTTTACTAGAATCAGTGTTAAAAACATCCGTCTTTAAATTACCTTGAAAGCCTTTAATTATGAAAGAGGTAAACTGCAATATATTAGTAGTGGTTGATCTCATCCTTATAAATCCATGTTGAGCTGGAGATATAAGTGATCTGCATAGGTGTTGCAGGTGCGGAGTTAAAATTTTCTCAAACACTTTAGGAATAGCGGACAACTTAGATCTACCTCTATAGTTCATTGCTTCAGAATTGCTACCTTTCTTATGGAGAGGAATTATAAAGGACTTCTTCCATATCGGGGGAAAGCATGAAGAATTTATGGACAGGTTGAATAGTTTAAGCAACGGCCCACACAGAGACTCGGCACAGTACCTGAGTACACAGCCGGGAACTCCGTCCGGACCCGGTGAGAGCACCGGCTTTACTGTTCGTAGATCATGAAGCAAGGAGCTTTCATTTAACAAAGGACTGAAAATGCCGTTCGACCTCGGTAAACCGTTTGGATACGGCTGACCAGAGTAAACATCCTGCGAATCGGAAGTTTGGAAAAATCGGGCAAAAAGATCGGCAATTGCCTGATCATTATCTGCCGACGTATTAAGGAAGGATAGCGAGGATGGGTGTGCGGACGTTCTAAGCTTACGGCTTACGAAGCTGTAGAACTGTTTAGGGTCCTTAGAAAAACGTATCCTGCATCGAGATAGTTTGTTCTGATAGCATTGAGCGTTAAGAACTGAAAAGTTTGACCGAGCTATTACATAGTGGGAGAGAGAAGAAGGAGAACCAACTTCTTGAAATTTTTTATAAAGTCTTGATTTTAAGTTTTTTAAACTGGATAGCTCCTTGGTAAACCAAGGGGGTTTTCTTGATCTAATAGGACAGGAAAGTGGGACAGAAGAGTCAAAAAGTGAGTCCAGTGCATAATAGAAAATGTTTGTGCCTAACGTAACATCACTGCACAAATATAAAGCGGACCAATCAAAATCCCTAATGAGGTAATTAAGCTTCGTGAACTCGGCTTTACGGAAGCAGCGGGCACATTGGGGTAGTCTACCCGACCGATCCAAAACAGTTCGTCCTAGGTCGAGCGACACTTCGAAAGTAGGATGGTAGGCAACTTCAGGTATAGTGAGCGGGGGGACTCGAGTTAACAACGCTAAGGTCGCATCCGTTACAAAGCACAGATCAAGAAATCGACCCAAGGAGTTTTTAACATGGTTAACTTGAGACAGAGATAAGTCAATCAAGCCGTCAACAAAGTCATGACGTGCCATGGGTACCAGGCTATTAGACTCATTTACCGAAGACCAAACAATTCCTGGCAAGTTGAAGTCACCAAGAACTATCATGTGATCTTTGTCAGATAGCGAGGAAGAGATAGCGGTTAAGGCGGACAAATGCTACTCGTAAATTGCGATATCCGAAGAAGGTGGAATGTACGAAGTAGTTATGAAAACTGAGAAAGCGGGAAGAATCAGTTTTACACACAGAAATTCCAGTTCCTGCTGGATCTGGACTGTGAAAAGTTCCGACGTGAAGTTTGAGTCCACAGTAATTAGATCCCCTCCTGCACGTCGAGACTAACGATCCTATCTATAAGTTGTGTACCGACCTGCCAAAACTTCGGAACTAAGAATGTCCGGCTTTAACCAGGCTTTAACCTTTTTAGACCTCGTAGCTACTATTTGTGCGGAATGTACTACGCGCTGAGCAATAGAATCTCCGACTAGCCGGCTACTAACACACCAATCGGATCATACATAGTGTCTCCATCCAAGAGACAAATCGGATCACAGCGTATTGTGCGTCTAACGGCCACAATGACCCCACCCCCTCTGCAGTGCTTCGTTTTGTCACAATTTCTATCTTTACGAAACGCTTGGAAAAGGTTGGGATCAGAGTACTTGCTGTCGAATAAGTTTTCGTTGAGCTAGGTTTCAAGCAAGATGATAATATCTAAATGGCACGTAGAGGTTGCCAAGTAGACAGATGGCATCACCTACGAGTCCCGAAAACCCAGCCAGCAAGGGATGCTCGGCTGGTCATGGGTGATCTGCTTTTTGCAGAATGCAGAGAACACCATTTAAAAAAAAATATACATATATATAAAAGTTTTTTCTTAAAAAAAATATATATATCAGACAAACGCTAAAGGCGGAATTAGAGAGAGAGTGAGAGAGAGAGAGAGACAGCGCTCCTGCACAGAAGGTTTGGGTGATAGGGTGAGGGTAATAGAACAGCAAAAGCTACAGCTACGAACTGAGAGCGGAAAAATGTAATGCAATGCGTACGAGAGGCAACAACAAAAACTCACTGTTTATCGACACAGAAAAATGATTAAATTATGTTGATAAACAATTAACAGCCAAGCACTCGCACTCAAGGATAGAATTTAAGAAAACAAATAATTAGGGAGTTTATAAATCGTTACTTAAAAAAAACCGGCTGTTTATAAAAATAAAAGGAAGATAAGCGGAGCTCAAAACAAAAACGCGTCTGGTCACTATGAAAGAGATCGACGGCTGGTCAATGGAAACTGCATTATCCCGGACGAGGGTAATGCATTGTCGCTTGCCCCGTCCGCGGCAGTGCAGCTATGGCAATGACCTAGCGTCTTCTCGACCTCGAGTCGGGAGAGCTGGGTTAGGGCCATGGCTAGAGGTGCCTGTCGGCCAGGCATAAAACGCTAGGGGGTGGTCCCCCCGAAAAATATAAACCATTTTGGACCTTCGGGCCAAGCATGGAGGCGAGGAAAAAGCAAACAAGGACAGGGATGACAGTCCAAACGTCGGTGGAATGCGTGACTGCTACCACCGGCGGGCACGGGGAGGAGAAATACTCTCTGCGTGTCGCCTGCGGTTACACCTCGGACGTGGCGGGAGCAGGCCACGTCAGCTGTACAACGACTGCCAAGAAACCCCCTCACTCCAAGCTGAACCGCACGGATGCCGCTGTCAAAGCAGACACGGATCTGGAGAGTGTGCTTTCTATCAGCAACACGGAGGAAGAGAGCCTTCTCCGCTCACCGGAACCAGGCACCAGCTCCCCGCGTAGGGAAGAGCCAAAGCGCTCCAGGGAGGGGATGAAGGCTCTCTCGCAATAGAAGGCAGCCCTGAAAATCCTGAGCCGGCTCCAGAGCAAAGCCGACAGCTCTCAGGAGGAGAAAGCCAGGCTAACCTGGGCCGAGCAGCGGGTAGAGGAAGGCAGACGACATTTCTCGCAGATGCCCCAAATGCGGGCATCCATCGGGAAGTATGCCAACAAGGTGGAGGAGATGCTGGCCAACAAGAGGCAACGCTCCGTTGAGAGTGCCAACAAAGACACTCCGGCGAGCAAGCGGCAACGCGGCCCGAAGGGCGCAGCCTTGATCTTGATCGTGGCGCTGATCGACCGTAGCGACGAAAACGGTAAGATGACGGCAGCGCAGTGGAAGCTGGTGCACGCGCGGCATGGGGCTGGGTGGCTGAATGGGGTAAAGATCCTCAAGTGCAACGACGACCCAACGCGTAAGTGGCTAAAGCAAACTGACGGCCAACTGGACGCAATGTCGGATGGTGCCAAGCTGGAGGTGGTAGATAGGGAGCTAGTCCCGTCTATACCGAAGGCGATGGTACTCTTCCCCGTCGCGATCCAAGAAGACAGGGCGCTGAGGCTCCTGCAGCGTCAGAACCCGGAGATTCCAACGGAGAATTGGAAGGTGCTGCACACTGGGAGCCCGTTACCCAATGAGGGGGGCCAGTGTGTGATTCTCCAAATCAACAAGGAGGCGGAGGACCTCCTGTACCCCAGATTTGGGAAGATGGCGCGGGGCATGGGCAGCGTTTATCTGCGCCTAAAAAAACGCCACCCCGGGGACACAGACGCGCACACCCTGCAAGAAGGCGTGGTAGAAAAAGACCTAGGTCTGGACACTATCGTGGAGGCCGCCCAGGGGCTTGCGCTGGACGAATCGGAGGAGGAAGAGGACGGTGATGTGACGATAGTGACCCGTCGAGAGAAGTTGAGCCAGCCACCCATTCCGCTGTGTGTGCTGCAGCTAAACTAACATAAAAGCAAAGTGGCGTCAGCGGAGCTCCTCATAGCCATAGAGCAAGGGCCCGTCTAGTCATAGCTCTAGTCCAGGAGCCATGGATTGCGTCGGGCAACTCAGTGGCCAGTCAAAAGTCCTCAGACTACAACCCTTTCAATACAACACCGGTAAGCAGGAAGAGAACCATCGTACTTATACGAAAGGCAATCCAAGCTCACCTTATGTCTCATTACAGCTCAGATGACCTAACAGTGGTGATGCTAGAAAGCGAGGAGAAGCGCCTCTTGGTAGCCTCCTGTTATATGGCACACGACAGGCCCGCACCACCCGAAGAGCTAAGGTACGGACGCTAATGCCCACCACAATGTATGGGGAAGCCACGATATCAATGACCGAGGTGAGTCTCTTCTAGAATTTATACTTTCCACTAACATAGAAGTAGCAAACGTGGGAAAAAACTACACATACGTGGGTCCCACCTCATCAAACGTGCTAGATCTTACACTCGTAACGGGAAGGAGTGCCGCGGTGTCTGGGTGGAGGGTCCTCGAAAGACCATCCTTCTCAGATCACAGACATATCCAGTTCAAATACGAATTTAAACACACCTCGAAGGTAGCCGTCTATGGGAACCCTCGGAACACAAACTGGGAAAAGTTCAGAAAGACGGTTACCTCGAAGCTCGCGAATCCGGGGTCGGTACAATCGGCTGATGACATAGAGAAGTCTCTTGAGACTCTATCAAAGGAGCTACTAGATGGCTACCGTGCAGCATGCCCACCCTCAAGTACGAAAAAGAGGAACTAGCCACTCTGGTGGAACAGGGACCTCTCCCTCCTAAGAAACAACCTCAGGGAATTCTTCAAGCTCGCCAAACAAGCGAACGAAGAAGTCATAAATGAGGAATACAGGAACTTACTCAGAAATTACAACAAAGAGATACGCAAGGCACAAAGGAGCTCGTGGATTTTCTCCAACATCGAGAAGGTGCCCGAAACGGCAAGACTCAGGAAGCTGCTTTCCAAGCGGCCTACCATACAGAGTCAGCTCAAGCTCAACAATGGACAATGGTCAGAGAGCAGCGAAGAAGCTCTGACAGCACTAATGGAGGCTCACTTCCCAGGATGCACCGAGGTCACTGATGCCACAACGTAACATGACCTAGCAACAGAGGAACAAACCCTCCCCACAGGACTAATAACCCACAAGAAAATCCAATGGGCCATAGACTCCTTTACGGGCATTAAACCGCCTGGACTGGATGGGATATTCCCAGCCATGTTACAGGTGACCAAAGAGGTGATCACCCCATGGCTTTTCGCTATATATACGGCATGCTTGAGGACAGGCTATATCCCTATCCAATGGAGAACTTCCAGAGTTGTCTTCCTCCCGAAGGCAGGAAGTGCAGCCATGTCAGTCCCAAGGATTATAGACCGATAAGCCTCACCTCCTTTTTACTAAAAACGCTGGAAAAGCTGCTGGAGCTACACCTCGGCACAGTATTGGATGGCAAGCTGGCGTGGAGACCCAATGTAGTGGAGGGGGACTGATGTGGAAAATCGGTGGAAACAGCACTACACTGGCTAGTAGCTACCGTCGAGAAAGCCCTCAATACCAAGAAATATGCACTAGGAGTATTTGTAGAAATATCCGTAGCATTTAATAACGTGGCCACAAGCGCAAAAATGGGTCGCTTAGAAGCAACCAACATACATCCAGCAATCAACCCCTAAATAAAAAACCTCCTTAGTTGTAGACGGTTTCAATCAGACTGGGGTACCGCCTCCATAGCCAAGGGGGCACACAGGGGATCACCGCAAGGTGGTGTACTGTCGCCCCTCCTGTGGAATCTGGTGGTCGACGACCTAATTAAGAGATTCGAAAGGAAAGCCCCAAAAATAACAGCCTATGCAGATGACATAAGCATACTTATTACGGTTGTATGTCCATCGACACTCAGCTCCATAATGGAAAGTACACTCAGGGAGATATGTGAGTGGGCGGACGAAGTGGGACTCAGTATCAATGCGGACAAGACCTCATCCTCTTCACCAAGAAGTACAAGGTACCGTCATGGATCCCCCCGGAAATCAATCAAGCAAGACTATCAACAAAAACACAAGTCAAATACCTCGGCACAGTATTGGATGGCAAGCTGGCGTGGAGACCCAATGTAGTGGAAAGAGGGACTCAGTATCAACGCGGACAAGACGGACCTCTTCACCAAGAGGTACAAGACGTACCACAAGCTTATGGAAAAGACTCAGCGACAGGCACTGCTCTGCATCACGGGAGCACTGAGATCTACCTCAACAAAAGCACTCGAAACCATACTCGGAATTGACCCACTGGACATCCACGCTCATCTGACCGCTGGAAAGGCCGCACAACGCCTCATTGCGTCGGGAAACATGCGGCCACAAATATACGGGCACAGTTCAATCGGCAGGGACATGATCAGTTATACTGACTACATGACCCCTCGAACGTGCGGCCACAAGTACAAGTACAAGTACATCAATACAAACGTATTTCTGGGACCTGAAGAATGGAAAAAAGTCCAGATCCAACATCTCAACATATATACAGACGGCTCCAAGATGGAAGGAGGAGTAGAAGCCGGCAGTATAACAGACCCCAAAATAGGGCTGTCATACAAGCTACCAGACCACTGCAGCATATTCCAGGCGGAAGTCTTTGCCAGCAGGAAAGCAGCGGAGGTTGCACAACACGCTGGGCGATCACATAACGTGGTCAATCTGTTTGTAGACAGCCAAGCAGCGATAAAATCCATGCAGTCGTCCACGTTCAGTTCAAAAAGTGTTCTGGCGAGCAGGGAAGCATTGGACTCACTATGCACGACCAAGTCAGTGAGGATCTATTGGGTTCCCAGCCATCAGGGCATCGAAGGAAATGAAGCGGCGGACGTTCTGGCAAAGGAAGGCGTCGGGTTGGCGACAGAAAGAGCAGAAAATGTGCCTTTCTCATTCAGAACGCTACAGGGCGATCTAGAAAAGCTGGCTAGACTAGAAAACGAGAGCAGGTGGAGAAGCACGACCAACTGCAGAGTCTCGAAAATCATGTGCAAGAAACGTAGCGAGAAACTCAGCCACTATCTGCTGCACCTTCCACGGAAAGACTGCACACTGCTGGTGGGAATATTGACAGTTCACTGCCTGGCCGCATCACACGCAGCCAGACTAAACATCACCGACAGAAACAACTGCAGGAAATGTGATGACCTTGGGGCTATCGAAACCCTAGAACATCTAATCTGCAGCTGCCCGGCTCTCTCACGGGCAAGGAGAAGATACTTCGGCGCACAGACGCTGACATCGCTAGAAGATGCCTCCAAGAGGTCGCCAAAAGAACAGCTGGCCTTCGCCAAAAACACCTCAATCTTAGATATCAAAACCTCGCTAGCACCCGCGTAAAGGTCCATAGCCATCCGGATAACTAAAGGCCATACTGGCCTATGGGAGACCCCGGGAGGGTCGCCCGGGTTAACCTAACCTAACCTATGTTTTTTTTATTAAGTTTAGTTTTTTTTTAAAGAATGTTTAAAAATTTAGTCATTTTTTCCAGAGGCAGTGCTTCTATTTTTCACAAACCTTAAGTTTTATTTAGCTGGTTGTATTGAATTTTGCAGTTCTGAAAAGCTAACAAATGCAGCTATAAATCGGACTGAAACACTTTGTAGCAACAACTTACTGTCTGGATGATAATAAGCTTTCAAATTCAATAATTTTTTGGGGTATTTTTTCCCGAAATTTTAATTTTGAAAATTTGTAGGCTACTGCAAAATATAATAGGACGTCAGTACCACTTCAACCTCCGTAGAGAAAGGGCGTGTTACAGCAGAGTCATAAACCGCGACAATCAGAAAACAAAACCAACACCACCGAGACAAACAAACGTTTAACATAAAACGTAAAGAAGAACACAACAACCGCAGCATTAAAAATTATAGCGGTCGCGAGCACAACAACAACAAACATGCACGAACCCCCTGACGTAAGAACATTAGGAGTAAAATCCAACAACACAAATGCAGGCGAATACAAATACGTCACAATAAGAAGAACTACAACTACAACAAAAATTTCGACAATGTTTCACCGTTCATAATCAAAAAAAACCATAGACCACACTTGCGATGGAGAAGTCGAGAAATGTCATCGCTAGAAGATGCCTCCAAGAGGTCGCCAAAAGAACAGCTGGCCTTCGCCAAAAACACCTCAATCTTAGATATCAAAACCTCGCTAGCACCCGCGTAAAGGTCCATAGCCATCCGGATAACTAAAGGCCATACTGGCCTATGGGAGACCCCGGGAGGGTCGCCCGGGTTAACCTAACCTAACCTATGTTTTTTTATTAAGTTTCGTTTTTTTTAAGAATGTTTAAAAATCTAGTCATTTTTTCCAGAGGCAGTGCTTCTATTTTTCACAAACCTTAAGTTTTATTTAGCTGGTTGTATTGAATTTTGCAGTTCTGAAAAGCTAACAAATGCAGCTATAAATCGGACTGAAACACTTTGTAGCAACAACTTACTGTCTGGATGATAATAAGCTTTCAAATTCAATAATTTTTTGGGGTATTTTTTCCCGAAATTTTAATTTTGAAAATTTGTAGGCTACTGCAAAATATAATAGGACGTCAGTACCACTTCAACCTCCGTAGAGAAAAGGCGTGTTACAGCAGAGTCATAAACCGCGACAATCAGAAAACAAAACCAACACCACCGAGACAAACAAACGTTTAACATAAAACGTAAAGAAGAACACAACAACCGCAGCATTAAAAATTATAGCGGTCGCGAGCACAACAATAACAAACATGCACGAACCCCCTGACGTAAGAACATTAGAAGTAAAATCCAACAACACAAATGCAGGCGAATACAAATACGTCACAATAAGAAGAACTACAACTACAACAAAAATTTCGACAATGTTTCACCGTTCATAATCAAAAAAAACCATAGACCACACTTGCGATGGGGAAGTCGAGACATGCAAGAAAACCAAAAACGGATCACTCTGATTCCAAACAAAAAACAACACAAGCCATAAAACTACTGAAACTAACTCACTTAACACGTATATACATAAATAACTCCACCAAAAAAGTCGGATACAGCAACAAATTATAAAACATACGCGAAACCCAAACTCTATATGAACTTAAAACACGAAAGGTAGCAGAAGTGTTAAGGTAATGAGCTTTTTCGCTAGCTGTTGGGATGTGTTGTTTAAATAAATTGTCGAGTGGTTAAATTAATAATAGGTACAGTTTATTGGCGTATGTACATATATGTATGTTTAGGCGAATTATGTATGAATCACCAATTAAAGATCGATGCAATGAAAATGGTATCATGTGATACGATCAGGTCCAGACTATATGTAGACCGACGTATTGCGTATGTACATATATGTCTGTGCGTGAACGGTAGATGCGATGCAATAACGACGATAGACGGTCTGATGGCTACGAAGATTAGCTCCAGACAATATGAGTGCTAGGTGCAGACTATTGGGCATGTCCTTATGTAAGCAAGCGAGCGATGATCCGAGAGAGCGATAGAGAAAGATCGAGAGAGCGACGAAGAAGCGAAAGTATTAAAGAAAACGTGAACGAACGGCTGGATGCGGGAACTTATGTCGATGTACAATGTGATGCAGTGGACAGTACAAATAGCAAACAATAATAGGCATTTAATTTTACTGCTGCACCACTGATTATGATATAACTTATGTCGACTAAATATCAGGCTGGGAAACCCAACATACTCCCCCCGTTGAAAGGCTAACTTCAACAGACTCCAAAGGGTTTAGCAAAAGCAGCTCGCTAGAAGGCCAGGCATCGCCACGAATCCAGATGATTGATGTTTAGCCTTTTTACGATTGAGCGGACGAAGCAGGCGCCATTCAAACAATGCGGTGGCGATATGTCATCTGGCTCAACTTGGCACTCTGAAATCGAGAATAAAAGATTTGCATTAGCAACGGCCACGATGTGGCCCAAACGCGTCCTCAGCTCGATCATGCCAAATGTTCCTGAGTAGCTCCAAGTGCAATAGAAGATGAAGTTGTTTGGTAAGCGTTGTTTGGTAAGCTGAACGCTGACCGTCTGATATAACTGAGCTATCAGCACAATAAGCCTTGATGCCGGCGCAGCAAAATCCAAGATCTTCCCAATCAGTGTCGGGAACGAGTACTAATAAGGAATACATGAGCAACGAAGCGTAAACGAGATTCCGCGCAGAGTCCAGCGCCGAAGTAAGGCTGTCATCCCAATGCTGGTTCATCTTGCATATACGCTGACATTTCGACTTTCGACTTGGCCAATGCATAGACGCCTAAACCAAGGTGAGGAGTGCGCTTTGAGAGCAGCAGCAGCGATGAAATTGTGTCTTCCTTTCATGGCAACCAGAAGATATGCTGCAAGTAGGTAACGCATTGCCTGAGATCTGACCGATTGGTACTCAGCCTGGTAAAGTTAGGCTCTGCACACTGCAAGAGGGGGTTGACATTCAATCGAGCTCCAATGGGCACATCTAGATCCATGAGCCAAGCATATCGGTTTGTTCAGATCAGCCGGAACAGTCCCATGCGAAGAACTATCAGCCGGATGCAGAACGTTAACCTTGACGTAAGGCTGCACTTTGGTTGGCAAGTCAAGAACAGAGCGTCTGCAAGGACGCGACGATAATTGATGGCTCGAAAACGAGAACATATGTTGATCAGTTGCCGGCTCTGGAGATGGTTCGAATAGTGTGGAGACATCACTGCTAATGTCTACCTTCCAATGAGATTCCTGGAAGTCTGGCGGAGCTCCATCAAGCACAGCAGGCACCTCAGAACAGCCCAATTGGAAGTAATATCTCTGTGAAGTTCCAGATTATTTCTCCAAAAAAGAATTAGACTCCTCCTTGGAGTGATAGCGAGATTCCGAGACATCTATGTATTTTTGATTGGATTGGATTTTGGATGGATTCCGGATTGGACTTTGGATTGAATTTCGGCATCAACAGGCTGCGCTGCCTGCTCATCTATTGCCAATTGCTGAGTTGGCCTCTCAGATAAGCATAAAGCAGGCCCGGTCGAATCCGACGCAATATCCTTCTTGCGTATGCACACGAATTCTTGGGTGAAGTTCCTCCATCGACTGAACTGGAGATTGCTGTCCTCTGTCGATATCCTTGGTAGTTGCATATGGCTTGGACTAGCGGACGGCATATGCTGAGGTGGATGGTGCCAACCAACAATGTTAGCGATGACAACTTTGGCAGAAACGATGGAAGGAATAAGCTGGCGAGGGAAACGAGTGGCGATAACACCCCGAATCGAAGCATTCAGAGTCATGAACTGATAATTAAAGCTGTCCAACATTCCACTGCGCGTCTTGTCATAGTCGAACTCCTGGAGCTCATTATGCAGGGTTTTTTAAAGTGCCCTGAAGCTTCTCGATCACTTCTAACTTTACAACGGGCATATAGTAATCACTAAGCAACAGCTCACTCTCCCAAGCAACATTCAACCGTTTTAAGCGTTCAAATATCTGAGCAACTTTCAATTTCAGGAAAGTCACCCTGTTTTTAGCAGGGATCACTACAATGTTATTTCCAGCATTTACTTCCATGGCAACGACGTTAGCAAACGTTTCTAGCGGAAGATGAACGCAAAGAGCACCGCGCGTAATAAACGTCTCTAGCGGGAAGCTGACGCTATAGAACTCAACGACCAAGAACCGCAAGCAAAGCTATGTGCAATACCAATATGCAAGGGCAGCCGGTATGGGAACCGTTTATTGCGGGAAGATGAACGCAAAGAGCACCGAGCGTAATAGACAAGAAGAAATGAGAACCGTAAGCCTACAGCTACATGCAAGGTTGGCCGGTGTATATATGTATGGATTAACTTAAGTAGACGATGACACTGGTTGAATTAGCAATTAGTTCATTATTTTTAATCTTTTATTGTAGTTTGTGATTGCACTGATTGATTGGTCGAGCGGTTAAATTATTCATGAATATGGTATGATGCGATACAATCAGCTCCAGACTATATGTAGACCGACGTATTGCGAATGTATATGTATGTCTGTGTGTGAACGGTAGATGCGTTGCAATAACGACGATAGACAGTCTGATGGCTACGAAGATTACCGCTGCGATGCAGATAATGCTTCCGTTTTGGTCACCCAACTGTAGTCTGCAAATGCATAGAAACATGTATAAACTGCTGAAATGCAAAATATATACGCGAAAATGAAAGATGCTTTAACAAAAAGAGCTGCCTTAACTGCAACAACAACCCAGACATCGAATACCAACACAGCCCCTTCGACCGCGACACACAAGTGCCCCACAAAACAAGAAGAAATAACGGCTATCAAAATCACAAAAAAGTAGACCACAAATCTGCACTCAGTATGCATCACAACATCCAACGGACACACAAGCACCAAACACACATATGCCTACAAAAGCACAGCTGAACACCCAACTCATTGGTGTGTGAGTGCGTGAACGAGTACGGACGCGTTTTCCTTGGTGCTGCCGGTCGGACAGCAAATGGTTTATTACCTGAGGATATAAAGGAACCAGATGTGTACATACACAAGCAGTGGATACCAGCACATACCCAGGAGGATGCCCAAATAGAGGAGTGGCCGCTTTTACAAGCCCAGATGTTCGGGATGCACATCGACGACCCAGGCAAGGGGCGCAAGGTGAGGAATGCCCTTTTTGAGAGTGCCCTACGCACTCTCTCTGTCCAAGTCTCTTCAGTGTTGTCCTTGTTGCACTTCAAATCCCTTGCTGTAATCCAATTATTGTTTCTGCCGGCACTCTCAACAAAATTGCAATAGTCATGCCAACTGATCTAGCTGCAGAGCAGCGTGCAGTGCTGGATTACAGAGCAATATGCAAGCCATCTGCCAGGTGTCGACTAGCGATCGCCAAAAAAAAACCGCTGCATACACCCAGAAGCTGCTACCCATGACAAGGAGCTGGGGAGCTAGATTGCCACCGATGGAAACACGCTCCCAACTAGCGCACCACACTCACTCCAACGAAAATACACGTATCGTCTGACCCACAATGGGCGGCTGCGTAGTCTGCGTCTGTATCATATTGATCGGCTGTTACATAACCTAGCAGGAGGCTTAAAATGCACATGAAAGGTGGTATGGTCTTCTAAAAACACAACTACTCCGAGGTGGAAATCCACCCGCTCGGAGCAATCCCGCGGCCGGGGCACGGATCCTGGAGGCCCCAGGAAATATTCCCCCAATCTTGCTACGCCGGTGGCCGACGAAGCGAGTACTACGACAAGCACAAACAGCCCAAACGACGAAGGAATAGCGGCCTTTCAAAAAGCTTCGAAGGTGGCCAGAACACCGCCACACCAGCCATCAGCCGCAGCACCGCCCGTAAAGCAGGGCTCAATAGCCAACATTGTCAGCGTGGCGGCGCAGAGTGACAGACGCGATGCCGACACCCCGAAGAGGCCGCGCGACCCCCCTACCCCGTCGATTAGCGGGAGGAACACGCCGAAGGGGACGAGGACCATCGTACTGGATATAGAGGAGCTAGGCGCGATACTAGACGACCTACTATACCTGACGATGAAGAAGGGACAGAGGTCGATCAACTCGTCTCGATCAAGTCAGGAGCATGCTTCCTGACTGGATACAAGGAAGAAAGCCTCGACAGAGTCGCGCTACTTGCGGCAGCTGAGGACCTACGCGCCGCCCGAGACGCAGAAGCATCCGCGATCGCTGTCACCAGGACCGTCAAAAAGCCATGTGACGCTTCAATGCAGGAGAAGAGGACCGGAGACATTGCCAATGCCAGGAGGGCACAGTTTGCCAGCAATGGCAAAACCTTTAGGGCAAAAAGGAGAGTGCTGCGAGATGCCATCAGTAGGAGCAAGGACTAATGCTTAAAAAAGCTCTGCGATGCGGCGAATGCTTAACCCTGCGGAGGGCATACAAGCTAGTCATGGGGAAACTCCACAAGCAACCTATGCCCAAGTGCCCTACACATCTGGGACGCCCTCCGTAAACGCTCTTTCCCTGGCAACCAGAATTATACCACGGAGCCAGTGACGATTATGCGAATGAGACGGACACCACGACCGCTATCACTACTAGAGAGGTCTCAGCCAAACTGAAGAGCGGGAAAGCGGCAGGGCCAGATAGAATCCCCAACGTGGCACTAAAACACATCATCAGAGCCCACCTTGACGTTTTCGCCCATATGTATAACCAGAGCATAGCGGAAAGAAATGTTCCAAGAGCCTGGAAGCGGCAAAGGCTGGTCCTAATACCCAAGCCAGGCAAGGATCTAAGCGACCCTTCTGCGTACCGAACGCTGTGCATGCTGGACGATAGGAAAAATATTCGAGAGGCTCGTATGTAACCGACTGAAGGCGGAACTGGCAGAGCGGCACGGTCTCTCCGAACTACAATTCGGTTTCCGCAAACAAAGGAGCATCACTGACGCCATTGAGCTGGTCACCAACCTGGCCAAAGAAGCCATGGCGGGAACACGCTGGATGTGCCAAAAAATACTGCCTAGTATGCATTCTAGACGTACGAAACGCCTTCAACTCGGCCAGCTGGAGGAGAATCTTGAAGGCCCTGACCAGGAGGGGGATCCCGCAGTACCTCATACAGACGTTGAGAAACTACTTCTCTGACCGGATCCTGCTCTACGACACCGAAGAGGGACCCAGACATCACGCGATCACCAACGGACTGTCCCTGGCGGAGAAAAAGACGAAGGCAGTGCTAATGAGTAGCAGGAAGAGGTGGAGCAGACATGTGTGAGAGTCGGCTACACTACCATCGTGACCAAGCCTGCCCTAATATATCTAGGGGTAGTGCTGGACCACAGGCCGATATTCAAGGCTCACCTCGAATACGCCAGAGCGCATGATGGCCAACATAGGAGGACCACGACAGCGCAGCAGACAGCTCATCGCCGGGGTGGTCACATTCATAATGCTGTACGGATCAGCCGTGTGTGCACCGGCAATGAGGGTACCTACGTACAGTAGAGACTGCAGGAAGGACCATTACCTGAGCCAACTGCTGACGGTGCTTCAAAGTGTACTTACACCGCTTTAAGCATGGCGACGACCTGTACTGCAGCCACTGCGGACCCAACGTTACTGAGGATGCAGAACATGTCTTCTTCTACTGCCCCCGTTTAGTACAAGACCGGGAGAGGCTGTGAGACAAGCCCAGTGGTTGACGCTGACACACTCATCAAGCGATTGGTAGCCGACGAGCTGACATGGAAGACCGTTGCCGATATGGCAGCAACGGTCATGAAGGAGGTGCGCCGACTGGAGCGAAGCCGATCTGGCTGAACTCTACGCCTACGTGCGTTGGCCAACGTATGGATGGCTATTAGTGAATTATCGGCGTTGATGAAAGGGTTGACTGCAGCTGGTGATCTGTACCATCTTTCATCTTTGCTGTTCACTTGTTTATTTGATTGGAGTGTGGAAGCCGAATTTGTTTACTTGGGTATCTATGATTGAATTTGGTTGTGGTTTGTTTATTCTAGTAGCTTGGAATTAAGGTGATTTCCTGTTGACAGCTTATGATTCATTTGTGTTTTGGTGTTGGGGATTTTATCATTTGTTTATCCTAATCTGGTATATGTGCATAAGAGTTAGTGCTGGACATATGTATAAAGTGTTATTGATATGTCCAGTGCTTAACGTATACCTAATGCGTTCGAGGATGTAGGGCATTATGGATTTGTTACTATATGTATTATATAATTGTTTTCCACTAAATAACACAAAAAAAACACCCAACCTACAACCTCATCTAGAACCACACATTTACAACAACAAACTATCACAAATACACCGCCATCCCACAGACAAGTCACACTCAAACCAAAAACTCACACAACACTAGCAGCAGTAAAAGTATACTCCAAAGATAAACGTATCAATCTCTTCACTTGTCTTAAAGCCTCCAATATAAACAAAAAAACAAAAACTAAGCTCTCAAGCAAGACCAAACATGCAAACAATAGCGAAAGCGACTATATTCTTAATTTTTATCAAATGTCTATAAATATTATTCAATGGAAATCAACGGATACTCAAATCACTACAGTGAACTACAATTAATAATAAAAAAACACATACCTCACATATTCTCCCTACAAAAAACACAAATAAAATATACTAGCCATTTACTTATACCCATAAACTCCAATTCCTATGGAGGAGTTACTCTACAAATACACAAATCTCTACAAGCCCGAGAAATGTACCTTAAAGACGCCTTCGACGCAATATAGACAGAATTCACGTCTAAGCTTAAATTTAGATTATTATCAGCCTACATTACATACATACATACTTCCAAATCTGACTACACTACTAAATGACGGATCACGAACATACCCATGCACACATAACACATTTACAAATATCGACCCTACTTTCAGCAGCCCCGCCCAGTACTTGGAATATGGAAGATGATCTCTTTGGCAGCGACCACTTCCCTATTATTACAACCCTATTCACATCTAACACACCACATGCCAAAACTACAACCCCAAGACTATAACACTTCATCACCGAAAAAGCCAACTAGAAACTCTTCTCTGAGGTAACAGAAAAATACACAATACAGCGACAAACTAGCACAAACATTAACCAAGAAGCAGTCGCCATACACAAATTAATTGTATCTAGCGCCCACAATCTTATCCCACAACTCAGGCAAACAAGGTTCCTTGGTGAAACAAAGACCTTCAAAGGTTACGAAACGACAAAACGAAAATGTGGCGCAAACTTTAAAATAAAATGTCAACTGAAAACAATATAAAGTTCAAAGGAGCAAACGCTCTTTTTAGACGCACCCTAAGAGCAGCAAAAAAAGAAAACACCCAAAAATTCACATCACAAATAGCCCCAGACACTAAAACATAGTCGACAGTCGTCGTCGCCAAAGAGCTCAGTAGAGGATAAGTGTAATCTAGCCATCGCGAAAACCATACAGTGTCACAAGAGCGACGATGTTGTACGCAGCGCCGATAAGTCATCCAGGCTGCCGCTTGGAACGATCAGAGTCTGCAGCGGCTTCAGAACCATCTCGAATGACGCATGTCTGGTTCTGGCTGTAATAGCACCCATAGCCGAACTGGCTAGAGAAAGCGCGTAGATCTATGAGCGAACACACGGCAGGGAACTGTCTGCTCCCCAAAAGCAGGCAGTGCGCACTTCGGCCAAAACGCGCATCGTGGAAAATTGGCAGAGTCAATGGGATGCGTCTAGCAAAGGGCGGGGGACACTTCGCCTAATCCCGAGCATTTCAGCCTGGCAAAACAGGCGTGGCATGGTCAGACCTACTGACCTACTACACCACACAATTTTTCAGTGGTCATGACCCCCTCAGAGAGTATTTGCACCGATTCGGGCATGAGGGTGCCCCGTTCTGCACCTCTTATGGCGACAGATTTGTCGAGGATGCTCTATTGCGAACGATTCTCCGGATCGCTTCGAACGGATCTGAAGAGGCGGCTTTCGGCTGTGTTTCTGTGGATAGCCTCGTGACATCGATGCTGATCAGCGGGGCTAACTGGGAATTTCAATAAATGAAAAAAAAACTCCCTCTTCAACAATCTGTCACAATATAAGGCGCCTCTGTGGTCTTAACCCAATGAAAAACACTCACAGCATCCTAAACCCATCCACCAACCAATTTACCACCAACAAATCAGAAATTGCGGACCTGTTTTGCAAAAACTTCGCAGATGACTCATCTGACACCAATTTTTCATAATTTTTGCATAAATGAAAAACACATTTCTCTTACCATCCCACAAGTTTACGAAACCAGCATAATAATCCCAGTCCCGAAATCAGACACAAACAAAACCACACTTGTCACTTAGTGGTTTGTCACAAACGATAAACTCATCCAGATCAGTCAAACAGTATTCAAGAAGGGGAAATCGGCTATAGACAGTCTATTATTTGTAGACCATCTTATAGCAAGAGCTATCTCCACAAGAAACCACATCTCAATCATTTGACTAGACTTCGCAAAAGCTTTCGATAGAAAGCTAGACCAACTAGCAGAATGGAAAACAGGTCCAAAAATTATTAACTACGTTAGAAACTTCATGTAAAACAGATAAATAATATTCCGCATAAACTCGGCATATTCCTTCTATTAACCTATCCACAATGGCATTCCTCAGGGATCCCGCTCTAGGTGGTTCGCTTTGTAATAGCCTACAATAAATAAACCACAATGACCATTTAACCATTTATCGACGGCAGCGGCCATTCTTTCGCCTTTCTATTCAACCTTCTTCGTTTTGTTTATATATAGCATCTAACTGCCTGCCTGCAATTAATTAGTCTTAAGCTAATCGGTCTTGCACCTCCATACTCCATACTCCATAATAGTAATCTATTACCCTTTCAATTCTAGATTTGGAATTTGGTGAAGCCCAAAATTGAACTGGATCTGTTGTAATTTGTATAAACGTCACGTCATATCCCACCATTGAAACTAGAAAAGCACCGACAAACAAGGTGGTCCATGGATAGCTTGCAAACAACGTTCCCCATTTGGTAAACAAGTTTTATAGCGTAGATTTTCAAAAAATGACGTATCCTTTCGGAAATTTGTATCAGACGCTTCATTGACATTGACTGTCACGTTTTCATCTAAAATGATAAAGAAATAAGATAAAACAAATTGAAGAGTTACGGTTAAATAAGTACAGTGCAGCTCATCTGAATAGATACAACAATGGAAACATTAAAAACGAGGGGGAACATTGTTTTTACAATTTATGTAATTTATTGTATGTTCGCCAAAGGGTAAAATTAAATTTTTGCCCAAAAATATTTCAAACGAGAGGGCACTTTCTGAGCCGCGGCAAAGGTCGCGGCTCTACTTTATACCCGGTACTCAGTCATTATATATGTGTTCTTACGATTTATGTAATTTACTATACATATGTTCGAAAAAGGAAAAAATTAGATTTGAAGTCGAACCATTCTGCAAATTTGTATACATATATTCAATGATATCTGCTTCCATTTTGGTTTACATGTGTTATTTACATCTGTCTACTCCACATTTCACATCTACATACATATATGTATACGGTTCGTGGACGTGTGTGCGATAGAGAGAGAGGGAATGAGTAAGTGCTTGAAAGGCGTTGCGTAGCCACTGATATTTACCGGTGAAGATTCAACAATCTGGTAGATACGGTTATTTTCCATGATTCTGCGTTGTTGGTTTTCTCGTATTTTAAAAATTGTGGATTCCACAGATTTTTTTCTTTGTGGGGGCGGAGCCGAATTTTGAACTACACTTGTATTGAAGTGATATCACACTTGGATACAGCTTGGATACAAAGTTGGGTTGCTCTAGCTCTCATAGTCTATGAGATCTAGGCGCTCATTTAGACGAATAGACAAATCAGACAGGGTCGCGTGTGAAAGAGAGCGAGAGGGAACGTAGCCTTTCCAAACGGTTTTCTTCATAGTGGCTATATTAATGATCCGATCTGATCCAGATTCAACACTCTGGTAGATATGATCATTCCCTTTGATTCTGATTCCTATGATTTTTAGTTTTCTCGTATCTTCAAAATTGTGCATGCCACAGATTTTCGTTCTTTTTTTAGGCGGCAGGGGGCGGGGCGAAATTTTGAAATACACTTGTAGTAGTGTGATATCACAGGAGTCTGGTTACAAAATTTAGTTGCTCTAGCTTTTATAGTCTCTGAGATCTAGGCGCTAATGAAGACGGACGGACGGTACAGGGGGCGGGGCGAAATTTTGAAATACACTTGTAGTAGTGTGATATCACAGGAGTCTGGTTACAAAATTTAGTTGCTCTAGCTTTTATAGTCTCTGAGATATAGGCGCTAATGAAGACGGACGGACGGACGGACGGGCAGACGGACGTACAGAAAGACATGGCTAAATCGACTCGGCTATTGTTGCTGATCAAGAATATATATACTGTATGGAGTCGGAAACGCTTCCTTCTGGGCGTTACACACCCACTATCACCACAAATCTAATATATATAAATAATCTATATCTATATCAAATGTAGAGAAGACAGATGTAGGTAACATGTGTAAAAAAAAATTAAAACAGATAACATTAAATTTATAAAAATTTGCAGATTGGTTCGACTTCATTTTTTTTTACATTTTTTTTTTTTTAAGAATGTAATCGTTCCTTTATGCCAACATATTCTGACTGAGTACCGGGAGTAAAGTAGAAGAAATTGTCGGTTACCTTCGCCACATCTGAACTTAAGGATGCTTGCGTTCAGTTAGTAACGACAAAGGAAATGCCATTTGCTGTGCTGAACTCTGGGCCGTTTAAAAAGCTTGCAAGCAAAATTTTTGGCAGATTGGAAATGAGTCCTAAAGCATCCAGAAATATAGTGTACCACGAGGACAAACATGATGAAACTTAAAATAATTTCCAAGATTGATATTGCGTCAAGGCATAGTAGTTTTGTATAATTTAACAAATAGTTTTTTAGGCTTTTAATTTTAAATGAAGGCTTACTTCAAGTAGTGCGGCTACTTTCAGGCGTATCAGCGTCGGTTCTAATGCTCAGGAGCCAATGATCTCGGGAACTGCTCTGATCCGCCACTCTAGACTCGCACTCAACGGTTCGCCCTTTTCTTGATTCGCCACTGACTGAATTCGAATCCCTTTCTCGTATACAACTCACTCGGTGCTTTGGTATCGGACTTGTCTCAGACGCTGGGTTTCCTTTTGGTTCACCTTCACTCGCGGTTCGATCCCGTAATACCTTTTTTTACTTCGACCCGGTGTTCGATCACTCCCGTTCACTCGCACGTGCGCAAAAGAGACCCGCTGTAGGTGCCGGCCTGCTTTTATAGGCCAGTCCTAACGGGACCTCCGCTGCCGGTGATTTTCCATCGGGTTCTCTGATAGCTCCCACCATCTTCTTAACAGGATCTGGCTGACGACCCGTCTGCATGCCCATATTTGGACCTGCGCCGGGACGAAGTAGTTAAACACCTCTCGAAGTCAAAGCGTACTCTTATAATTGCACGCTCTCATTATTCTCGCTTATGCTTGGTGCTCATGCACTAAGAGCCCAATAAAGTAGTCGTCGACTGATACTCAACAGCACCTCATCGTCGTTATAATTTCTTGCAATTCGGTTTTAACTCGCTTGCTTGGTTTTAAAACACCCCCACAATTAAACAAATAAATATCTACAAGAAAAACGCTTCTTGTTCAAACATTTTGGCGCCCAACGTAGGGCTCGTGTGTTAACACTTTTCGTCGGTACATAATTTGCAAATACAACAACTGCAGTATTCGTTTAGTTTTGCAGCTGCCGTCGAAATTGCCGAAAACCCATTATCTATCGTCTCGGTTGCGGGGTCATCGCCCTCGCTTTGCTCTCGCGGTTCTCGGTTAATTCTATCATTCGCTTGTCATCCACAACGTAAGCAACGGCGCTTGCACTCCTTTGCTGCTACCTGCTCTGGTCCAGAAATCAACGCAGTGATCTATTGGAATTCCACCGCTTCTTTTCGTTTCGCTTTCGTTGCTGCCGTCGGAATTGTCGCTGACTCTCTCTCCCTTGGAACAACTGCACTCAACCTTTTGCTGCCGCCTTCGCTTCCACCGTTGGATTTGTGCTTTGGCTACTGCTGCCTGGTTGCGTCCGTGCTGTTGTTGCCTGCATTCGTTATTGTTGAACCTCTAATTCTGTGTGCGTGCAATTACACTACACAACGAAATGACGACTCTGGTAGATTGAAAACGCCAACGGAGCAACATAAAAGGAAACATAGCTAGAATCAAATCTGTGGTGGAAGGAAAGACGGAAAAGCCGATTTGCAATGATGAGCTTCGGTTCGTTTAAGAATCTTGGAAACCTATTTCAAGAAGGTTCTAAGTGTCTAGGCTGATATTGAAGACCTTAACCCAAATGATGAATGACGGGCAGACTTGGAGGATACGTACATAGCAATCAAGCTATCCATAAAGGACAAATTGGGAGGTGACTTAAACACCAGTATGGTTGATCCAGACTATCACCCACCGCCAGTGAGATCATCATTGCCAAGGTTGTCGTTGCCCACCTTTGACGGAACTTATGCGAATTACAAGAACTTTATCAATTCGTTTGAACAAACATTGAAAAGTTTAATTACTTGCTGGGCTGCCTCAAGGGGCCGGCGTTAGACACCATTCAGGCATTCCAGGTCACAAGCGAGAACTATCCGAAGACCCTAGATAAACTTAGGAACCGGTACGATAATCCAACTCTTATCTTTTTAGAAGGCATTGATGCATTGCTCGCACTACAACTGATCGAGAAGGCCAACTGTCAGCAGCTTCGCAGCCTATTCGGTAAGGCGTCTGCGATATTTAGCTCTTTGGAGTCCATCGGCAAACAGGAGGACATCGCTCAATCCATGCTGCTATACATTGTGATGGACAAGTGGAAGGAATCACTGGACTACCAAAAGCTACCGACCTGGCTAACATGCACACAGCTTGTGGAACGCAACTGTCGATTCCTTTATTCGTCTGGAGCCTCATCTGGTACTCCGTTGCAACGAAAGGCTGACAACAATAAGTTCAATCGGCATTATAATAAACAGATCAACTCGTCGTTTGCCATTACTAATCCGTCTTGTACACTTTGTTCTAGTTCTGGCCATAAAATCACTAACTGTACGCAGTTCAAGGCAATGAACAGCAACCAACGGTTCGATAATGTAAAACGCCTCGGTCTCTGAACTGCCAACTGCCACCCCAATCATCAGCAAGACAATCCTCAAATCCGGAACCGATAAGGCAACCGTCGCAGCCCTCTTGGCATCGATTCGGGCATATGGCTGCTGTGTTTACGTGCGTACTGAGAATTCGTTTGGACAGATCTCAGTGAAATTTTTCACGTCCAAGTCGAGAGACTATTCAGACTTTGTCTTCGGATGGAAGTTGGCGCTACGTGCCACGAGGCTGCAACGTGAACGAGTCCAATCTACATGGTTTTCAGGTCCTTCATTTCTACTCGAGGATTCGCTTAACTGGCCCGCCACAGGGGAACGACAAGATATTGACATGGACGTAGTCAACTCGGAGAAGCGATGAGGAACAATACAGGGCTACAACACATAAGGATACCAGTGGCCGAATTGTCGTTCGCTTACCATTCCAAGAAGACCCAGGGTGCCTTGGAAGTTCAGTAGACATAGCTCGAAGTCGATTCGTTGCCATTGAGAGACGTCTCTCTCGTCTACCGGACATTCGATTGCAGTATACATCATTCATGCGGGAGTATGAAAGTCTCGGCCATATGTCCCTCATATCGAATCCTAACTTGGAGGAACCTCATTATTATAAACCTTACCATTTCGTTCTCAAACCAACCAGTACCTCGACGTACCTCATTGCCGTACAGGACACAAACTACGTCCTCACGATCGTCGATAACATCAGTTCATATTCACATAGCCTTCGTCTGATTGCTTGGATGATAAGATTCATACGGATATGTTTCCTACAAGCGACGTTTACCACAACCTCGCCGACACCCGATGAACTTCGTTTTGCGTCGCATTGCCTTCTTTGGAATATTCAACAAATCCATTTTGAAGGAGATATTAGCTTACTTCAGAAGCAAAAGTATTTAAAGAGTAGCTTACAGTTTCTTACTCCCTTTCTGATTGAACTGATTTGAACTCATCAAAGTAGGCGAACGATTGGAACACTCAACCCTACAAGACGGCCAAAAATATTTGATGCTTCTGCCTAGCCAGTCTCAATTTGCTTGGAGTTATGTTCGCCATTTGCATCTTCGGAATTATCACGCTGGACCTAAAGCTTTAGTTGCACTCATTCGCTTGGAGTATTGGATTGTTAACGCCAGAGACTTGGCACGTCGAATTGTCCGCTCCTGTGTACACTGCGTTTACTACAGACCAAAGTTGATGCAACAACTCATGGGTTCATTACCACCTACTCGACTTTCTCCTGCTCGACCTTTTGAACGCTGTGGAATTGACTTTTGTGGACCCATCAATACGTATCTACGCATTCGAGGGAAGGGACCTACTAAATCGTACATAGCTGTGTTCGTGTGCCTCATCACTTAAGCTATTCACATCGAAGTAGTCTCGGACTTGTCAACGAACGCGTTCTTAAACGCATTAAAACGGATGGGAGATCGTCGCAAACTGCCGGCAGACATATTCTGCGACAATGCCACTAATTTTGTAGATGCATCGAATCAAATGCAGAAGTTAAAAAGGTTTTTGTTCTTGAAGGAGACACAGGATAAAATTTGCAAATATTGCTAATCCGACTTTATTAATTTCCCTTTTGTTCCCCCCAGAGCACCTCATTTCGGAGAACTTTGGGAAGCGGCAGTCAAGAGTGCCAAAGGACTGTTAAATCGTACGTTGGCTAGCACCAGATTCACCTTTGAGGAACTGAGCACTGTCGTCGTCGAAATAGAAGTAATCCTCAACTCGCGACCACTATCACCGTTTTCGTCAGACCCAAACGACTATAGCGCTCTCACGGCTGGTCATCTCCTGGTTGGTGAATCATTACGATCACTACCTGAGAGATCTCTGAAACACATCAAGCTGACAAATTTGGACCGCTACGATATGATTGCGGCCGTCAAGCAACGTTTATGGAAGCAATGGTCGGCTGATCGCGGACGAAATGGACAGCACCCTCAACGAACCTCACCGAGGGTACGTTGGTCATCATCCATTAGGACAATCTGCCCCCTCTACGCTGGAAGTTAGGCCGAGTGCAGTCTACTGTGCTTGGGAAGGATGGTCGTGTACGAGTGATGTAGCTCCGCACAGCAAATGGAACATGTTGCCGGCCAATACACAAACTGGCAATTCTTCCGGTTGTTTGAAAGCAGTCCTTTCAACGGGGCCGGGATGTTCGGTCAAACTTCGTCCACCCAACTAATTTAGAAGTAGTTAAACACCTCTCGTTAAACACCTCTCTCGGCTCTCATTTCCCACACTTTAGCCCACCCTATAGTAAACTCTAACGTTTTGGGGAGCCGTAAATGTTGTCGGACGCGAGGAAGCCTGAAGCTGGCAAGGAAATTAGTGCGCCATAAGTCCAGCCCTACGGCTGGACATCATCGACTCCTGAGGAAAACAAGAGTCGGTCTCTTCGATCTCGTGCCCAGCGAGTGTGCCACCAAGGGGTAGGAGAAATTGCTGGCGGACAAACTTCGGAAATAAGGACTCACCTTTGATGACATGCCGATTCATTAGCGTTCATCGAACGAGGAGCAAGTCGAGTCCTCTGGCAAGTGAGCAAGAACCACCTGTCCGGTGGTGCACATGGGCAAGCTCTGCATCTAGGTGTCACCCACGTCGAAAGTTTCTTCTTTGTCCGAGGTGCTGCGCATTGGTTGTGGTATCTTTGTCAAGAAATGCCCCTTCGAGGCCATAAGAATCATCAACCTGCAATATAGAAGCAAACGACGAATCGGTAAAGCAAAAACTCGATTAAGCTCCATCGACTGCCCATACCGCAACGCGGCGAATTATTAGTTTTGGGCTTGTGGATTGGTGTCGTGTCGAAAGTGTCTAAACACTAACCAAATTGCTATAATAATCACCTTCTATATATTATTTTATTTTATCAGCAAAATGCAACATGTTAATAGTTTGTTAATTTCTCTGGTTCTATCCGCGATCTCTCGATTTCATTTGTGGGCTTTTACGGTTAATATAACATTTTACGAATATCATTCTAACATTATTCAATTTCACCCATCATTCCATTCCTCTTCCCGCCCTGTCGTCAGCAGCTCAACTGCATTGGGGGGTGGGTGGGATCGGAAGATGGTCGCTGGGTCTCGGTACGAGGGTGAGAAAATAGTAAAAAACGAGAGGGAACGTTGTGAGCCGCGGCAAAGGCCGCGGCTCTACCTTATACCCGGTACTCAGTCAGTATATACGTACACACATTTATGAGCCTACGATTTATAAAATTTATTATATGTTCTCAAAAGGGACAAAAATAATATTTAAATTAAAAAAATGAATTTTTTGGAATTTGTATACATGTTTCCATTTTTGTTTA
The DNA here is from genome assembly GCA_035041765.1 of Drosophila algonquin. Taxonomy (NCBI): domain Eukaryota; kingdom Metazoa; phylum Arthropoda; class Insecta; order Diptera; family Drosophilidae; genus Drosophila; species Drosophila algonquin. The sequence goes on along the minus strand of JAWNKY010000761.1, from coordinate 40,972 downwards.
CATATGCTTTGTATATCTGCGCCTACATTTCTACATGACATGTATAACTACATGTTTGAGACGTACAAGTGTTTAGGACAGAGCGAGAGAGGGAGGGGGCATGAGTCAGCGCTTGGCAGGCGTTGCGTAGCCACTGAAATTTAATTTGTTTCTTCTGGCCATAATATTGATCCGATCTGATCCAGATTCGGTAATCTGGTAGATATGGTAATTTTTCATGATTCTGCGTTTTTGGTTTTCATTTATCTTAAAAATTGTGGATTCCACAGATTTTCGTTTTTTGTGGGGGCGGAAAGGGGCGTGGCAAAATTTTGAAATACACTTGTTCAGGTTTGGTATCACAGGAGCTTGGATAGAAAGTTTGGTTGCTCTAGCTCTGATAGTCTCTGAGAACTAGGCGACACAAAATACGAATGGGCAAAGCGGATGGGGTCGCGTGTGAGAGAGAGCGAGAGGGAATGATGACTTTCGAAATGGTTTCCTTCATTGTAGCTATAATAATGATCCGATCTGATCCAGATTCAACACTCTGATAGAAATGGGAATTCTCTATGACTCTGCGTTTTTAGTTTTCTCGTATCTTCAACATTGTGTACGCCACAGACTTTCGTCCGTTGTGTGGGCGGAAAGGGGCGGGGCGAAATTTTGAATTACATTTGGAGTAGTGTGATCACACAGGAGACTGGATACAAAACTTGGTTGCTCTAGCTTTAATAGTCTCTGAGATATAGGCGCAAATGAAGACGGACGGACAGACGGACAGACGGACGGACAGACAGACATGGCTATATCGACTCGGCTATTGATGCTGATCAAGAATATATATACTTTATGGGGTCGGAAACGCTTCCTTCTGTGCGTTACACACAACCGTTATTCGCACAAATCTAATATACCCCTATACTCTTCGAGTACCGGGTATAAAAAGAGCAAAGAAAGTCCCAAGCATGGGTAGCGTTAACATCGAGAAGCGTTAAGAGCAAGTGAGTGAATTATTGATTCTCAATAGAATGGTGTTTCCCTCTACATTTGTGGAAGGAGTATTTCAAAGATTCAATTAAGTTGAATAGCTTACAAGGTTAAACGAATTTTCCCTTTGTTTTACTTAAGCAATTGTTTAGAAAAGCGTCAGTTGTGTGTGTGTTTTGTTCTCTATAGAAAATCTGCTTTTTTGTTCTTCTCTTTTTAGTTTTTATACCCGGAACTCGAAGAGTATAGGGGTATATTAGATTTGTGGGGATAACGGTTGTGTGTAACGCACAGAAGGAAGCGTTTCCGACCCCATAAAGTATATATATTCTTGATCAGCATCAATAGCCGAGTCGATATAGCCATGTCTGTCTGTCCGTCCGTCCGTCCGTCCGTCTGACCGTCTGTCCGTCTTCATTTGCGCCTATATCTCAGAGACTATTAAAGCTAGAGCAACCAAGTTTTGTATCCAGTCTCCTGTGTGATCACACTACTCCAAATGTAATTCAAAATTTCGCACCGCCCCTTTCCGCCCCCACAAAAGACGAAAGTCTGTGGCACACACAATTTTGAAGATACGAGAAAACTAAAAACGCAGAGTCATAGAGAATGCCCATTTCTATCAGAGTGTTGAATCTGGATCAGATCGGATAATTATTATAGCTACAATGAAGAAAACCATTTCGAAAGTCATCATTCCCTCTCGCTCTCTCTCACACGCGACCCCATCTGCTTTGCTTATTCGTATAAATGAGCGCCTAGTTCTTAGAGACTATAAGAGCTAGAGAAACCAAACTTTCTATCCAAGCTCCTGTGATACCGAACCAGCACAAGTTTGTTTTAAAATTTTGCCATGCCCCCTTCCGCCCCCACAAAGGACGAAAATCACAATTTTTAATATAAATGAAAACCAAAAACGCAGAATCATGAAAAATTACCATATCTACCAGGTTCCCGAATCTGGATCAGATCGGATCAATATTATGGCCAGAAGAAACAATTTAATTTCAGTGGCTACGCAACGCCTGCCAAGCGCTGACTCATGCCCTCTCTCTCTGTCCTAAACACTTGTACGTCTCAAATATGTAGTTATACATGTCATGTAGAAATGTAGGCGCAGATATACAAAGCATATGTAAACAAAAATGGAAACATGTATAAAAACTCAAAAAAATTCATTTTTTTAATTTAAATATTATTTTCGTCCCTTTTGAGAACATATAATAAATTTCATAAATCGTAGGCTCATATATGTATGTATATATATACTGACTGAGTACCGGGTATAAGGTAGAGCCGCGGCCTTTGCCGCGGCTCACAACGTTCCCTCTCGTTTGAAATATTATTTTTTGCCCAAAATTTAATTTGTCCCTTTTGCGAACATTCCTCATACATGTATGTATGTACATATGTATGTATGTATGTATGTATGTGTATACTGACTGAGTACCGGGTATAATGTAGAGCCGCGGCCTTTGCCGCGGCTCACAACGTTCCCCCTCGTTTGGGTTTGTTTTTTGTTGTTAGAAGAATGAAGGAGTAGAAAAAACTACAAGCTGCTAAAATGATGTTTGGAGTATGTTTGTGTGAGTGGTGGGAGGGAGATGAGTGTAAGTGTATGTGTTTATGTAGTGTGTTAAGAGATCGGCTTGTAATTTTTTGTTTGTTATTGTTAGGCTTTTTCTAAACAAAATGTTACTTTTTTTAGTTGAACTCCATGTGTGGCACTGTCGGCGGACATCTGCCGCAGCCGTTTGGTGGCTGCGCTAAGCGCTTGGTCATACTATACTGTGGTGGTGTCCACAGATTCGAAACGTGAAGCGCCCGCGTCCCCGGTCCCCACAGTAGCAGGTTCGGCCCCGTTCAGCGCACCGCCATCCACAGCGTTGCCCTCCTCGACAGCACCGGCATTGGCAGCTCCGCCACTCTTCTTGGCGCCAAACTTGATCAGCTCGACGTGTACGTTGATGGTTTTCGTCTGCGCTGGCTCTGCAGACTCGGCTGGCTCCGACTTCACTACAGTATCACCCTCGGCACCAGCTGCGACTGCTGGAGCCGACTCGCCAGCGGTAGTGATGGTGGTGGTTTGATTGATTGCTCGGTTTGATTGGACAGAACGGTATTGGCAAATCTACGGCACCCGACTGGTCAAACATCCTAAGCTTCTTCCGTGGCTTTGAGCTACGGAACTACTACACCAATCCGTAATACATCAATCAGATCCTCCAGGCAATGCGCGGCACTGTTGGTGACTTGCTGGATAAAAGAATGAGCGTGAACTGCAGACATCGATATGCAATACGCTGGATTTGTCACACATTCGGGTCCATGAGATTTCACAGTTGTCTGATGAAGTTGTCAGTTCTCTGGTGTATGGATATTTTCATGTTCGATGAGTCGTCCTCGTATCTGGATGTAAAGCAGAGCCTGAATGCTGCTTTGACCATCCGTTCGCTGTTGCATCCTACAAAGTTCATCATCGTCATAGAGCACGATTTGTCTGTCTGGATTTCTCGTCTGACTTTATTTGCTGCCAGTATGGTGTGCCCCGATGTTACGGCGTCGTCACTATGACCTTCGAGGTGCGCGAAGGCATCAACATTTTTCTGGACGGCTTTGTCCCCACCGAGAACACGCGTTTCCGCACGGGTTCCCTCACGTTCAAGGTATCGGAATTTTGCATGGAAAGAAAACCGGATTTGATGTGGAGCCCGATTTCATCATGGCCCTATACCTTTCGGACCGTGTCATTGTGATCGAGGGCCAGCCCTCGGGGAAGACAACTGCTTTAACTGCTGAATAGCATGAACCGCTTTCTCGAACTTCTCGGCATTACGTTCCGTTGCGATCGCAACAACTTCAGGCCCTACATTAACAAGAACGCTTCGGTCAAGGAATCGGAATAAAAGCGCTCTGGACAGTTCGTCTTCCTGGAGTATGAAGCTCTGTGAGTATACGTGGACCAGTTGATAAGCATTCACCCACCAGCGCAGCGCCGAAAGCTTCCATTACACAACATATTTTTCCCATGGTAGCGTTCTCTCTGCTATGTTAACTTTACATTCTTTAATCTAAAATACATATTTGCTTTTAACATATTTTGTTATTGATTGTTATTCTAATCAAGGAAGGATCACCCAGGTTATAAATGCAGCGATACGCCTTGACCAACTCTGGTATTTATGTTACATATAGTTCTAGATGATATCATCCTGGGCTTTGATTTCTTGTGTGACATTCGAGCCCGGATCCACTGCGTTCGATCATATTTGCAGCTAGAGATGCGCCTGGACCCTCTAAGAAGCCGGCCCAAAATTGCATTTCTGCAGTGCCCTCGGGCAGTGGCATTTGCCAAACCTCCTGTCACCTCAATTTATCCCACAATCGTCCCAACGCCTTTGACGACCACCTCACCGAGACCGGTGCCGACCAATTAGGACACGAGGACTAAACCAGTGAGAGTCAAGCGTCCCCACGGGTCTCTCCAGGTTGAGCTCCCTCGTTCATAACACGACTACAACGGAACGCCAATGACAACGAACTTTTGCAGCGGCAGCTGTGGCTCTACTAATCCAGGGCCGGCTCGTCAAACTAAGGAAGAAACTTCGGCAGTCGCCTTTCGTAGCCACAACAGGATCAATTGCTTCGAACCCCAGGAAGTCCCAAACTACGACGAGTGTCAAGATGCAAGAAACATCGACAGGAATCAACGCTTTGATTCGCAAGAAGAAACAAGCGACGACAAGAAAGTAAGAAACGTCCCGCCCCACGTCCAGCAACCCGATGAAACAGGGCAAGACCAATCAGCAAAAAAACGCAGGAACAGGAACCAGCGACGCAAGCTCAGCGGGAACGTAATCATGGACTAAAAACTGAAGCCCCTAGCCGACGCTGAAACAGCTCAGGAACGGAATCTTTTCCACATTGTGATCCCAGAGGACTTTCACTATCACATCAGTTCAGTTGAAGGAGCTAACATCACTGTAACCGTCCCCAAGCACCGCATTTGCACCGAGTTCCTAGATCGAAAAGTGGTCAAGTTCGGACAGCACCCATAGTGTTGGTGGGCAAGAAGACGGGAGAAATGAGAATGTGCGTAGACTTTCATCAACTCAATTACTGATCAGTAAACGCCCCTACTAGCTAAGAAGAAGAATCCGAATTAGCAAACGACAAAGCAACCCTACTTCAGAAAATCTTCAAAGTATTCCAGGAAAATAGCTTCCGTAGCAAAGTCGCAACTTTCGGAAACGCGAGTGGCGATCATTGGAGAACTGCCCCTATAACGATAGCATCACTGTCCAAAGCAATCGATAACTTTGCAGCGAAGCTGGCCCCTAAGTATTAGGTCGTAATCAGGTTTTTCTCTCCCAATATTGTAAGACTAAAACAGCGCCAAGGAAGATTATGGAAGACCGCAGGCCATGCGGACCTCAAAACATTCCATGCCGAAGATCCCGAAGAAAAGCCCCCGATGATAACCGACGCAAATACCAGCCGGTTGACCTGGACCATATCCGAGTAAGTTCTATGCAGAATTATAAGAGCTACTTGTGGTAGTGCTCAGACACAATGTCCTTGTTCCTTGCTGTAAGTCGCACTATCAAGCAGGATAGGTAAACGTAGCGACATCCATACGGAGGTTCTAATTCGTTGAGGTTTCATGAGCTCCAACGATGAGGACGAGGCTGAAGATAGGACTGCTTGAGCGACCTTAGAATAAATGTGAATAAGACCCAGCATCCGCATTGTTACTTTACTTCGTTTATACATAGTACGCACATGGCGGTCTTGCTAGGCTGATATCGGGCGATGCACTGACGCGATCCTTCGCATAGAATCATCTCCTTTTCCTTTAGGGAGTCACGAGGAGTGACGGTGGACGCGGGAAAGACTGAGGCTGGCACGGCATCCACAAGCTACGATCCTCCCTCCCAGAGTAGTACGTGTATTGTATTGATTTTCCATTTATTTGAGCAAGCATAACCGTCTCTAAGCACCTCTACAGACTATCAGTCGAAAAACTGAAGCACTATTTGTGAAAAAATTATGTTTACCAATGAACACAGCCAAACACCAAAATGTATAGGAATCGATAACACTGCTCGACAAAATTCAACTTTTTTTTCCGCTGTCGCCCAAAATGACTTTTTCTGATAGATTTGGAGATTTAAAATTTTTTTAAGAATTATTGCCAAGTTGCAGCTGTTTAACCAAAACTTCACATGCCGTTTGGCACCATCCCAAATGCCATTTTACTGTTAAAAACTGTTAAACTGTTAAAAACTGTTACAGATTTTTGGTATTTTTGTAGGAAAAAACGGTTATATGTCGGCTAACGGAATTTATGGGCGAAAACGGTTGTATATTATCCGTTTATTCATCGATTCTTACGAACGAAACCTTAAACGACGCCTAATTAATGTGTCTATCTAAAACTAAAAATGTTAGATATAAAATATTTTTTTTTCGACTTTTCCTGAGTTCTCAAAATTAACATTTCGGGAAAAAATACCGAATAAATTAATAAATTTGAATTTGAAAGCTCAATATCTTCCAAACGTTAAGCTGCAGCTAAAAAGTGTCTGGGTAAAATATTAAAGCTGCATTTTTCAGCTTTATAAAACTGTACATATGTACATACATACATATATGAGCTTACGATTTATACAATTTGTAATATGTTCGCAAAAGGAACAAATTAAATTTTTGGCAAAAAAGAATATTTCAAAAAATGAAGTCAAACCGTTTTTGGAATTTTTATACATGTTTCCAATATTGTTTGCATATGCTTTTTACATCTGCTTCTACATTTCTACATGTATAACTACATATTCGAGACGTACACAGAATTCCACAGAATTTCGTCCTTTGTGGGGGCGGAAGGGGGCGTGGCAAAATTTTGAAATACACTTGTATTGAAGTGATATTACAGAAGCTTGGAGAGAAAGTTTGGTTGGTCTAGCTTTTATAGTCTCTGAGATCTAGGCGCTCATTTAAACGAATAGGCAAAGCAGACAGGGTCGCGTGTGAGAGAGAGCGAGAGGGAACGATGACTATCGAAATGGTTTTCTTCATTGTGGCTATATTAATAATCCGATCTGATCCAGATTCAACACTCTGATAGAAATGGTCATTCTCTATGATTCTGCATTTTTAGTTTTATCGTATCTTCAAAATTGTGTATGCCACAGACTTTCGTCCTTTATGGGTGCGGAAGGGGGCAGGGCAAACTTTTGAAATACACTTGGAGTAGTGTGATAACAAAGGAGACAGGATACAAAACTTGGTTGCTCTAGCTTTAATAGTCTCTGAGATATAGGCGCTAATGAAGACGGACAGACAGACATGGCTATATCGACTCGGCTATTGATGCTGATCAAGAATATATATACTTTATAGGGTCGGAAACGCTTCCTTCTGGGCGTTACACACATCCGTAATCACCACAAATCTGATATACATCTATACTCTTCGAGTACCGGGTATAAAAAACTAAACCTGGAAAGAAAAAAAACATTATTTAAACATTTTTAAACATCCAAATCTATAAGAAAAAGTAATTTTGGGCGACAGCGGAAAAGTCGTGTCGACTAGTGTAATCTCTGTTTCAGTGCCCTGATCCCATCTCAACTGGACGCTGCCATCTCTCACGTGAGAGCTTTTCACATTAGGCTGTCTCTGTTTTTGCAGCTAGTCCAGCTCAAAGTCTAATGTCATACTGCTATGACATAGATCGTCATTTATATAATTTTGGGCACGGGGACATTTTAAGTACTAAATTTAGTAATTAATTTTTATTATCCCTCGTCTGTATTGTGATGGGCGCAGTTCGCTTTTATACAAATCCAAACTCACGCATGCATATATGTATAGATATGGATGTCATATCTGAATATGTATACATACATTCTTGGCTACCCTTGTTACGTTAAGAGACCTACATAATGCGATTGCGTGAGTTATAAGGAGAGTATTTGGACGTATGTATGTATGTACATATGTTTGTGTGTTTGTGTACATTTCCGACGTCAACTTAGTATCTGTTTGACATTTAAAAGAAAAAGTTATACAAGCCGGGCAATGCAATGCATTATTAAGCCATCAAGTGAATTTCAATTAGTATTGTGCTCATTTTTTGCATGTGCATACATATGTACATAAACTTTAATATATTTGGAGTATGTACTTTAAAGATGTGTACACGCAGATTAAATATATATTTAATATATCCTGTGCTTACAATACATTAAAGATACTTTATACATGAAAATATCTACATATGTTTGCACGTACAGTGCATAGGTACAATAACCACTGAGTAAATATTGCTCAATTTTGCAGCTCTAATCTGCGTACTACAAATGCATATACATACATACACTTGTATATGTTAATTAATTTCAACCTATGTATCTAATACAAAAAATATAAATATTTTTACAGATTAAAGAAAATATCCTTTAAAAAAATCATATGTAATGTAAATAGATACATATGTACGAAATGTATAGTTTGTAGGTGTTAAACTATTAAAACATAAAACAAGGAGAATTACAATTTATAATTCTCCTTTGTATGGCTTTAAATAAAAAACATTTTGTTTACTGTGTATGCTTGTAACATGCAAAATGCATACATACATATGTATCCACATGCATGAACTTCCACATTTCAAAAACGAGGTGGTCAAGGTTTTTAATACAATTTTACTAATGTATTAATTGTATTATGTACATACATATGTACATTTATAGTGTACAATTATCCTTTCTGAACATGTGCATATACATATGCGCGTTTGTGCAAACATACATATGTACAATCTGAAATTGGTGTCTGACAAATATTTCTACAACGAACAAAAAGAAATTCGAATTCGAAAAGATTTTCATTTGGAAATAATGGAACCGAAACGATGGCACTTGCAGTTGTCATGTTTTTTCCTGCTGCTTAGCTCAACATATTCAGGTATGTGAAATCAAACACATATGTTTCTAGATTATTTCGCGCGCCAATTTTTTTCGAAGGAAACAAAAATTTGGTGCCTCAAATCATATGTAAATTTATATTTTTAAAGTTTTATGGACAATAAATAAATTTATATGTACATACATACATACATATGTACCAAATTTGTTTTTCCTTCGCAATATCTGCTATATATTTTAAATAAATTTATTATTGTATGTATATGTATGTGTGTACATAAATATGTAGGTATATATAATCCGGCAGGCTCCGGGTTTCCGGAAAGAAATCTCCGAAAGATTTTTTTCTGAAAACATTTTCCTATGCGAAAAGAAAAGTAAACGGCTTTTCATACAAAAAAGCTAATCTTAATTGCCAAAGGAAAAAAATAGGTGATTCATTGATCATTAAGGTAAATTTGACACCATTGTCAGGGCAATGTAGCTTGCTTCTTTTTATACCCCGTACTCGAAGAGTATAGATGTATATTAGATTTGTGGTGATAACGGATGTGTGTAACGCCCAGAAGGAAGCGTTTCCGACCCCATAATGTATATATATTCTTGATCAGCATCAATAGCCGAGTCGATATAGCAATGTCTGTTTGTCCGTCCGTCCGGCCGTCTGTCCGTCTTCATTTGCGCCTATATCTCAGAGACTATTAAAGCTAGAGAAACCAAGTTTTGTATCCAGACTCCTTTGTTATCACACTACTCCAAATGTATTTAAAAATTTCGCCCCGCCCCCTTCCGCCCCCACAAAGGACAAAAGTCTGTGGCATACACAATTTTGAAGATACAAGAAAACTAAATACGCAGAATCATAGAGAATTACCATTTCTATCAGAGTGTTAAATCTGGGGAAGATCGGATCATTATTATAGCTACAATGAAGAAAACCATTTCGAAAGTCATCATTCCCTCTCGCTCTCTCTCACACTCGACCCCATCTGCTTTGACCATTCGAATTTTGACGCCTAGTTCTCAGATACTATAAGAGCTAGAGCAACCAAACTTTCTATCCAAACTCCTGTGATATCCTGTGTATTTCAAAATTTTTCCACGCCCCCTTCCGCCCCCACAAAGGACGAAAATCTGTGGAATACACAATTTTTAAAATACAAGAAAACCAAAAACGCAAAATCATGGAAAATGACCGTGTCTACCAGACTGCCAAATCTGGATCACGTCGGAAAATTATTATGGCCAGAAGGAACAAATTAAATTTCAGTGGCTACGCAACGCCTGCCAAGCGCTTACCCATTCCCTCTCTCTCTCTCGCAAACACTTCCACGTCTCGTATGTGTAGTTATACATCTACATGTAGAAATGTAGAAGTTTAGCATAGGGCCCTAATGGTGGCAAAAAGTTGCGTCGTTTTCCGACGCACGTGCGTTTATTCGTTATATTCGATTGTTTTTTTTCTTTGCGCATAACACCAATTTTCGTATTTTATTGCCTTTTAGCGGAACTATCCCCACTAATAACAACAAAAAACAGCAGATTAAAATTTACATTTTGCCGCGTAAAATGTTTAACTGAGTAAAAAGGGGCAAAAATACGTGTAATGCTTTGAACAAATTGTTTAAACTAATTTTATTTTTAAAAAAAAAGCATTTCAACAATATGGTTTATTTCAAATTTTTTGCTGCAAGTCCCATGTCTTTGAATCCTTTCACTGTTTCCGTGATTTTCTCAGATCCTAGGAAATAAAGGGCTATGCTATGTCTATTCTCTTCTCCAGAGGGATTGTCAGTCGAGAATTGAGATTGGGCAACAGTTCAACAAGAATGTTGACAGTACTCCTTTCCATGCGGAAATTTTCCTTAAAAAAGGCATCGGAGTTGTCCACAACATCTTCCAAAATGTACCATATCGTGGCTATTGCAATTTAGAATACATTATTTAATTGAAAAGAGAGAACATTATCTGCTCTTTACTTACAAGGGTCCAAACGCGAGGAGGACGTTGCAGTTGCAAGACGAATTGCAACTTATCTGAGGATAACTCAGACGCTTCCATGCACTTCAAAAGATTCTCCTCACTTTGCACCACCGCAGTTACAAGAATCAACTCTTTTTCCGCCATATTTCGTTGGTATTCTAACATTATTGACTTTGTTTACATAATTTGTTTTCCTCTTCCAAAGACGCAAAGACCCTTTAGTGTAAACGCAGTGTAAAAAGCCTATAAGATCAAACATCGATAACAAGAATTTGTGTAAACACAAGAACCTTAAAATGAAAACGAAACGTTTTGGTTTTAAAACGAGAGTGAAAACGAAAAAGTAAGTGAAAGCCGGAGCATGCCTGAATATGTATTTATACGTTTAAGTCCTGTAAAAGTTTCAACTCTCGAGTGCTCATGTGTGAGGATGTTGTTAAGCTCTGTGACCAGAATAAGGACATATCATCTCAATAACTTTCAGTCATGTTGGTGTGCAAATTTGATACAACTCTATGCCTCGAAATGTGAAGTACAAATTACATTTTATGGTTCCAGCCCCTTGTTGGCTCCTTACATCCTATGTGGTGGTACTCTTGAGATAATTACCCCGGCTGATAATTTTTGTTCTATATTAGACCCCAAGTAAAAGTTTTCTGAACATACCATGATCTTACCATACCAATCAAATTGGCGTGCTTGAATTTATAAATAGATATAAAGGAATATGACCCCTATATAACGATTTTAGAAAACGGCACCTGCGTATAGCGCCTTCAGTAAAAGTACACCAAGAAGTCTAGAACCAGTCGAGAAAAACTTTTTGCTCGGACTCAATTGGGATGCAAGTGCGAAATTGCCATTTAAACATAATAGATTGATTTTAAAAAACCTGCCATCCGGCTATGTTTCAGCCGTTTGACCAAACTTTCTAATGCGGCATTTAGCCGTCAAATTCCGTTTGGTATTTTCCCAAATGTCATTTTACCGTAAGAACTATTGCAAATAAAGATTTTTTTATTTTTGTAAGGAAAATTACGGTTATACATACATATGTCGACTAATGAAATCTAACAGCATAATGCGACATTAGAAGTATTGGTCAAACGGCTACAATTTAGCTGTGTTCAGGGCAGCCGCAAACTTCCGCAGCGCACTGTGGAGAGCGCTCCGCGCCCGACTCGCTCTCGTACGCTCTTGCACACAGCACTCAGGAGAGCCGCCCGGCGCTCGGGCGTCCACTAGCTTCAGCGGGAGTTTTGAGTTACGCGCCCACCCCCGTTACGATCGTTCGACGTCTTTCTCGAACTACATACATACATACGAATTCTCGTCTCTACATTTTTTTTGTGAACTTTACCTACTATAACCGAAAATTAACTTAAGTGAACGAAGTGGAATGCATATACGCGTTGGTTTCATTTGACTGGCTTGTGAATGTGAATACCTGGTGATCCGCCCCCTCAGTGGTCCTTCGAGCCGGATCTTCACCAACAAGGAGAAGCGCACCCCAGCAAGCTTAGGCGGATCGCTCTACGAGGAGAACCAAGATAAGTACCTCGTACCAAACACCAGTGAAGTGCCGTGATCTTGTTTTTTTCCATCCAATTCCAAGCGGCTATTCTGCCCGTTCTCCGATCTTCCGCTCCTCCTTACTACGTACATCAGTACACCCACACACCAGATTTAACTGCATATTCTTGTCCGTTGAATATATATATATATGTGTGTATATCCGAACCTTATACACATAAAACTGCATATTCTTGCACATCCGTACAACTGCATATTCTTGCACATCCGAACATACATATTTTACCCATCTACATACGCAGCCCAACATATATAAACCATCTATCCGAATCTACACTTATTTTTTCCATACCCGCATACATACATATATATTAGCTGCATATTCTTGCGTCTGTATATCCACACCTCCCCGCACCTACATCCATACATACAAGCAGCAATAGCGGTGCCTGCTTTTGCTGGTTTTCGCGTTTGCCTCTCCACCGTTGCGCGCGTTGTTTTTGTTGGGAGAGCAGATTATCGGCGCCGCTCTTGCGCATAACGGAGCGCCAAGCGACTCGCTAGCCTGTATTTTGAGGGTGTACCGTTTTCGGTGGTAGCTTGTCCAGTGACGCGCTTCCCTACTTTCGGCGGGTATATTGTTTTTGGGTGTCACTTGCCACCGACTCCCAATATTAGGGCCCGATCGCCTTGGTATACCCAAGCGCCTCCGACTTGCCAACAAGTCAATACCAAAGGGTTGTTGGGTCCATTTTCCGTGTCCATCCGCCCGACACTTCCGCTTCCGTTTTGTTGTTCTCAGCGGGTGAGGTCAGAACATGCCCACTGGTGACGAGGACAGAAAAAAACTTTTGCCATTGCCAGCTCCAGGTGGTAGGACACCACGCAGTGGTTCCGCCCCAAGAACACCTACCTCGGTGACTAAACCGATAAAGTTACCCAGCACGCCTAAACCGAGTACGAGTTCCGCGGCAAAGAGCAAATCGGTCCTGTTCCCTTCGCCAGTCACGCTAAGGGTGCCAGCTCTTCCACCTACCAGCCCCATCAGCTCTCGACGCACTTCTCCAATGGCCCAAACAGCATTCATCTCCGCACGTGCGAAATTGGTAGCAGCCATCGGCAGGCTGACCAGTTTAAAAGACCGTTTTACCGCTTCCGGTACCAGCACGCCATCCCCCTCTATCACTCAGGTCCGTAGAGACCGCTTACAGAGCATGTGGGCAAAGGTGGATGCTGAATTCGAGGCCTGTTCCATAGCGTCGGTTGACGAGGATCCTGACACCCAAATAGAGATACAAGCCATGTACGACACGTGCTATGACGACTATGAACGGTGCCTAGACGATCTTACGGTCCAATCGGCCAGCCCAGTAGTCCGTCCTCCTGCACAGCCGGACTCCAATGGCGGCTGCCGACTGCCACCCTGTGACATCAAAGTTTTCACAGGTGATTACGTTCGCTGGCCCACTTTTCGGGACCTCTTCACAGTCATTTATATTCATAATCCTAGACTCACCCGTAGAAAAACTGTACTACCTCGCCACTAAGACCAGTGGCGATCCGAAGGCCATCGTTGAGAAGTCCCCGCTGACCAACGACGGCTTCGAGGCGGCTTGGGATGCCCTTCGTGACCGATATGAGAACCGACGTCTCCTGGTGACCAACCAGATTCAGCTTCTCCTCTCTTTGCCTCATATCGGGTCCGATTCAAGACGTACTCTGAAGGAGCTCCAAGGGACGATCCAGGGGGTTCTAACCGCATTCCCCCACTCCCAGGTCTCCACTGAGAATTGGGATGTGACCATTTACGCTTTAAGATTGCCGAGATTAAACCCCGCGTTGTGGGAAGAGTCCATAACCGACAAGAAGGAAATGTCGTCATGGAAGGAAATGGACTCCTTCCTCAGTCAGCGGTATCTGACGCTAGAGGCGATCGAGAGCCACCCTTCCAATCCGCATAGTTCCAAAGACGATCCGAATCCGCCACCTTCTAAAAATAAGCCGTTCCGGTCCCAAGGAGTCCTGTTCCTAAGGGTTCACTCGTTCGAGTCAACAGTGAATCCGCAGAGGAGGACATGTGATCTCTGCTCCACAGAGAATCATCCAATCCGTGATTGTCCTCGCTTCCTCAACATGACCGTTGATGCTCGTTCCAGCTACATTAAACAGAAACAGCTATGCCTGAACTGCTTCGAACGAGGACATTAGATCCGAGAATGCCAAATCGCCCACAGCTGCGTCACTTGTGGGGAACGGCACCACACGCTGCTGCACCGTGGCTATCCAAGTTCCAGCGAGCCGACTTCCACATCCGTACAGCACCCGAGTTCTTCCGCATCTTTGTCCAACTTTCAGTCTTATTTCGCTTCCGGTACAAGTGTGGTCCTCCTGAGCACGGCTATGATTAATATTTGCCATCTGCGGACCAATTTTCGCGCCCGCGCTTTGATCGACTCTGGCTCCGAGGCCATGTTCATTACGGAACGTCTAGTCAGCATGATCAAACTGCCGTTCCAACCTATCCAGGCACAGGTCTCCGGCATTAATCATACTGTATCCGCTCAGTCGAAGAAGCTCTGCAATTTTTCTATCCGCTCTCCGACTATGTCGGGTTTACAATTAAACGTTACAGCTTACGTTATTCCGGAATTGGCAGCGAATATTCCCCCGCATCCGATCTCTCAAAATTTGTTGAGAGTCTTGCCCAGAGACGCGGGCTCTCGAGTATACAAAAGCAATCCCCTTCCGGCTTTTTTGGCGATCAGAACTCCGTGCCAAGTTCACGCCCAAGTTTGAACTTAGTTCAATGTAACCACATGACAATATCCAATGCCCAAGGTGGGCCTTTAACCCGTTACAACTTTCGTAATAATGCTTCGTCGACACCTTCATCTCATCCTAGATTTCCGCATCCAGCCTTGGGCCCACATTCCCGCGCCGACCGTATCATTGAGAGCCGACGTGCTTGCGGTCTGAACTCCTACCGATGCCCAGTCTGCATCGAGTCTGCCGAGTGCATCCGCTACGGACCTGCCACCACTTCCTACGGTTGAGCCCTGTGAAGAGGCTCCGAGCCGTACTTATAAATAATACTGCACGAACTGCCTGGCTCATCAGCAATCCGGCGGTGATTGTCGCAGTGGCGGGCTGTGCAGGGAGTGTGGCAAGAATCACCACACGCTACTTCACCTACCCGCGTCTCGTCGTGCAGCCCACTCAGCCTCAGCATCTTCGTCGCCATCTCCTGCGTCCCGAGCTGAACGCCGCCCTCGTAGTCCCGCCGGCCAGCCTTTCGGAGGAATTGCAGCGGCGTCACCGTTGGTTTCAGCATCCCAGCATCCAGGGATACCGCCGCCATCCGTAGACTCTCTTCTATTATACAAAACACCTCAATTATACTTTGCAATCCTGCAAGGGGGGGGAGGATGTTCAGAGCAGCCGCAAACTTCCGCAGCGCACTGTGGAGAGCGCTCCGCGCCCGACTCGCTCTCGTACGCTCTTGCACACGGCACTCAGGAGAGCCGCCCGGCGCTCGGGCGGCCACTAGCGGGAGTTTTGAGTTACGCGCCCACCCCCGTTTCGATCGTTCGACGTCTTTCTCGAACTACATACATACGAATTCTCGTCTCTACATTTTTTTTGTGAACATTACCTACTATAGCCGAAAATAAACATAAGTGAACGAAGTGGATCATTTGACTGGTTTCTGGTTTCATTTGACTGGCTTGTGAATGTGAATACCTGGTGATCCGCCCCCTACAATCAAGCTGTTTATTTATATATTTTTTATAAACGATACTTTAAACGACTCCTAATTAATGTGCCTATCTTAAAATAAAAATTCGAAATTTCGGGTAAATATTTTCCAGACGCTAACCGGAAGCTACGAAGCATTTGCGTCTAGTTTGCGTTAGTTATAGTATAAGTCTAAGACTTACTCACCTTGGTCTTTGATATCGTGGCTTCCCCACACACACAATGGTGGGCATTGGCGTCCGTATCAATGAGGAGTTGGTAGTCTTTGAAATCGGCTTCTTCCCCCAGACTTCTTAGTTCTTCGGGGTGTGCGGTCCTGTCGTGCGCCATGTAGCAGCAGGCTACCAGAAGGCGCTTCTCCTCACTCTCTAGCATTACCACTGTCAGATCATCCGTGCTGTAATACGACATAAGGTAAGAGGGGATTCACTTTCGTACGAGCGCGAGTTCTATTCCTGCTTGGCGATGTTTGGTAAAACGTGCTGTAGTTAGAGATCTTTAGTCCGGCCACTGAATTGCCTGAGTTCTGCCGCTGAAAGAGCTTCAGCGCACGGTCCCTTGGATGGAGATGGGGAAAAGTACCTTTGGACGGGACGGGACTAGTTCCTTGTCCACCACCTCCAGCTTGGCTCCCTTCCTCATCGCTTCCAATTGGCAAACCGTTTGCGTCAGCCTATCCAGCCTCGGATCGCCGTTACACTTTAGGATTTTGACCTTGTTTCACCACCCAGCACCATCGAAAGTGGGCATGGGAGCTGTTGGTTCTTCCTCCATACACGTAATATGGAAGTCTACTAGCCTAGCCTACTAGTTTTAGCACGGCCCAAGCTAGCTTGGATTGCTGCTCCTGGGAGATGTCGCCTTGCTTTGAAGACTGCTGCGTATCTTCAGGGCCACCTTATATTGAGCTGTAGCCTTCATTTCCTTCTCCACGTCAGAGGTGTGGCTGTTGGTGACAAGCAGTTAGGATTACTAATGTTTTTCGGGCGAACCACCTCCTAGCGTTTTAGGCGTGATTACTTAATTATGTAGCTTACTTAAAATAAAGATTGGTTTTGTGTTTCATTTTTGAACACTCTTCTTAAATTACTAATACTCATACCATTCAAGTAATTAATAATTGTATTTAATTTAAATTCATGCTTAGTTCTTTCAGTAAGTTTAGTTCTAATTTACCTTGTATATTAGTCTAGCATCTATCTTTCCTGTATGTTGGTGACCGGTTGATCGGTGATCGGTTACACTCGTGGCGGGTAGTGTGGATGGTCCCCTCAGGTGCTTGGGCTGGAGGGCTGCCTTTCTCCCGCGATCCGCTCGTAACAGGCTTCAGCTTTCCTTCCACTCTGCGTGATAGGCACCATACCTTCACATCTCGAATGTCGATTGGTCCCCTCTTCTTTCCTTACCGAATATTGACGTAACAGTCAACTTATGAGTAATTCTACTTGTATGAGTAGTTCTACATGCACATATAGAAATGTAGAAGCTGATGTAAAAAGTATATGTAAACAAAAATGGAAACAGATAACTTTTAATACATATATAAAAATCTAGCATAGGGTTTGACCTAATTTTTTGAAATTTTCCATTTGGGCCGAAAATTTAATTCGTCCCTTTTGCATATATGTATGTTCAATCTATCTTTGGAACAGTCCTGTCTCCCAGTAATTTGGAACGAGTCTTACATCATTCCGCTTCACAAGAAAGGCTCTAGTTCCAACATAGAAAATTACCGAGGCCCTGCAAAGCGCTCCGTCATTCCTAAGCTCCTTGAGCTCCTGGTTACCCGGCAATTGCAACATCTTTATTCTAGCTTGATATCTTCTTCACAACATGGTTTTTTTAAACATCGGTCAACAACTTCCAATCTGCTCCAGTTTTCCTCCATATCCAACCGTAGATTTCAGAGCGGTTTGCAAACCTATGTTATTTTTGCGGAATTTAGCAAGGCATTTGATTCGGTTAACCATACTCTATTAATTCAGAAGCTGTCCTTATTAGGTTTCCCTAGTAATCTTCTAAGTTGGATTTCGTCGTATCTTCCAAATCGTACACTACGGGTCTTTGTCAGAGATCGTTAAGGTTACATCTGGTGTGCCCCAAGGAAGTCATTTGGGTCCGCTCCTCTTCATTTTATTTGTGAATGACCTACCCCAAGTTATAATATTCTCTCATACATTAATGTATGCTGAAGACGTTAAAACCTGTCTGCCCTACTCCGACTGGTACTTGCACACACACCTTCAGCTGGACCTAATTGAACTGCTATTGTGGTGCTCAAATAATCTTCATTTTTGAACCTCTCGAAATGCGAGCTTATGACATTTTATCTTTTTTTTTATCTTTTTCTCTTGGTAATCATGACCTGAATCGAATTTCGAGTTCAAATGATCTTAGAGTATTATTTGAGTATAAACTGTGTCAATAATAGTCATATTGCTGCGACAGCTAATAAAGCTAACGGTGTTGTAGCATTCATCAAGCGTTGGTCCAAGGAGTTGGACGACCCGTATGTGACCAAACAATAGTACATTCCGTTAGTGCGCTCGATATTGGAATATTATTCCTGCGTATAAGGAACAACAAGCTATTCTCGAATCAGTGCATAAACAATTTTTAATTTTCGTCCTTCGTAATTTACACTGGGACTTTGGTAGAATCCTGCTACCTTACCGATCTAGGCTAAAACTTATTGACCTAACTTCGTTATAGCATCGCAGAATCTGCAATTGGTTAATGTTTGTACACAAGCTCCTTCTCGGGATGGGTGGACCCCCAACCTCTCTTGAGTCAGATTGACTTTACGGTTCCCTCTCCTTCTACCTGTACTTTTAGGCCTATCAGATTACCCATTGCCATATCGTATCCCCTGAACTAACCCTTAAACATATGTATAGCAGTTAGTATTTACAATCACCTGAACTCAGCTAATCTGTAATTTATTATTTTTTTTTATAGTTTATCTTTAGTTCTCTTTTTTTATACCCGGTACTCGAAGAGTATAGGGGTATATTAGATTTGTGGGGATAACGGTTGTGTGTAACGCACAGAAGGAAGCGTTTCCGACCCCATAAAGTATATATATTCTTGATCAGCATCAATAGCCGAGTCGATATAGCCATGTCTGTCTGTCCGTCCGTCTGTCCGTCTTCATTTGCGCCTATATCTCAGAGACCATTTAAGATAGAGCAACCAAGTTTTGTATCCAGTCTCCTGTGTGATCACACTACTCCAAATGTATTTAAAAATTTCGCCCCGCCCTCTTCCGCCCACAAAAAGGACGAAAGTCTGTGGCGTACACAATTTTGAAGATACGAGAAAACTAAAAACGCAGAGTCATAGAGAATGCCCATTTCTATCAGAGTGTTGAATCTGGATCAGATCGGATTATTATTATAGCTACAATGAAGAAACCCATTTCGAAAATCATCATTCCCTCTCGCTCTCTCACACACGCGACCCCATCTGCTTTGCCCATTCGTATTTTTTGACGCAAAGTTTTTTGACGCTCAGTGACTATAAGAGCTAGAGCAACCAAACTTTCTTTCCAAGCTCCTGTGATATCAAACCAGCACGAGATTGTTTCAAAATTTAGCCACGCCTCCTTCCGCCCCCACAAAAGACGAAAATCTGTGGAATCCACAAAAACCAAAAACTTAGAATTATGGAAAATTACCAAATCTAGCAGATTGCCGAATCTGGATTAGGTGGGATCAATACTATGGCCAAAAGAAACAAATTAAATTTCAGTGGCTACGCAACGCCTGCCAAGCGCTGACTCATTCCCTCTCTCTTTGTCGCAAACACTTGTACGTCTCAAATATGTAGTTATACATGTCATGTAGAAATTTAGAAGCAGATGTAAAAAGCATATGCAAACAAAATTGAAAACATGTATAATATTCCAAAAATGATTTGACTTCATATTTTGAAATATTATTTTTTGCCCAAAATTTAATTTGTCCCTTTTGCGAACATATAAGAAATTGTATAAATCGCAAGCTCATATATGTATGTATGTACATATGTGTGTACTGACTGAGTATCGGGTATAAGGTAGAGCCGCGGCCTTTGCCGCGGCTCACAACGTTCCTCCTCGTTTTTACTTTAGGACTTGGTTGCTCTAGCTTAAATAGTCTCTGAGATATAGGCGCAAATGAAGACGGACGGACAGACGGACAGACGGACGGACGGACGGACGGACGGACAGACAGACAGACATGGCTATATCGACTCGGCTATTGATGCTGATCAAGAATATATATACTTTATGGGGTCGGAAACGCTTCCTTCTGGGCGTTACACACGACCGTTATCCCCACAAATCTAATATACCCCTTACTCTTCGAGTACCGGGTATAAAAATGCCGCTTTCGTCCGGCTCAAAAGCGAGAAATAATATATATAAATATAAATAATATATTCTAAATATAAAAAGACTTATGATTAAACACGGAACCCAAGTGTCTTGGCTCCGCTGCTGACGATTGCTGCCGCCACTGTCAAAGAATCACCGCATCCGCCGAAGGTGTGTGTAACATTTCATCAACCAGTCGCGTTGCATCAGAGCGTATGTGTGGGAACTCAGTTCCTTACCACAGAAACTTCGACGTCAGCTTTTTTTGTCCAAAAATCTGCTCCTAGCAGTCTCCTTGCCATTCGGACATTCGGATGGTTCCTTATTTTTAACTGATACCTCTCTAAGTGGTCATTAACCCCGGCTTCGACCAGGCGTACACAGAGGTCTTTGACAATATCCTTGTTTCGGATGAAACACTGCTCCAGAAATCAAGCGAAGCAGCTTGCTAAGAAGTTTGTGACCTTAACGAAGTTGCTTTTAGCAGCAATATGGATACCATATTTCCAGGCAGGGACTGTGACGGCTTTGTAGATCAGTACCTTTTTTGCAAAGTTTAGCCTGTTGTTGTGATTAAGCAAACAAAATAGTTTCTTGGTCTTGATCTCTAGCCTGCT
Organism: Drosophila algonquin; assembly: GCA_035041765.1. Lineage (NCBI taxonomy): Eukaryota > Metazoa > Arthropoda > Insecta > Diptera > Drosophilidae > Drosophila > Drosophila algonquin. Next base: position 19,826 of record JAWNKY010000761.1, on the reverse strand, counting down.
CCTTACGCTCCGGATGTGGCTAGCAAAGGTCATCCGAGTGTCCAATGTGAAGGCAAGGTACTTTTTTCTTTTCGCTGCTCCAGTAGCTTTTTATGAAGAAAAATGCCATAGCTAATTTTTTTTCTTATGCGTCACTACAGCACACTTTTCCGGGTTGATGGAGATGTTCCAAGGGCAAGCCCAATTCTTGAATATCTATTGGTAGCGCTGAATGTTGTCTGTAGCATCAAAAATACAGTTAGCCCTAGACATTACTGCTATGTCGTCAGCAAAGGCTGCCACAATAAGTTTCTGTTCCGGTTGCGTGCGAACGATGTCGTGTGAGAACAGATTGCACAGCGTCGGTCCAAGGACACTGACTTGTGGTACTCCAACCTTGATCCTTTTTCCAGAGGAGAAAATATCGTCTTGAAAGACCCGGGGAAAGACCTATTTCAGCTTGTAGAGGAGTCCATCATGCCATGCATAAAAACGAGGGGGATCGTTGTGAGCCGCGGCAAAGGCCGCAGCTCTACTTTATACCCAATACTCAGTCAGTATACATACATATGAGCTTACGATTTATGTAATTTATTACAAGTTCGCAAAAGCAACGTATTAAATTTTAGCCAAAAAAGAAAATTTCAAAAAATTAAGTCGAACCATACGGGAGATTTTTATATATTAGATGTTGTGTAAATTGTGCATGTCACAGACTTTCGTTCTTTGTGTGGGCGGAAAGGGGAGGGCGAAATTTTGAAATACACTTGTAGTAGTGTGATAACGCAGAAGTCTGGATGCAAAATTTGGTTGCTCTGGCTTTAATAGTCTCTGAGATTTAGGCGCTAATGGAAACGGACGGACGGACAGACAGACATGGCTATATGACTCGACAATTGATGCTAATCAAGAATATATATACTAGTCGGAACTATTCGCTTCGCTAGTACTAGTAGCTTTGTTTTGGGTGTTACAAACATCTGCTATCACACAAATCTAATATACCCCTATACTCCTTGAGTACCGGGTATAAAAACTGGGCCAGGAATTTTTCGATTGTGTTTTCCTGGCCTTAATGTCCAGTCAGCTAAGCTAAATCCACACATTCTTATCGATAGTTTCCCTATCGACACGATTATGGACTGAGAGAACAGCTGACATTCAAAGGAAAGGAAAGGAATAAATATGTGCCTATTATTACTGAAGTAAAAGTGAAAGATGGAGAAAAAACTATGCGCAAAACCAAAAAAAGATTTGCAAATTTTCAACCTAATCAGAAGATTGCTTTAATAAAAGTAGTTGAGAAAAAACCCTGTCTTTGGCGGATCACGGAAAATAAGCATTTTGATCATTTTGACATTTTTGTGCCTCCGTCTGCGCTGTACTTCTTCTTCATATTTTTTGGCAACAATATATGCCGCCACCAACATCACTTCATCGTCAGAGGTATTTCAGTTGAATTTTTAAAATTGACGCTGTTTACAAAACACAGCTGAGCCAAGCACGTTTTCGGTTCTTGGTCACACCATTTTAGTTACGTTCCACAAAAACGAAATAAATAGTTTTTTATTTTCAATCTTCTTTAGGACGTTGATATGCAATGACTGCACCATCAAGTGGCCCAAGCGACACCAGCGGATGGCAGTTACTTGCGGATCCCAGGCAAGAACGCAGCCCACCTCCCGCCCAACCGACCGAGGGACGCTGCCACATAACGCGCGACTCGTTAACCGAACCGATCGCGAACATGCAGTTAAGATAGGTGTTAGACTAGTGTTCGAGGAAAAGTAGAACTAATCTAACTAAAAAAAAAACGAAGCAATTTCTAATTACGGGAAAGATATAGGAGTATCAGTAATTTAAGACTAGGAAGTGAGTTAGTAGTAGATATAATATGGTAGAGGGAATTATAGTAGCATAGTACCCTAAACGGTTAATGCACGTAAAAATTCGATCTACAAAGCGGTAGAAACAACGGTGTATAATTCCTAGTGCTTCTAATAGGAATCGTGAAGTTTATGCGGCTCAACAGGTCACGGCTGTTTACATCACCCTTGATCTAGTTGTGCACTAAAATCACACCAAGCATTGGAAGGTTGGAAGGTTTATTAAAAGCAATCTATTAGGGTAAGGCGGCAGTCACCTGCATCCCAGCTGAGGCCGCGTAGAGCAAAAAGTAAAAAGTTTTTCTGAACTGATTTTATACGGTCCTGGTGTACGTTGTACTGAGGGCACCATACACAAGAGCCGTATTCTATAATCGGACGAACCAGAGAGGTGTAGAGAGTCTTTGTTATATAGGGGTCGTCAAATTCCTTTGACCACCTCTTAATAAACCCAAGCACGCCCATGGCCTTATTCACCATAGTAGAAATGCGTTCTGAAAACTTTAACTTGGGATTTGATAGAACATTAAGATCATCAACCCGGGTAATTCTCTCAAGAGAACGACCACAAAGGGTGTAAGAAACCAGAAAGGCGCTTGAGCGATGAAAAGTCATTACTTTACATTTTGAAGCATTAAAGTTTAATAAATTTGCACAACACCAAGACTGAAATCTATCGAGATCGGACTGCAACCTGAATTGAAAATAAATGTCCTTATACTGGGCACAGAGCTTAACATCATCCGTATACATAAGTACTCGAGAGTATGTTAATACAGAATGCAGGTCATTTATAAAGAGTGTAAAGAGTAAGGGGCCTAGATGGCTGCCCTGTGATACGCCCGAAGTCTTCATAAGTAGTGAGGACAGGGAGTTTTTGAAAAGAACTCTTTGAGACCTAGAACAAATGTAGCTAGAGATCCATCTCAGGAGATTGGGCGGGAACCCTAGAAACTCAAGTTTTTGTGCTAGGAGGGAATGGTTTACAGAGTCGAACGCTTTACTAAAATCGGTGTAAACAACATCCTCTGTAAATTTCCTTGAAAGCCTTTAATTATGAAGGAGGTAAACTCCAATAAATTAGTAGTGGTTGATCTCCGCCTTATAAATCAATGTTGAGCTGGAGAAATAAGTGATCTGCATAGGTGCTGCAGGTGCTTAGTTTCTCAAACACTTTAGGAATAGCGGATAACTTAGATATACCTCTATAGTTCATTGCGTCAGACTTGCTACATTTCTTATGGAGAGGAACTATAAAGGACTCCTTACATATCGGGGGAAATAAAGAAGAATTTATGGATAGGTTGAATAGTTTAAGCAACCGCCCATACAGACACTCGGCACAGTACCTGTGTACACAGCCGGGAACTCCGTCCGGACCCGGTGAAACACCGGCCACTGTTCGTAGATCATGAAGCAACAGGCTTTCATTTAACAAAGGACTGAAAATACCGTTCGACCTCGGTAAACCGTTTGGATACGGCTGACCAGAGTAAACGTCCTGCGAATAGGTAGTTTGGAAAAAACGGGCAAAAAGATCGGAAATTGCCTGATCATTATCTGTCAACGTATTAAGGAAGGATAGCGAGGATGGGTGTGCGGGCGTTCTACGCTTACGGTTTACGAAGCTGTATAACTGTTTGGGGTCCTTAGAAAAACGTATCCTGCATCGAGATAGGTAATTCTGACAGCATTGAGCGTTAAGAACTGAAAAGTTTGACCGAGCTATTACATAATGAGAGAGAGAATAAAGTCTTATAAAGTCTTGATTTTAAGTTTTTTAGATGGGATAGCTCCTTGGTAAACCAAGGGGGTTTTCTTGATCTAATCGGACAGTAAAGTGGGACACAAGAGACAAAAAGTGAGTCCAGAGCATCATAGAAAATGTTTGTGCCTAACGTAAATTCTTCTGAATTTAAATAGCATTATTAGCAGATAATTGTTAATTAAATTAATAACTTAATAAATATACCCAATTCCCTTCAGATTACAAATAAATTACAATCAAACAACCGAACCGGTTTAAGTTATTCATTTTCATTTGTTGACTATTGTTGTGTCTGTTTATTCCGGCAGTTAGAGGAGGCCAAAAAACGATCGATTTCTCTATCGATTGTGACAACTTATGACGCATCAAAAGAAACGGAAAGTCCTCTAATCCAGTGTTCCGCGAAGCGTGTTACTCCGCACACTGTTGTACAGTGGTCATTTATTGATGTGCCGAGAAAAAAACCAAGGTTTTGTGAAGATAATACCTGTTAAGCTATTAGGCGTTTTTAATAACTTTTGAATTTTTGTTGAGTTAAAAATTGAGTTAGAGAGTTAGAGCAGCAGGATGTTGCTAAGCCGAGTACGAAAGAATGATTATGATACAAATAAAAGAAAGAAAGCCGATGCCGTGCGTAAGCATATGCGGTAATAAACGATTTTTACAGTGGGCATTGCAAATAACTAACGTTAAGATATGAATTTACTTTAGGCCGCACTACTGGCTATAATTTATGATATTTATGCTGCTTGACCCGTCAATACATAATAACCTAAAAAAAGCTGAGAGATATAAAAGTGAAGCGCTTTGTTGCTCGAGGGTCCGACCCCGACAGCCAAACATTTTTTTACACAGGGAAGTACTGATGACGTCTCTGCCTGATGAATTGTTGTCTGTCCCACAAAATGTTAATATTGTCTATAAAATTAGGTCGCGACAAATGAACTTTCTTTTGTTTAATACAGTCTGTCAAAAATGGGAGCAAATCATCAGTTACTTCTGTTTGATACAGAATTACTATGGCTTTCTCATGGAAAATTGGCTTCTCGGATTTATGAGCAACAAAAAAACACAACCAGACCATTTTAAAGGACCATGATTAAGATCTTGCTTCTGTATTTAAAAAAGAAGATTTGGTAGTAGAACTTGCCTTTCTGGCGAACATATTCCCTCATTTAAATGAGCTCAACAGACAAATGAAAAATGAAAGGCAGGAATTTTAATACTTAAACATCTTCGGATAAAATTAAAAGGAGAAAAAATTAACTGTTATTTTCCTAAGTGTTGTTTTAATATACATATATATATATTGTAAATTTATTGTTAGGAAGACCTGACTATTTTTAAATAATAAAACGGTTTTTGATAAATACTCGAATGACTTTTAATGTTTGCTTTTCTGTTCATGTGCTGCGGCTTGCGTGCTTATTGCTGTTCGGTATACCAAAATAAAGAAAGCGATTAAGTGAGGGATGAGTCTATCGTGATTTTGATGGTGCCATACACACTGCATCTGAAAGCGAGAGAAATTAAAGAGAGCGAATGAAGGAGAGCGATATATAGAGCGCGAGAGATCAAATAGATGGTATAGCTATAGAAGCTTAACGAAGAAGGCTGGATAGATAGAGAATAGAAAGTCAGCTGCCGTGCATAAGCATGTGCGATTAACAATGATTTGGTGCAGTGGGCAGGGCAAATACCAAACAATATTTGTGGTTTACGTTTGGCTGTACTACTGGCTATGATTTAAAGAGTTAGGCGTTTCGTAGATTGGAACAATTTTTTTTGTGGTTTGCAATTTTAAATTTTTTTATAAAAGATACTTGATTTGTCTGGGCAATAATGAAAGTTTGAAATTCGAATAAAAACGAACCGTGACCGGCCCCGAAATGGCGGGTTTCTCGACTTCGGGTTAACATTAAATGATCGATGTGCCTGTTGTCGTAGTTGGTCATTTGTTTTACGTCTATTGACTGTGAAACGGCGTGATTGTCGTTGTTCTAATCTTATTACTACATTGCGGTTAGCTAGTGTATCTGACTCTTCTTGACGCAATTGCGCCATTCCTACAAGTGCATCATTATTGTGTTGTTTTTCGGTTCTTTCGGATCTTCTATTTTCCAAGCTTCTACATTTATTTGTATTATGGCTCAAATCGGCCCCTTTTGCGTTTTCTTGGCCTTGCTCACGCAGTTTTGAAATAATTTGTTTGAATTTATGAAATTATAGCAAAAATATTTTTTCGGTAATGTCAAAAACTTGACATCATTAATTGTAAAATGTTAAAATTAAAAAAAAAAATAAAAAGACAGCATTTTTTTTATAAAATGTTTATGGTGGACAACCCTTATCACTAAGGCGTATGAAAAATAGATGTTGGTCGATTCTCAGACCTAATCAATATGCTCACAAAATTTCATGAGAATGGTCATCCCGAGAATTATATATATATCGATTATGAAGATCAAAATAAATAAAAAATTAAAATCTTAGGAATAGTAACATTGAACAGTAAGATAAGGTATTTTGAACTTTAACATTGGATGACTTTTATTTAGTTTAAGACAATGTATATATGTACATATATATATTTTGTTATTATTTTATTACATTTAATTTATTTATTATTTTTGATAGTTTTATTTTTTAAAATTTTTTTTTTATTATTTTTTGTTGTATTATTTGATTTATTAGAATTGATTAAGATTTGTTTAGTGTGCTATAACAGTACGTTTAAATTGGTGTGCGCCTTTTATGGATTTACTCTTGGGGAGGAAGTAAATTTAATGTTATCAAATAAATACTAAGTCTTTTGTGTAACTATTATTTTATGTAAAAAATCAGAATTTTTAAATTAACCAACGACGATAAATTTAAGTCCGACAGATAGCCCGTAACGTGGTCCATCCTTTTCAGGCCATACACGTATCGAGCCACACTATTGAAAGCCACTTTGAGCCGGACTAACACCGTCGCAGCTTTCAAAAATTTCAATCCCATAAAAAACTGTTGGTAATACTACTGCCTTAGCAATAATAATTTTTGTTTGCACAGGAATATAATGTTTGGGTTATTGACAATTGCCTAAGTGTGCCGTACATTTTGTCCACCGCTTTAATAACCTGGTCATTCCGTAACAGGGTCTTGTTAAAGGTTATGTCAAGATTTTCTGCCTTATTAACGAAATCCATTGCTACATTACTAAATATGTAATAAGTACTAGACCTAGAAAAATGTTCGGTATTTAGGTTCATCTTATAAATCACAAGACACTTAGACTTAGACGGATTAAGACATAAGCCATTATCACATGCCCATTTACTAACACGTAAGAGATCAATATTACACAAATCAATACAATTATTTATTTGACTAAGCTTAGTACTCACATACAATTGGACATCATCAGCATACATATGAACATTACAGTTGACAGACAAGACGGTGGATCATTAATATAAATAGTGAACAGGAGCTGAGCTAATATTGATCCCTGCGGAACACCGCGGGGCAATATCAGCAAGTCTGATGTTTTTTTCGAGGAAACAACGGCTTGTTTTCGTTGCTTTAAATAAGATGACATTAGTTTAGTGGCAGTTACCTTAACATTAGCTTGGTGAGTAGTATGTCGTGGTCTACCGTGTCAAAAGCTTTACTGAAATCAAGTAGCATCAAAAATGTTACCTCACTATTGTCCATTTTTAACCTAATATCCATGACTACTTTTACAATTTCCGTTGTGAAACTACAATTACTTATTGGCGTTTAGAAAGTTATTAATTGATATGGCTATTAGATGCTTGAAAATTTTAGACAGGTATGGCAATATGGATATCGGTCGAAAGTCTGCGTTGGACTTAGCAATAGGCAGAACTTTTGCAATTTTCCATTCATTAGGGAATGTAGAGGTGGTAATGGCATTATTAAAAATATGCGTTATGTGGCCTATAATAAATGGTAATATCAATTTGACAAATTTATGATTTATATCGTCCAAGCCAGTAGCATTTGATTTAATTTTATATATGGACTGCAGCACATCACATTGATACACAGAAACAAAATGGAAACTATTTTGACAGTTCTTAAAAGACTCAGAACTCATATAGCGGTTACATAAAGATACAGGGACATTTACATTAACAAATTTGTTATTTAAACAATTACCATCAATACTATCATTTGTCACAGTTTGAACTTTCCCAATCCCCAATTTTTATACCCGGTACTCGAAGAGTATAGGGATATATTAGATTCGTGGTGATAACGGTTGTGTGTAACGCCCAGAAGGAAGCGTTTCCGACCCCATAAAGTATATATATTCTTGATCAGCATCATTAGCCGAGTCGATAGAGCCATGTCTGTCTGTCCGTCCGTCTGTGTCTGTTACTCCAAATGTGTTGCAAAATTTCGCGCCGCCCCTTTCCGCTTGCACAAAGGATAAAAGTCTGTGGCGTACACAATTTTGAAGATACGAGAGAACTAAAAACGCAGAATCATAGAGAATGACTATTTCTATCAGAGTGTTGAATCTGGCTCAGATCGGATCATTATTCGTCCAAATGATCTCAGAGACTATAAGAGCTAGAGCAACTATCCAAGCTCCTGTGATATCACTTCAATACAAGTGTATTTCAAAATTTTGACACGCTCCCTTCCGCCCCCACAAAGGAAGAAAATATGTGGAATCCACTGTTTTTAAGGTACGAGTGAACGACAAACGAAGAATCATGGAAAATGACCGTATCTACGAGACTGCCGAATCTGGATCAGGTCGGATCATTAGTATGGACACAAGGAACAAATTAAATTTTAATGGCTACGCAACGCCTGCCAAGCGCTTACTCATTCCCTCTCTCTCTCGCAAACACTTGTACGTCTCAAATATGTAGTTATACATGTACATTATGAAATGTATAAGCAGATGTAAAAATCATATGTAAACAAAAATGGAAACATGTATAAGAATTCCAAAAATGGTTTGACTTCATTTTTGTACTTTAAATATTATTTTTTGTCCAAAATTTAATTCGTCCCTTTTGCAAACATATAATAAATTTCATAAATCGTAAACTCATAAATGTATTTATATACTGACTGAATACCGGGTATAAAGTAGGCCTTTGCCGCGGCTCACTCCGTTCCACCTCGTTTAATATCTTTCCATTGTCTGCTGTCGATTGCCCCCGTGAACCTATTACTAAAATAGGTACGCTTGGCCCTATAAATCAAGTCATTTACAGATCGTCTTTTTGTAATAAATATGCTGTGTAGGTGATAGTATTATATCTCTGCCATTTCTTGTATGCCTTATCTCTTAATATTATTGCACTTTGTGTATCTTTGTTAAACCAAGATTTTATTGAAGGCTTTATAACTTTTTATTATTTATTGGTACATGTTTGTTGAACAACAAGTCAATGAAGTATTGCACATGTGCATGAATTTGGTGGAATAATTCGATCTAATAGGAATCGTGAAGTTTATGCGGCTCAATAAGTTATGACTATCTACGTCACCGCTTTTGATCAACGATTGTGCACAACAATTACACCAAGAATTTTTCTACGATTAATTATGGAAGGAAGGTTTATTAAGAGCAATCTACAGTAGCGGACAAAGAAATCCGGACAGGCAAGAAAAAGTTCGTTTCGTAAATTTTTAAAAATTGTGTTTATTGTTTCAAGAAAATTTGTATTCAACTTATTAAATGAATGTATTTGCTAACCAAAACAAATATTTTTTAGATTCCAGTGATGTTTTTTTTTAGAAAAAATCTTAAAAATAAAATTATTGATAATATTTCAAAAACTAAGGAACACAAACAAATTTTTTTATTTTTAAGTGAGTTACAATTATTTGAAAATATTATTTTTTTAATTGAATATTATTCTACTTAAAATTAAAAAATTTAGTCGTTTCGGAAGTGAATCCTCTAGATTTTGAATTGTTTCTACGGTTATATCGTTGTACCAAACATTTTCCAAAATTAAATCGAGCTCTTTTACAGTCTTGGGTAACGCCAAAGAACAAATGAAGGGGAACGTTGTAATCTACATACCCGGTACTCAGTCAGTATATACATATGTAAGCCTACGATTTATGTAATGTATTATACCTATGTTCGCAAAAAGGACAAATTGAATTTTAGCCAAAAAAAATCTAAAATATATTGTATAAATTACATAAATCGTAAGCTAACATACATACATAAAAGGGCGCTGCCGCATAACGCACGACTCGTTAACCAAACCGATCGCGGACATGCAGGAAAAATAGGTGTCAGACTAGTGTTCGAGGAAAAGTAGAACTAATCTAATCCTAATTTCTAATAACGCTAAAGATATGAGAGTATCAGTAATTTAAGACTTGGAAGGGAGTTAGTAGGAGATATAATATGGTAGGAAGAACTATAATCCGAACATAGGAGCCTAAACGGTTCATGCAAGGAATAATTCGATCTACAAAGCGGAAGAAACAGCGGTATTTAGTTTATAGTGCTTTGTTATGTATATATGTAGGTATCGGCAATTTCCTTTGACCATCTCTTTACAAACGCAAGCACGCCCGTGGCCTTAGTTACCACGGTAGAAATGTGTTCAGAAAACTTGAACACCAAGATCATTAACGAGGGTAACTTTTATCTTAATGCACTAGTCACAGGTAGTTTTTAAAGTTTACATTGATTGGATAATTCATAGTTTCCTTAATCCTAGTATAAATTTATTAAAACTAGTACTTATTTGTACTTCTATTTTGTCAAAATTACATATACTATTATCTTTATGTTTTGTTTTTTATAATTATTAAAGATGCTCTCAGATCTGCTTTTAACTTCTCTCCTCCTCTTTAAAATGAGGTGTGCATCTGGTATTTTAAAATTGGGTGGCAACTGGTTCCAAAGTCGAACAGCAAAGACGCAAAACTGTCTATCAGATCCTGCGAGTTTGGTTCTTAGATTGACTAGGTTATTTACTCTCTGTCACGCAGTAAATCTTAAGAGGTCATACAAATAGTCAGGATTTTTACTGTACATTATTTTATGGAGAAACAGTCTAATTTTTAGGTTAATTATATCTACCATATCTAGGTCAAATAGCTTATGAGCGAAGCTCGATACGTGGTCAGTTCTTCTTAAGTTGAAAACATATCTAGCAATATTGTTGAAAACAACTATTATTTTATGTAGCCTTGCTGAATCGCATTTGCCATAAATTTCAATCCCATTAAACAGATTTGTTGCTACTATTGTTTTTGCGATCATTGAAGTCAGATTGTTTTTCTTAGAAAAGCGAGTTTTCGTTCATATATTTAATAATTTGATTTGCCATTATCTTTTCGAATACTTTTGGTAGAAAATGCAGTATTGCAATCGGCCTGAAATCATGATTTGCATTTGGGATGCGAAACATTTTTGCTACTTTTCAATTTTCAGGGAAAGTCGAGGAAGTGATTGCATTGTTTATAATATGCGTGATATGTCATAAATGGAAGAAGAATTTTGATTTTAAAACATTTTTTTTTATAGTGATATATTGATATGTATTCAATTTAGCTATTACAAGAAATACAATAAACTTTTTCCTACTTACTATAACAATTATTTCTACTTTTGTAGAAGATATCTTGAAAAAAATGTGTGTGAACTGCTAGGCAGTTTGTGTAATAATAAAAAATTTGATCTTTGGTTATTAAGAAAAATATGGAAAGAATTAAACGTAATCCAGCTATATGATGTCATTTGGCATGATTTCTTAAACATGCCTACGATATGTAGAGAACCTTAAACTCTTCTTTGGGCCAGGTCTAACGGGTGGATCCTAGACAAGTGTCTCCTGCGTATGGCCCTAGCTAGCCTCATAGCCAGGACATTGGGGTGTGATACTAGTTTGATGCTGTGCCTCTCGGCCTGCGTGAACCATTAAATGGCACGTTCAGTTCTCTTGCGATGTCCACGATTCTGGTAAACCATTCCGCTCCAGTTATTTTCCGAAGGCTTGAAAGACCCGTATGTGTCGGAGATGGGACTTGGCCGCTAAGCCAAGTACCCCGTATCTCCAGATCGGGGTAGGATTGTAGATCCTCATTTTGTTGTCCATACTTAACTTATTGTTGGCTTTGAGGAGCCAGTGAAGTTTTCTGGACTTCCCCTCAAGCTTGCCTTTAAGAGTGTTAATGTGGTTAGCGCACGTGAGTCTGGAGTCCAGCTCAACAACCAGATAGGTATGGCTTCTGCATTGTTTTAAGAGCTCGCCATGAAGAAATACATCTGGGCTAGTTTGTCTTCTGAGGGTGTGCGTCACCACTGCACACTTCTCTGGGTTGATGGAAATGTTCCAGCGGCAGGCCCAATTTTTGAAGCATTTCTGGAATATACCGAGATTGTCTGTGGTTTTATATACACAATTGGCCCTTGACAAGACTGCCGTGTCGTCCGTGAAGGTCGCCACCATAACTGGCTGCTCCCTACGCCGATGGGTACTTCTTGGTTTTGGCAAATCATGAGTAAATATATAGCTTATAGCGTTGGCCCGAGGACACTTCCCTGCGGTACGCCTGTTCTGATTGCCTTTGTACACTACCTAGTACACTAAAGCCTAGTACTCTAAAGCTCCTAGCTGTCAGGAAGCTTTTGACAATTTAAAAAAGCTGGGGGTTTATCAGCTTTTTAATCGTTGCTGGAGCCCTTCGTGCCAGACTCGATCAAATGCCTGCTGGATGTCCAAATAAGCAGCGATGGTGTACTGCTTTCTTTGAAAGCCGTCAAGGATCTGCTCAACGACCCTGTGAAGTTGCTCGGGTGTTCCATGACAAAGTTTAAATCCAAATTGATGATTTGGGATGGCTCTTATGACACCCGCGTAGTCCAAGATCTTGCTCACCCATAGTTTGCTAAATGTTGGCAAGAGACTAATGGGTCGATGGTTGTCAAGCTCTTCGTGAGGTTTCCTTGGTTTCGGTATCAATATGATGCTGGCTAATTTCCAATGTTTTGTCCCAGCCTTAGGGACGCATTGAAGATGAGTAGCAGGAATAGGATTGCCTTTTGCGGTAGCGCTTTTACTACCACGTTGTCGATACCGTCATTTCCCGGGGCCTTCTTCGCTTCGAGATTCTTTATATCCTTCGATATTTCCTGTACAGTGATAGGCACCACCGGTAGCTCCATTTGGTGGGCCTTGTTGGAGTAGATCGCGTTAAGAGCAAATCATTGAAGTAAATAGCTAGTTAAGAGAAAGTAGTGGAGTCTCTCTAAGGCATCTTCGGGTGACCCGCAAGCCGACCGGCAATCGGCGAATTGGGTTGCGTGCGTCCGACTGTGGCTGGAGGGGGAATGATGGTATGTGGACGTCGGACACTAGTCGAAAGAATCGAAAGAAAAACCGTGTCTTGATTTGGTTTGAAGGTCTAAAAAGGATTCGATTTTTCAGGCCTCTTCCAGGATTTCCGTGACTTTAGCCACTCTGCTTCCTGATGCTGTCTGGAACGGTTGAAATCTCTCTTCTACATTCTTAGCAAAGGCTTCCACACGGTCAGCGGCTGATCTGGCCCTGGTGCCATCAGCCTTTCTGACCGGGAAGCGAGGAGTGGGTTGACGCTTGTAACGTCCCGTGAGTTTCGAAAGGGCGTAGTTGGTGTTCCCGTCAGCTGTCGCCTCCGAAAGGGTTTTGTCCGTGGCCTCCGACTTTAGTATAGCGAGCTTCTTCCTCACCCTATTCGCCACTCGCCTGTAAACTCTGTTCACTAGGGGGTTATTAGTACGTATATACTACCTTTTAAGTCTCTTCTTGATAAGAAGCAGCCCTTCAATTTCGCGTGAAGTTCTGCATTTGTGGCTTTCGGTCTGCGACGGTTAAGTGCTTGTGGGCCGCATGTGACAGCAACTGCAGCAGCATCACGGACTTTGGCCACAAGTGTGTCGATGGCGCGGTCTACATCTTCTGTGGTGCATAGGTCAGTGTTAAGGTCAAGCGATTGTCCTACCGCTAACATTAAGAAACCAATGTTCGTGCGAGAATTTATTAACCTCGTCCTGGCTGGGAAGACATTCACAGCTTCAGCCAACGTGGCGATGAGTGGCAGGTGGTCAGAGCTCAGCTCATGCAATTCCCTGATTGAGAGTAGTCTACTAGGGATAGATTGAGAAAATCAAGGCAGGAGGGTGTAGATCTCATATTCGACGGATAAAATGTTGGGCTGCAAGTGGCCAGTACCTGGGCCGAACAGTTGGTTAGGGCTTCATGCAGTGCCGTTAGGCTGCCATCACGTCTGAAACTTCCCCAGAGCCTGTGTTTGGCATTGAAGTCACCTCCAATGATGAATACTGGTGATGATGAATACACAGGATGTTGGAGGCAGATACATAGGTTGCAGCTATAAGGATCTCCCCACTCTGTGTAGAAACCAGCCGCTAGCTGAATTTCATCCAACTGCACTTGATGGAGGTGATAATGTGAGCTGCTCCACCTCTTGACCTACCACTCGGGTGATCTGCTCGGTACGTACCGTATCCTTGTAGTGCGTAACTCCTCGTAGGGTACAGGTGTGTTTCCGAAATTAACATTACGTCGATTTCATGGGGTAGCATGAAGAGAGCCAACACGTTGGTGTTATGAGTCAGTCTACGTGCATTCCAGAGGCCTATACGTAATTCAGGCATTGTGCTGGTTTTTATGGGTCTGAGAAGGTTGTGGAGATTGTGCATGATTCCTGCTACTGCCGTTGTTAACTCCAAAACCGACTTCTGGAGCTCTACAAGTACTTGAGTAATGGAACTTAAGTCCCCCTGAGGTTGTGGGGGCGCGCGCTGTACTGTACGTATGTTGGCCAAGCTGAAGTCCTGCGACTGCCCTGGAGAGTCGGAAACATACTGTTGTAGTCGCTCTGTCGTTCATTGCGCTGGTTAGCTCCATTATTGGCCTGTTGTGAGTGGTTTCTCCGGAAGACGTCGGCAAAGGTGATACCGTTTTGGACGACTTCAGAGGAGATAAAAACCTCTTTCCTTTCCTTTCCTTTGACGCCGGCTGGCTGGGTTTTTTCGAGTTGTTTTACCAGTGGGCTGGCTGTTTTTCAACATCATTCTGAAAATCTTACAATTTCTGTCAAACGCTGCATGATTTCCTCCACAGTTGGCGCAGCGGAGGTCATTGACGGTTGTAGCCTTGCACTCTGCATTTCCTGTCTAGTGAAACTCTGCACATCTGACGTAGACTAGTTGCTTCATGAAGTAGTTCTTGGTGTGGGAGAACTCGAAACAACGGTAGCATTGCCTCTCCAGCTCCATTTGCACCTGCTGTCTGCCTATCTTGGCAATTTGTAATGCCTCCTTATTATTTTCTGCCTTGCCAAGGTCGATAAACCAAATGTTCTGGTTTGGTGCGTCCTGCTTCACCCCATTGGCATGGCATTAATAATAGGGCTCCCTCTTGACTTTGGGCTGTAGAGGTTGACAACCTTATGACCCAACCTTTCGAAAGCCAGGCTCATTACCTCCTTGGGCGTTGATTCTGCAAGATTTTTAGCTACTAATCTGAACTTCCTGTTCTCGGAGAGGCAGAAATGAGTGTGGACATACTGGACACGTAAGTCGTTCAGGATCCTAATAATCATACGATGCGTGTCTGCATCTTTTTCGTATACACGAAGATCTCCTGAAGGCGACGATTTGAATTCGGAGTTCCGGGATAGGAGGGGACAGAGCAGCCTCAACTGCAGCCACATCAAGGATTCCAGGGATGGTTATGGGGCTAATCACCAGTGTCTTCTTGGTGGACGTTTCAGTTTCCGTTGCTTTGGCTGCAGCGGAGGAGGCTGGTGCTGCAGCAGAGGTGGTTGATGCTGCTACAGTAGACATAGCCGCTTGACTCATGTCATCTGCGCTCCTAGCTGCTTGAGGTAAGTCCATGTCAGTCTCAACCAGAGGGGCATAGCGGTTGCTCTGCAGGGACGTCATCTGTGAATGAGAAGAATGTTTGTTCTGACCCTTTTCAGGTCCTTCAGCTAAGAGATTGGTGCCTCTCCTATTCTTGGCTGCCACCAGCTCCCAGCTAACCATGGGGGGCTGGTAGGCTTGCTGTGGTTGGGTTGAATTCTCACTCCATGAAGCTAGGAGTTCAGTTTGTTTGCCTGTTTGCTTGTTTGCCGCCAAGGTAGGTGCCTCTACACAGGCCAGACTTTGTGTTAAGACAGAGTTTAGGGTAGCCACTGAGCTGATCGCCCTAGAAGATGCACCAGTGTCCGCGATCGTTGACGGTGAGGTGACTATCCTTACGCAAGAGTTTGATAATCCATACTTCATTAGTAAAGAAGTTGCAGTCGTTGTTGTTGTGTCTGTCGTTGTAGTAATGGTTGGGGGGCCCATGGTATTTTGCCACCGAGCTCCATCCCTTGACTGGTTTGTTAAGCCATGGGAGCGAGAGGGCGTGTTCACTTCACCAAAATCAATAAATTCAGGCTTAGATTCGTCCCAAGGCAATTCTAGATCCATGGGATGCTCCTGAGTGGCATCCATCGTGTCCACTCGATTCGATTTCACTTTAATTTGAATGTTATCAAGCTTGTATGGTTTGTCGCGCTCATCAATTTTCCGATTAGTAATATATCGTTTACGGCCAAACTCTAGATTATTACTCGGTATATTTCCAGTCACACTATTTATACTCTCAGTATTTATCTGGGCACACTTTTTAAAATTGGTTCTTTGGCATATTTCAACACTCATTTTTTGGGAATGTATTTTCGGTGTGTTATCAGTATTTCCCGATATAATGCGTCCCCACATCCCAGCAGAAGCAGTGTTATGTAGCGAGGGAAAACGCTCCCCATACTACGTACCATTGTTGGTACTTGCACAAATAACTTTCTGGTTAGGATAATTTGCTTCGTCACGTACGGGATTCAAAAAAATTGGGTTCAATTTCGAATAGAAAATTCCTCTTGAGGAAAATTCACCTCAGCACTCTTGCTACGCGCACTCACACACTTCTCCGCGTGATCCGCGAACCGGGGTTTGCCAGATTTACACCCGTATCGGCAGGAATTGGCTTCGGCCTCGCACTTTGCACTTGCGCCGGTGTTAGGCGTTAGGGCCGACCTGGTCAGACCCAGTGGTTGGGTTTTTTCCTTTGTAAAAACGTTTGTCATACACTGCACTCGCGTTTTTTGACTGTTTGCGGTAAAAGCCACCTTTCACAATGTCTGCCACTGTGTGGACTCAACAAAATTATTATTTCACAATTTTATAGAGGTTTCTCACAATTTTTCGTCCGTTCGGTTTGAGTAACACATCCGGAATAAGAAGAATTTTGATGAATTTCGGACTTATTGTATCTAGGACAGTGCACTATGTTCCCAGAGACCATTTTTGTTGGCCAAAATTAACCTCGCGAACGGAATGATATTTTTTTATTTCTAATTTTTTGTTGTATATTTAAAATCAATAGGAAGTGGATTTGCAAAAAAAACAAAAAAAGGCATATTTAAAGTGCACTAGTCAACAAAAGTGAACTTTTTATTACCGCTGTGAACGAAATAGAGGTCTTTTAATAGATTTGGAGCATTAAAAATATTTAAAGAATAATATTTCTTTTTTTTTTAATTTTTAAAATCTGAATCTTTATTTTAATGTTATTTTTAATATTTTTCAGAGGTAGTACTTCCTTTTTTAACATAACTCAAGTATCTCACATCTGGTTGTATTCAACTGTGCAATTCTGAAAAGCACATAAGTGCATCTATAAATCGGACCAAAACACTTTATAGCTTCAGCTTACCGTCTGGAAAATATGAGGCTTTCAAATTCAAATTTGATACATTTGAGGTTATAATCTATAAAGTCAAATTTCAAGAAATGTGGTAAAATGTGGCATTTTTTACTATATACATTTTAACAAGGATTTACTAATTTACGACACACAATTGGTTTCAAGGTTAGACTAGGTGGGACTCACCTTGTATATCTTTTCCAAAATTAGTTTTCATTACAACTTGGGTCATTTTGAACGGCTCACTTTAAGATACAATAAAGAAGTCACCACAATTACTATATACGGTTCACATTACAAAACACGTAATACAAGACCTTCTGATTAAAATTCATAACAAAAATTTGATCAGTTAATGGTTTTTTTTAACCAATTTATTAAAGATTTAAAATTGTAATAAATTTGCACTTTTTCACTGCACGAGTTTTTCGATAAAAACAGCTGGGTTGCAGAGCAGATTTATCGAATGGGGTGCCATCTATGGACATTTCTGGTACGAAACTTTAAAGGTCACTCTTTTTCCAATGCAAAGTGGTAAAAACTAAGTTGTTGTGTTAACTTTTAAAAATGCGGTTTTGGCCAACAAAAGTGATCATTGGGACCATAGTGCAGTGGCATTGGATTTAATTTTACGTAATGAGTGTAGGACGTCACATTGACTAACACACATGAACTCAAAACAATTGCTACAATTCCTGAACGGCACAGCGTTTATACACGGATTATACATGGACACAGGAACATTTAGGTTGACAAATTTGGGGTTTAGTTCGTTAACATCTACATCTACGTTATTGCATATCACAGATATTTCGCACCTAATACCAATGTTGGTAATGGTCTTCCATTTTTCTTTAATTGTTTTTGAATTGTTAAATCTATTGCAAAAATATTTTTTTTTAAGTTTTAATGCTGTCACTTACTCTACGTGTATTAGTTTTAAAAAGTCTATGAAAGTAGTCCGTTTTGTAGCGTTTCTATTTGTCATAATCTCTCATATTTATTGCACTAATAATATCACTATTAAACCACGCTTTGATTGCTGGCGTTACTGTTTTAGTTTTCAGCGGTACGAACCTATTAAATAGATAACACTACTCAACAAAATTCAACTTTTTATTTCCGCTGTCGCCCAAAATTACTTTTTCTGATAGATTTGCAGATTGTAAATTTTTTAAAGCAGTATGCTTTTTTTTTCTAGATTTAGATTTTAGGTTTAGTAGCGTGCTTGTCGTCTGTGTATAGTGCGTCTCTAGTCGTTTACAATTTGCAGTCCTAGAGAAGCCATTTTGTCCGATAGATGATGTTCTTTGAATAAGTTACTGTTAAGGTCTCCAGTTAATATGGTGTCAGTATTTGCTAACGTAATGGTTGATACCAAGTCAATCATGTTAGAGTTGTCAATATTCTTATTTGGTCTATAAATGCAGCCTATAATCAGTTTAATATCACAGGTAGAGTTTATAATTTCAATAAAAATATATTCTAGGGGGCTGTCATATGTCTGCCTATATTTTTATTTATTAATTTATTTAATTAACAATTATCTGCTAATAATGCCATACATATTAGGGAGAGAACTAAAGATAAACTATAATAAAATTAAATAAAATTAAAATTACAGGTTAGCAGAGTTCAGGTGGTTGTAAATGCTAAATGCTATATGTTTAAGGGTTAGTTCAGGGGATATGATATGGTAAAGGGTATTATAATTATAGCATAAAACCCTCAAATGTTCATGCTGGGCATAGTTTGACCTAAATAAGGGTAATCTGATAGGTCTAAAAGAACGAGTAGAGCGAGAGGGAACCGTAAAGTCAATCTGACTCAAGAGAGTTTGGGAGTCCACCATCCCGAGAAGGAGCTTGTGCACGAACATTACCCCATTGCATATTCTGCGATTGTGTAACGAAGGTAGGTTAATAAGTTTTAGCCTAGATCGGTAAGGTGGCAGGATTCTACCAGAGTCCCAGTGTAAATTACGAAGAGCGAAAATTAAAAATTGTTTCTGAACTGATTCGAGAATAGCATGCTGCTCCTTATACTGTGGGCTCCACACACAGGAACAATACTCCAATATCGGCCGCACAAACGAAATGTAAAATTTTTTGGTCACATACGGGTCGTCAAACTCCTTGGACCAACGCTTGATGAATGCTAGAACACACTTAGCTTTATTAGCTGTCGCAGCTATATGACTATTAAAACACAGTTTACGATCAAATAATACTCCAAGATCATTTGAACTCGAGCGGTTCAAAAATAGAAGATTACTTGAGCACCACAATAGCAATTCATTTAGGTCCAGCTGAAGGTGTGTGTGCAAGTACCAGTCGGAGTAGGGCAGACAGATTTTAACGTCATCCGCATACATTAATGTATGAGAGAATGTTATAACTTGGGGTAGGTCGTTCACAAATAAAATGAAGA
>JAWNKY010000753.1:0-229149 GCA_035041765.1 Drosophila algonquin | reverse complement strand
GGGTAGAGGTAGAGCGGGAAGACAAAGGTGGCGCATTGTTTGGCAATGATACGCTCAAAATACTTTGATATATTGCTGAGTTTGGCAATTGGTCTATAATTGGATATACAATTCTAAGAACCTTTTTTAATAACAGGCATGATTGTGGCAGCTTTCCACTTACCAATAAACCGACCCGTTATCAAAGAATTTGTGAAAATAACTTTCAGCGGTTCACAAAAAGCATCATCACAATTGCGAAGCAGGAAGGCCGAAATACCATCACTGTCGGGTCTGAAAAAAGGAACAAAAAGGTTTGCTATGCCACTATCAGTATTTGAACTAAGCAAGACAAAGATTCACAGCTGAGGGAAGAGCACTCGTCGACCTTTTAGAATTTATGAAATGCCAGAATGACCTGGGATTAACTTTAAGCCCCCTCTCAACGTCGACAATATATTGATTATAGAAAAGTTGTTTCAAAAACGCAAACTCCCGCTTATGTTGCACATACCTGGCCCAGTTAACAGGGTCACGGGTCTTATCAAATCGCTTAAAAACTTATTACGCAGATTTTTATACCTAAAAAACCCTTCCTGTACCTTAGTAACCTATAGGAGCCATGCACTCTTCTGGAAGCATTATTATCAACAGTATGACGAACAGTATGAATGAAAAGTCTATAAGAAAAGTCTAAGACTATATGAAGTGTCATCACTAGGAAGCGAGAGAACATACGCCCAGTTTATATTTAACCTGTCATCCCGTACAGCATTGAGACTTACATCAGTAAGACAAAATTCAAATTTAAGTTCCGCCCGCGGCGAGTAACAATAGAATTTATCTGATAATAGCAACGGCATGTGATGCATGTCGCATTCTGCAATCTGCAGTTCGCAACGCTTAACACGACAATCGACATCAGATCCAACAAAAACTAAATCTATAATCCTATTAAACCTACCTAAAAGAAATAGGTATATGTGCATACAAATATGTTCAATTAATGAATTCAAGTTATTAATTTTTTAATAAAAAACAAAGTAGTTTAACTAGGAAATAAGTATATGTGCGAAAATCCAAATTTGTACTTAAAAACTATGTACATATGATTTTTTTTTAATTTCAGTAATTTATTTGTTTTCCGCCATTACCTAGCTTTTCTTTTATTCGTGTTGGCATGGAATCTATTAGGTTATGCAGCGTGTTTGGAGCTATATCTGCCCATTCTGCGAGTAAAGTTCTCTTGAGGTCATCCATGGTGTCAAATCGTCCCATGGACGTCCCCTTCTATAGACTTTGTTGGAAAGTATTCCCCATAGGTCCTCGATGGGGCTTAAATCGGGACTGACTGCTGGCCACTCCAATAATGGTATGTTCCTGGACAAAAAAAGGCCTATGGATCGGAGCATTGTCCCGTTGAAAAATCTAGTTATCCCCATAGTGCTCCTCAGCAAAACTAATTAGGGCACTGTCTAAAAGCTCCACGTAGATGTCCACATAGTGTGGAGATAGTGGAGATCTTCCATCATACCCAAATTCTGCCCAAACCTTAAGCGATCCTCCACCGTGATTCCGATTGTGGGATGTTTCGCATGATTGCCTCATATCCCTCCAATATTTCTGACAGTTGTCAGGGACATCCAAGTTACACTTACACTCTAACTCCCAACACTTATATTTTTCGGCAAAGGCCAAACGGTCGGTTATATAGCGCTGCATCAATTTAGGAACATGCTCCTTGGAAGCATATTGAGCGTTTTTATTTTCTTTCAAAATTTGGTCTGGTGAGTCTGCTGAGTCCACAGCAATTAGAACTCCTCCTGCACGTCGAGACGAACGGTCCTTTCTTAAAGCTGTTGACCGACCTGCCAAAACTTCGGAACTAAGAATGTCTGGCTTTAACCAGGTCTCGGTAAACACCATAACGTGGGATGCAAATGCGACACTATCCTGGAAAAGAATGCTGAGCTTACTACGCAAGCCTCAAACATTCTGATAGGTCACTAAACGAGAGTTTGTTTGTTTTTTGGACGGGTGGAGGTAGAGCGGGAAGATGACGATGGAGTACTGGTCTGATTAGTTGGCAAAGTTATTGGGGGCCTAGTCTTCTTCTTTGCCTTAAACTCCTTAACCACCAAATGCTCCGGCCAAAATTTGGCAGAACCGATGGTGTTAAAGTGAGTTTGAGAGACAGTTTGAAATTTTAAAAAAAGCTATCTCGCTGGCATACGAGAAGTTAAACTTTTCCACCTTAACATCAATGGCTTTTATTTGGCTTTGAATATAAGCAGTCACATCTTTAATTGTGGAGTCAGGGGCAAGCCGTGAGACAAAAACTTGTCTCTTTAATGGGATCCCCACCAATCTTGGCACCACAGGCCTATCACCTGTGATGGTAATACCAGGTGGTCCGGGACGTATATTCGCTGGTGGCGTCGGAATTGAGGGGACCGCTATGGAGTTTGCGGACATTACGGACACGGACGCTACAGACGAGGGGCAGTCGGCACATGCAGATCCCGGGGAGTGACCTTTTTGCGCCTAGGAGACTCAGTCAGTAGTTTGAAACCACTAAACTGAGACTCCATGGCTAGGAGCCGATCGTATTGCAGCCCACGGTCAGCTCCCTAAAGCCCTTCCGGGTCTGCCTCATAAACGCTGCAATCTCCCTCTCAATCGGACGGCATGCCTCACAGCTGTAATGCAGGCCATTCCTTTTTGAGATGGCATCACCCACGAGACCGGAAAACCCGGCGCATTTAGCGTGCACTACGCTATCGCAGAGCCAGCAGGGGATACTCGGCTGGTCATGGGGGATCTGCTTCTTGCAGGTTTTTTTATCGCAGAGAATTCTACTTTAAAATGTAAAAAATATATTTTATTTAAAAAAAAAAAAAATGGATATCAGACCAATGTGCTATATAAACGCCAAAAGAGGAATAAGTAAAAATGAGAGCGGTTACAGTAGCTACAATTGAGAGAGAGAGCGCTACTGCACAGAAAATATCGAGAGCGAGAGAGGAAGAACAGTTATTTAAGTGTGGGTAATAGGGAGAGAGTGATAGATCAGCAAAACTAATAGGTGAGAGCGGCTAAATATGATACTGTGTGTACTTACGAAAAGCACAAACAAAAACACACTGTTAGGCGATGCAAAAAATAATAATTTAAATTATGTTTTTCACAGTAAACAGGCATGCACTCGCGATCAAGAAATAGATGATATAGTAGGTTGTTAATTTATGCATTTTTTTAGGGGTTATTTTCATAAAACACCGGCTGTTTAAGCAAAATAGGTAGAAAGTAAGCGGACCGCAAAACAAAACACGTCTAATTGCTACAAAGAGAATCGAACGAATTTGGGTGCCCCAATTGACATAATGAAAGTATTGTTCAATTCGGAGATAGACGTCGCAGATTTACCTAAATATGCAGATTTATCTTTTAGCTATATCTATATACATATATAAAAATCAATGCCACTTTTCGTTCTCATTTTTTAACCCAAGAACCGGCTCACCTATCTAAACCAAATATTTAGGCTTAGTTTGGCCTATTTAGTGTTTAAGTTTGCACAAAATCGGTAGAGTTTCTTAATTTTTGTAACAAAAGAATTAATTAAATGGCGGATCACTTTAATTTACTGTCCAATTGAACAATTATTTTATTTTCAGTTGTCGTTAAAAACATGATACATGGTCAGTACGGTGAACTAAATATAAATTCGCATTTTATGATTGATGGAAGGTGTTCGAAACAATACCCAAGACAATTGACTTCAGACACAATAACGGGCAATGACGGATATCCGTTGCATCGACGTAGATCACCTAATGATAATGGCAGAACGGCAACCATTAGAATGCGTAACCCGGACGTTGAAGTTGATAATCATAATCATCAATCATTGTATGATTGATGGAAGGTGTTCGAAACGATACCCAAGTCAATTAACTTCAGACACAATAACGGGCAATGACGGATATCCGTTGCATCGACGTAGATCACCTAATGATAATGGCAGAACGGCAACCATTAGAATGCGTAACCCGGACGTTGAAGTTGATAATCATACAAATAGTGAGTATTGTAATTCAGTCAAATCTAATATATATATTTGCAAGTATGTAAATAAAGGGAGCGATATGGTTATTTTCCGAACTGCTGGTGATAGTAGAAATGATAAAATTACTCAGTATCAAATAGGGCGCTATACTGGTAGTAATGAAACTCTCTGAAGAATGTTAATGGCGAATAAAAAAACAATATGAATGATCACAATGAATTGATTGAATGTGTATTTCCGAATATTCTTCAGAATTACAGACATTATGCTTGGTTGAGAGAACGCGCCACTTTAGCACCGAAGAATATTCATATCAATGCCATTAATTTTCAAATTCAAGCGAAAGTACCAGGTGTAGTCACGACACATAAATCAATTGACAGTGTTATGAATTGGGATGAGGCAATAAATTATCCAATTTATTCAGGGCAGCCGCAGAGTGCTGCCGCACACTGTGGAGTGCTCTCCGTGCCGGACTCGTTCTCGCGCGCTCTTGCGTGGGCGCTCTTGCGATTCACACGTTGCTTGGGCGGCCACTGGCTTGAGCATGCATAATTAGTTACGCTCCCACCCCCGCTACGATCGGTTTCATTTTTCGCACTACATTCATACATACATTCGAAATATATGTACATTATGAACACTATCTAATATAAACGTTAACAAACATAAGTGCCTTAGATACGGACAAAAATCGAAGTGTTGACTTATTCTTTCGGTGTTGTACTAGTGAGAATCTTCCGGATCCGCCCCCTACAAACACAATTGAATTTTTAAATTCGTTGGATCCAACTGGTATGCCACCGCATTGCTTGAATCTGAAAGTTGGTTCTTTGATTATATTATTGCGAAATATTAATCCATCGAAACTGCGTAATGGCACCATATTGGTAGTGAAAAAGTTATTGCCAAATTTGATTGAAGCTATGATCTTAACTGCTAAATCAAAAGGAAAAGTTAATTGATACCGCGTATCCCTATGATTCAAACCGACATGCCATTTGAATTCAAACGATTACAATATCCTGTGCGTTTATCATTTGTGATGTCAATCCACAAGGCCCAAGTGCAGACACTTTACGTTTGTGGTATAAATTTTGAGGAATCATGTTTTTCACATGGCCAACTATATGTTGACTGTTTCGGAGTTGATACCCCTAGCCTTTTGTTTATTCATGCTCAAAATGGAAAAACAAAAAATATTGTTAATCCAAATGTTTTGGATTAAGTTTTAAAAAAGCTAGCAATTAATAAAATATTTTTTGTTTGAATAAATGAATTTGATGTATGTTTCAATTAAATTTTTTTAATATTTCACTTTATTGGTAGCGAAACATGTACCGGGCTGCTAGTATACATATGTATATACACATATATTAGAGATCTGCATGGCTCCATTAAAAAAAATACTGTTAAGCTAATGAGCTTTTTCTTTAGCTTCTGCGATTCAGTTAAATAAAAGTTCGAGTGGTTAAATTAATAGTAGCTATAGTTTATTGGTATATATGTAAGTATGTAGACCGACGAATGCGTATCTACATATGGATGTTTTAGCGAGGTGCGTACAGACCGATTAAAGACCAATGCAACGAATGAGATATGAAACGATACGATCAGCTCCAGACTATATGTAGACCGACGTATTGCGTATGTACATATATGTATGTGGGTGAACGATCGATGCGATTTAATAACGACGAAAGACTGATGACTACGAAGATTAGCTCCGTACCAGTGATGAGTGATAGATGAAGACTTAATTAAAGGCAGGCGGGCCGAATTGCCCGTGCCCTAATGTAAGCAAGCGAGCGATGATCTGAGAGAGCGATGGTGAAAGATCGAGAGAGCGACGAAGGCGAACGTATTAAAGAAGACGAGAGAGTACGGCTGGATAGGCTGCTGCCGTGCGGGAGCTTATGTCGATGTACAATGTGATACAGTTATACAAATAACAAAAAATAATAGGCATTAAATTTTACTGCTGCACCACTGATTAAATATCGGGCTGGGAAACCCAACAAATACAATATAATGCATTTGAATGGAATAGAGTCGAATGAGCGCATGGCACACAACGAATGGAGTAAGACGGTTACAAGTTCGTTTCGGTTCGGTTGTCGGCAGCAATCGGTTTTATGAGTTAGAGTAAATAAGTATACTAAGTATAAATAAGTAATAACGAATTCAACAGATAGGCGTCAGAAATTCGAATTATTCGATTATTTGCCTTCGTACTCTATGCATTCATTCTTTTTAACCTAAAAGTACGTATGTGTGCGTACTTTAGTAGGTAGAAATACTTATATGGAAACCGTGTGTACAAATACAGTTCATTCTCAGCCTGGACTAGTGCGCTCTATCTCTGCCTTTTGAAGAAAATGTTTCGATTTTTTGCCTTTGCAATCGTTTGCATTGTTTCATAGCCACAATCCAAAGAAAATTAATCAAATTCAGTTTCTTCATTGAAATATTGATAAACTTTAAGCATATAAAATAAAGCCATAATATGTGTAACGGCTTTTCTTTTTACTTATCAAAGACAATATAATTAGTATAATAGCAACAAACTAATTATATTGTCTATAATAGCAACATACTAATTATATTGTCTTTGATAAGAATATATAATGTAACAATAACAATATATACATATGTATGTCCATACATTCATACATATCCTATAAATTTCAAATGATTTTATTAAGCTATTTTATCACTTTACCACACCAACAAAACAGATATTTCTCTTCTTAAAAGTTGACAAGATGACAAAAGTTGGCAAAAAAAAAATATAATGCATTCGAATAATCCGATATCAGCCCTATAACACCGTGCCGTTTGGCACTATCCCAAATGCCATTTGACCGTTAAAAACTGTTACAAACACAGATTTTTCGTATTTTTGTAGGAAAAAAAGGGTTATTCGTCGGCTAACGGAATTTATCGGCGAAATTCGGCATATGAAATTTTGGTCAAACGGCTATAACTTAGCCGTTTATTTTTATATTATATAGCTTTCAAAGTCAAAATTTCGGGGGAAAATACCGAAAAAAATAATGAAATTTCAATTTGGAATCTTAATATCTTTCAGACGTTAAGTTGCAGCTACAAAGTGTCTGAGTCGGATTTATAGCTGCATTTGTCAGCTTTTTTTAACTGCAAAGTTCAATACAACCAGTTGTAGGATACTTAAGTTATGTGAAAAATAGAAGCACTACTTATGACAAAATATACCAAATTTTTAAAAAATTCTTTAAAAAAAGACTAGTCCATAAAAAAAACCATAATTCTTAAAAAAATTTTAAATTTCCAAATCTATCAGAAAAAGTCATTTTTGGCCACAGCGGAAAAAAAGTTGAATTTTGTCGAGTAGTGTAATCAACTCATTCAATCCGGGGCAAGGTTTTTTGAATGGCAGTTGTATGAGTTATAATCATCACTCGCACTCATTCGTACTCTATCGGCTGAGTATTCGAATTTATTCTATTCGTTTTACTCTATTCGTTATGTGCCTTGCGCTCATTCGACTCTATTCCATTCAAATTCATTCTATTGTATCTTTGTTTTGAATATAGCCATGCAGATCTCTAATATATATGTACATATACATACTAGCAGCCCGGCACATGGTTCGTTAGATAATTCTAATTCTAATTTTGTTATCCCTGCATACCTCTAATATATATATGTATATATCCATACATTAGAGTGGGTCAATTTGTATTGATGACAAAAATATTTATCTATGACGAATTTAAGGAAGGTTTGCCGAAGAAACCATGGGTCTAAAATCAATTTGGATTTTAAGAGAAGTTCGTATTGTATACAGTGGTCCCGCTAACTCGAACGCCTTTGGCTCACTTCTTTTTATCTTGCTCATAAACTTGTTTAATTCGTTCGGAGAATATACCGTCAGAACTCTTCAAAACTGTTTCAATCTATCCAGAATCAAAAACTTGATAATCTCGAAACCTTAAAAAATAAATATAGCGAATTTTAGCTGAACTATGATAATAAATAAATAGACGGCAACAAACTAGACAAACAAAACTTCTGCATCTGCTTTGCTGTGTTTATTTTCGATAGAGATAACGTTAGCAGTTGTTTACATTCAACTCTCCCAGTACGCTTCTCTCCATGTTTATCTCTCAACAGAGCACTCTGTTTGCTGCCTACTCTTGACCGTGTAGTGTCAATTGGGATCTTTTCTGCGTCGTTTTACCTGCCTGCTCTCTCTAACGGATCTTAGTTGTGCCGTTCGTAAGTTTTTGTCTACGTGAATCCTGTTACTGCCTTCCCGGTCTTGGGCAGTTGCCTCTCGCTACGTCGCACCGCTTTGCGTTTTGGTGAGTAAGCAGAGCTCATCTCCACCAGCATTCAGAGGAGGAGAGAATTAACGAACCCATAGGCCGAATTCGTGGTGAGATGGAGAAGCTGACCATGCGTGTCAAGCAAATGGAGGATGAGATAGGAGAGGTTCGAGCACTAAAGAAGTTGGCGAACTCGTGGAAAAACTTGAGACCAATCAAGTTGTGTGTGCCAATGCCGAAATAGCCACCGAGCTGCGAATGCACGGAGTTCCTTACAACGAAGGAGAAAATCTTAAGGCAGTTTTCAACACATGAAAACTGCCTTTAGATTTTCTCCATCGTTGTGTTTTGCACGTAAATCGCATATTCCGTGTAAGGCATAAGATAGACGTGAAGACCGTGGTTTACCCAATAAAATTCGACTTTTTTCCGATGTCGCCCAAAATAAGTTTTTCTAATAGATTTTGAGATTTAAATTTTTTAAAGAATTATGGTTCTATTTTTCTAAAATGTTGTTTTTTTCCAGAGGTAGTGCTTCTATTTTTCACATAACTTAAGTTGCCTATAACTTGGTTCTATTGATCTTTGCCGTTTTGAAAAGCTGACAAATGCAGCTATAAATCCGACCCAGTTACTTTGTAGCTGCAGCTTAACGTTTGGAAGATATTAAGCTTTCAAATTCAAATTTCATAATTTTTTTCGGTGTTTTTTTTTCGAAATCTTGACTTTAAAAACTCAGGAAAAGTAGAAAAAATAATATTTTATGGCTAATAGCCTATTTACACTACAGTGAGTTAAGTTTGAAAAGCTGACAAATGCAGCTATAAATCCGACCCAGTTACTTTGTAGCTGCAGCTTAACGTTTGGAAGATATTAAGCTTTCAAGTTCAAATTTCATAATTTTTTTCGGTATTTTTTTCCGAAATTTTAATTTTGTTTTAACAATTGTATGTATATTTGCACCTTGTTCCCCAGCCAGATTTGTTACGCGCCAAAATTAAATTTTGAGCTGTTGCAATTTTTGTTGTAACTAGTGGTGATAATTCCACGACACGCAGATCAGGGTTCAAATATTCGGAAAAACTCAACTAAACGCAACTAAAACTCAACTTTTTTGCCACCTCTAGGTCCCCTATGCTTCCCCATGTAAACGAAACTCGAGTTTTGCCCGAAACTCAATAACTCAACCGTAGTGTAAATAGCCTACAACATTTTTAAATAGTTTTAGATAGACACATTAATTAGGCGTCGTTTAAGGTATCGTTTGTAAGAATCGATGAATAAGCGGCTAAGTTACAACCGTTTGACCAAACTTTCATATGCCGTTTGGCACCATCCCAAAAACCATTTTACCGTTAAAAACTGTTACAAACACAGACTTTTGGTATTTTTTAGGAAAAAAACGATTATACGTCGGCTAACGGAATTTATCGGCGAAATTCGTCTGGGTCGGATTTATAGCTGCATTTGTCCGCTTTTAAGAATTGCAAAGTTAAATACAACCAGTTATAAGAAATTTAAATTATTTAAAAAATAAGAGCCCTACATCTGAAAAAAAAAATAAACATAAAAAAAAAAAAAAATTCTTTAAAAATGATTAAATATCTCCATATCAGCGGGAATGTCGTGTTTACTAGTGTAATTATTAAATTTGAAAATGTTGGCGAAAAGATTGAATTGCGGCGACGAATTGGGCAGTTTATGCGAGAGAAAAAACGGAAACTGAGCCTACTTGATCTGAGCTTTGATTCTCCCGGGCCGTTCTACGTACATGACTAACTAACCAATGCAAATAACGAAATTTTTAAGCAAGCAATGCTAATGAAAATGTTTACATGCCACGCGTTTAAAGCGAACCCAAGCGCCGAACTTCATCGAGTATATTATCAAGAGGAGCACCAATCGCTGCAAGCCACGAGTGGCGAAAATGGATAGGACAATTCCTTTCGTAGATAATAGTCCTAAGAAAAATAAGACTCTAGACATCAATACTTTTACTATTAATTGTACATCCCAGGTTGATTTCGATTTCTATCTTTTTGGTGAGTACTCTCAATAATTTTAAAACATACAAAATGCGTTCGTATCTAACTTTTCCACTTCAACTTTAAAGTCATGCAGAAACCGATTGCAAATGCTAAGCTGAAGAATCTTGCGGTGATCAGAGTCTTAAGCAAGGAAAAGAAAGCTTTGAAAATCTGTCACATAAACGCACAAAGCCTGACAAAAAAGATAGATGACTTTAGATTTTTATTTGTTAATTCGTCAGTATATATTATATGTGTGTCCGAAACGTGGTTTATGTCAATTGTATGTGACTCGTTGCTTTCGTGAAGTGGTTATTATGTTTCCCGATCAGACCGTCAAGGATATGCTGGCGATATATGTGAGCATAATATTACTATTACATAATATCTAGGGTGTGGGAAGCGCAATTAATTATACCCGGTACTCGAAGAGAAATAGGGGTATATTAGATTTGTGGTGATAACAGTTGTGTGTAACGCCCAGAAGGAAGCGTTTCTGACCCCATAATGTATATGTATTCTTGATCAGCATCAATAGCTGAGTCGATATAGCCATGTCTGTCTGTCCGTCCGTCCGTCTGTCCGTCTGTCCGTCTTCATTTGCGCCCAGATCTCCGAGACTATAAAAGCTAGAGCAACCAAATTTTGTATCCAGTCTCCTGTGTGATCACACTACTCCAAATGCGTTGCAAAATTCATATCATATATTCATATTCAAATCATAGAGAATGACCATTTCTATCAGAGTCTTGAATCTGGATCAGATCAGATCATTATTATAGCTACAATGAAGAAAACCATTTGGAAAGTCATCGTTCCCTCTCGCTCTCTCTCACACGCGACCCCATCTGCTTTGCCTATTCGTATTTTTTGACGCCTAGTTCTCAGAGACTATAAGAGCTAGAGCAACCAAACTTTCTATCCAAACTCCTGTGATATCAAACCAGCACGAGTTTATTTCAAAATTTTGCCACGCCTCCTTCTGCCCCCACAAAAGACGAAAATCTGTGGAATCCACAATTGTTAAGGTACGAGAAAGCGATAAAGCGAAAAAATTTTAGTGGCTACGCAACGCCTGCCAAGCGCTCACTCATTCTCTCTCTCTCTCGCAAACACTCTTGTACGTCTCAAATATGTAGTTATACATTTACATGTAGAAATGTAGAAGCAGATGTAAAAAGCATATGTAAACAAAAATGGAAACATGTATAAAAATTCCAAAAATGGTTTGACTTCATTTTTTTATTTTAAATATTATTTACGCTTGATATCCTAAGCGGCTGCTTGTATCGTGCGCACCGCAATATGATGTTTGTGTGTGATTTTTGTGTGTTAATAAATGTGACGTCTAAGAGCCTATCCTTAAATTTAAATCAAACGCTGTTAGCCATGACGATATCAACCCAAAAATTTGTTAAAAGAATTTTGCCACTAATAATTTCTCACTTCGGCAAATTTTCCACCTTAAGGCCTGTTTCCAGCACTGCGGTAAATTGTTTGTGTGGAACGTAACTAAAATAGTGTTGCTAAGAACATAAAACGTGCATGGTCACTCTGATTGTTCAGCTGTGTTTTGTAAACAGCGCCAATTTTAAAAATTCAAATTAATTTAAAAAAAGAAAAAAACTGAACTGTGACGATGAAGTCGTATCGAAAATAAAAATATATAATCGGATAAACACAAAGGCTTTAATTTTCCTGCATAAACTACAAATTCTCAAAGTACCAGCTTAAATGTCGATATCAACTATCGTTCTCGAAGCCACTGTCGTGTTTTATCCATCTATTTTGTCTATCTTCTGCTTACCTTCATACATACTAACATACATATATCGCGCCTGCCAAATTCTGTGTTTCTTGGTGTTATTTGTATACTTATTTCCAATTTTAATCCAAATTGTGCATTCCTACTATCTCCTTACATTCTTATGTGCAGCAGACTTGTTGTTGTCCTATTTTTTTTACGCTCTCTCGATTTACCAATCTAACACATACTCTCCACGCTTGTTGCTCTCTCTGCTTGCTCTCTTTGTTTCAGTCGTCTCTCTGTGTATAAACTGTTGACGGTTTTTCGCTTGTTATTGTGATTGTAGCTTGTGTTTGCACACTAATTTTGTAATAATAGATGCTTAATTTCGTCGTGCTTGGTCCACACACCGACTTATATTTTACCTTTCTTTTACTTTTTCTTGAACAAACTGTTTATATTTTTCTAAAACAAAAATATGCGTTCCTGCTGTACTATAAACTGCAACCGTTCGGTCACTACACGGCATATGTATGTGTCCTGCCGGTTGTGTGACAACATGGCACATACCAGCTGTGCAGAATTTTGACATATTGGTGGTCGCATTGGGGATCTAATTAAGACTCGCTGCGGCCTCAACTGGACCTGTTGAGACTGTTGGGCTATCGAAAGCAACATGCCTGTCTTTATATGACAGACGCATCTTTAATTCGCTGCCCCAAGCGCTGGATTCCGAATGCTCCAAGATTTCGGTGGACGGAGTCTCACTTCAAAACACTTATAATTTTGACTGAGTCTCCGAAAAGGAAGAATGACCAAGTATTTGCCAAGAACCACCCGCACCTCTTGCTTGGCTACCGCAAGAGTGGATGTGCTTGCGACTGGCGATACCAACAGTGTCAATGGCTTTAAAAATTCAAATTAATTTAAAAAAAGAAAAAAAAAACTGTGACGATGAAGTCGTATCGAAAATAAAAATATATAATCGGATAAACACAAAGGCTTTA
The DNA here is from genome assembly GCA_035041765.1 of Drosophila algonquin. Classification (NCBI taxonomy): domain Eukaryota; kingdom Metazoa; phylum Arthropoda; class Insecta; order Diptera; family Drosophilidae; genus Drosophila; species Drosophila algonquin. Next base: position 216,010 of record JAWNKY010000753.1, on the reverse strand, counting down.
ATTTTCCTGCATAAACTACAAATTCTCAAAGTACCAGCTTAAATGTCGATATCAACTATCGTTCTCTAAGCCACTGTCGTGTTTTATCCATCTATTTTGTCTATCTTCTGCTTACCTTCATACATACTAACATACATATATCGCGCCTGCCACCGCGGAGGATGTTAAGCATCATCTTTGCTCAAAACTTAGCGCTTGCCTTGAGGATATTATTGTGACCAAATTTTCTTTTAAACATAAGCGTAATATTTCCTCATTTAAAATTTTTGTCCCTCATTCTTACCTTGCTAGATCTCTTGAACCGTCTATTTGGCCCGAGCAAACAATTATGCATGAGTTCTTACGTAATGTTTCGAATCAAAGTCTTAATATTACCGGCCCTGTCAATTCCAATCAGAGTCCCAATGTTACCGGCCCTGTCAATTCAAACAACTAATTAACCATTTTTCCATTTGCTCACAATTTTATCATTTATAGAATGGACCGTGCATCTTATGCTGGTGGAGTTCTGATTGCAGTCACAACTGATTTCTGCGTTGTTCCCATTCAAAAATATCCATGGGATTAAATTCATTGCATTCAGTCAAAGTCCGTGTATGGCTTTTATCTATTTAACCTGCTCATACATTCCTCCCAGATCTGATGCTGAGGTTTACTCAAACCAACACGTCAGGTTGTGCTGATCAGATTGTGGTCATTGGTGACTTTAATTTACCTCTTCTTTCTTGGCTGCCCTGCGATGACGCTAACCAATTGCTTCCTAGTATTCATAACAATTTTATCAATGAGCTAACGGATGTTTCCCTTGCTCGAATGAATGCTCTTAAAAATAATAGGAACAGACTTCTCGCCCTTATTTTTGTTATAAACGCTTCTCTAGGTACAGTAGCCAGAGTGTGTCCACTATCACTTCCTGAAGACCCATACCATCCTACGCTATCTATAATTTTAGAGTGTGCCAGTTCTAGTTGTGTTGACATTTCCTCGACTCCTCACCGGATGAATTGTTTTCGCAAAACAGATTTCGCCAATTTAAACATACACCTCTCGAATTTCGATTGGTCCACTCTTCTTTCCATACCGAATATTACGTAATAGCCAACTCTTTCTATAACGCTATAAATTCTGCCTTTAATACATATGTTGCGGAGATTATTGTACCATTAACGTACCATTATCAGAAAACGGACTCCTTACTTTTTTTGTACAATACTCTTACGGCCGTTCTCAATTCCTAAGTTATAATAGTCTTTGCCATAATCTTTACCTCTCTTCTTGTAGTAGAAACTTCCGCAATGATCCTAAAAAAATGATTTTCTTTTTTCAACTCTAAACGTAAGTCCAATGCATTTCACCCGTCCCTTCATTATCTCCATTTCCTCCATTATCAAGAGGATTTCAAAGCGGTTTGCAAACCGACGTAATTTTTACGGATTTTCGCAAGGCATTTGATTCGGTTAACCATACTCTACTTGATTTCGTCGTATCTTTCAAATCGTACACAACGGGTCTAATTTACTAATGTTTTGTAAGAGATCGTTAATGTTACATCTGGTGTTCCGCAAGGAAGTCACTTTGGTCCGCTCTTCTTCCTTTTATTTGTGAATGACCTACGCCAAGTTATAATATTCTCTCATACATTAATGTATGCTGATGACGTTAAAACCACCTTCAGCTGGACCTAAATGAACTGCTATTGTGGTGTTAAATCCGATTCTCGTCCGATTCTCTTTGTAGTAGTCAGACGCGTTTTTGTTTGCGCTCCGCTAACTTTTTGCCTATTTTTGCTTAAACCGCCGGTTTTTTACGAAAATAATAATAATAAATTCATAAACTAACAGCCTTATCATTCTATTTCCTGATCGCGAGTGCATGCCTGCTTTAGTGTAAAAACTTAATTTAATTATTTTTTTAGCCGCTCTCACGCATTAGTTGTTGCTGATCTATCACTCTCTCTATTACCCACACTCAAATAACTGTTCTTCCTCTCTCGCTCTTGATATTTTCCGTACAGTAGCGTTCTCTCTCTCTCAATTGTAGCTACTGTAACCGCTCTCGTTTTCACTTATTCCTCTTTTGGCGCTTATCTGGCACACTGGTCTGATACCAATTTTTTTTGAAGGAAAAATTAAGTAAATTTTAAAATGGAATTCTCCGTTGTCTGCGACAAAAAAACCTGCAAGAAGCAGATCACCCATGACCAGCCGAGTATCCCCTGCTGGCTCTGCGATAGCGTCGTGCACGCTAAATGCGCCGGGTTGTCCGGTCTCGTGGGTGATGCCATCGCGAAAAGGAATGGCCTGCACTACAGCTGTGAGGCATGCCGTCCGGTTGAGAGGGAGATGCCAGCGTTTATGAGGCAGACCCGGAAGGGCTTTAGGGAGCTGACCGTGGGCTTCAAAGAGCAGTACGATCGGCTCCTAGCCATGGAGTCTCAGTTTAGTGGTTTCAAACTACTGACTGAGTCTCCTAGGCGCAAAAAGGTCACTCCGCGGGATCTGCATATGCCAGCTGCCCCTCGGCCGGCCGATGCTGACAAGCTGACTCCGACCACTCCAGCAGCAGTGCAGCAGTTGATTTCGTTTGCCACTCCGAAGGCAACGACAGCTGCTGGCGATGGAAATTCGGTAGCCGAATTTATAGCGTCGGAGGGCATGCAGCCAAAGTCGTCTGTAGCGTCCGTGTCCGTAATGTCCGCAAACTCATTAGCGGTCCCCTCAATTCCGACCCCACCAGTTAATATACGTCCCGGACCACCGGGTATTACCATCACAGGTGATAGGCCTGTGGTGCCAAGATTGGTGGGGATCCCACCAAAGAGACAAGTTTTTGTCTCGCGGCTTGCCCCTGATTCCACAATTAATGATGTGACGGCTTATATCCGAAGCAAAATAAAAGCCGCTGATTTTAAGGTGGAAAAATTTAACTTTTCTTACGCCAGGGAGATATCTTCCTTTAAAATAAGTGTCTCTCAAACTCATTTTGACACCATCTGTTCTGCCAAATTTTGGCCGGAGCATTTGGTGGTGAAGGAGTTTAAGGCAAAGAAGAAGACTAGGCCCCCAATAACTCTGCCAACAAATCAGACCAGTGCTCCTTCGTCGTCTTCCCGCTCTACCTCCCGTCCAAAAAACTAACTAACTCTCTTTTGGTGACCTATCAGAATGTTCGAGGCTTGCGTAGTAAGCTCAGCATTCTTTTCCAGGATAGTGTCGCATTTGCATCCCACGTTATGGTGTTTACCGAGACCTGGTTAAAGCCAGACATTCTTAGTTCCGAAGTTTTGGCAGGTCGGTCAACAGCTTTAAGAAAGGACCGTTCGTCTCGACGTGCAGGAGGAGTTCTAATTGCTGTGGACTCAGCAGACTCACCAGACCAAATTTTGAAAGAAAATAAAAACGCTCAATATGCTTCCAAGGAGCATGTTCCTAAATTGATGCAGCGCTATATAACCGACCGTTTGGCCTTTGCCGAAAAATATAAGTGTTGGGAGTTAGAGTGTAAGTGTAACTTGGATGTCCCTGACAACTGTCAGAAATATTGGAGGGATATGAGGCAATCATGCGAAACATCCCACAATCGGAATCACGGTGGAGGATCGCTTAAGGTTTGGGCAGAATTTGGGTATGATGGAAGATCTCCACTATGTTTTATTCCTACCAGAGCCAATGTGGACATCTACGTGGAGCTTTTAGACAGTGTCCTAATTAGTTTTGCTGAGGAGCTAGGGGATAACTAGGGGATAACTAGATTTTTCAACGGGACAATGCTCCGATCCATATAGCCCATAAGACAAAGGCCTTTTTTTTGTCCAGGAACATACCATTATTGGAGTGGCCAGCAGTCAGTCCCGATTTAAGCCCCATCGAGGACCTATGGGGAATACTTTCCAACAAAGTCTATAGAAGGGGACGTCCATGGGACGATTTGACACCATGGATGACCTCAAGAGAACTTTACTCGCAGAATGGGCAGATATAGCTCCAAACACGCTGCATAACCTAATAGATTCCATGCCAACACGAATAAAAGAAAAGCTAGGTAATGGCGGAAAACAAATAAATTACTGAAATTAAAAAAAAAATCATATGTACATAGTTTTTAAGTACAAATTTGGATTTTCGCACATATACTTATTTCCTAGTTAAACTACTTTGTTTTTTATTAAAAAATTAATAACTTGAATTCATTAATTGAACATATTTGTATGCACATATACCTATTTCTTTTAGGTAGGTTTAATAGGATTATAGATTTAGTTTTTGTTGGATCTGATGTCGATTGTCGTGTTAAGCGTTGCGAACTGCAGATTGCAGAATGCGACATGCATCACATGCCGTTGCTATTATCAGATAAATTCTATTGTTACTCGCCGCGGGCGGAACTTAAATTTGAATTTTGTCTTACTGATGTAAGTCTCAATGCTGTACGGGATGACAGGTTAAATATAAACTGGGCGTATGTTCTCTCGCTTCCTAGTGATGACACTTCATATAGTCTTAGACTTTTCTTATAGACTTTTCATTCATACTGTTCGTCATACTGTTGATAATAATGCTTCCAGAAGAGTGCATGGCTCCTATAGGTTACTAAGGTACAGGAAGGGTTTTTTAGGTATAAAAATCTGCGTAATAAGTTTTTAAGCGATTTGATAAGACCCGTGACCCTGTTAACTGGGCCAGGTATGTGCAACATAAGCGGGAGTTTTCGTTTTTGAAACAACTTTTCTATAATCAATATATTGTCGACGTTGAGAGGGGGCTTAAAGTTAATCCCAGGTCATTCTGGCATTTCATAAATTCTAAAAGGTCGACGAGTGCTCTTGCCTCAGCTGTGAATCTTTGTCTTGCTTAGTTCAAATACTGATAGTGGCATAGCAAACCTTTTTGTTCCTTTTTTCAGACCCGACAGTGATGGTATTTCGGCCTTCCTGCTTCGCAATTGTGATGATGCTTTTTGTGAACCGCTGAAAGTTATTTTCACAAATTCTTTGATAACGGGTCGGTTTATTGGTAAGTGGAAAGCTGCCACAATCATGCCTGTTATTAAAAAAGGTTCTTAGAATTGTATATCCAATTATAGACCAATTGCCAAACTCAGCAATATATCAAAGTATTTTGAGCGTATCATTGCCAAACAATGCGCCACCTTTGTCTTCCCGCTCTACCTCTACCCATCCAAAAAACTAGTAAATTCTATATTAGTGACCTATCAGAAAGTTCGAGGCCTACGTAGTAAGCTAAGCATTCTTTTCCAGGATAGTGTCGCATTTGCATCCCACGTTATTGTGTTTACCGAGATCTGGTTAAAGCCGGACATTCTTAGTTCCGAAGTTTTGGCAGGTCGGTACACAACTTATAGAAAAGATCGTTCGTCTCGATGTGCAGGAGGGGTTCTGATTGCTGTGGACTCAAACTTCACGTCGGAACTTTTCAGAGTCCAGATCCAGCAGGAACTGGAATTTCTGTGTGTAAGACTGATTCTTCCCGCTTTCTCAGTTTTCATAACTTGTTCGTATATTCTACCTTCTTCGGATATCGCAATTTACGAGCAGCATTTGTCCGCCTTAAGCGCTATTTCTTCCTCGCTAAATGACAAAGATCACATGATAGTTCTTGACTTCAACTTGCCAGGAATTGTTTGGTCTTCGGCAAATGAGTCTAATAGCCTGGTACCCATGTCACGACATGACTTTGTTGACGGCTTGATTGACCTGTCTCTGTCTCAAGTTAACCATGTTAAAAATTCCTTGGGTCGATTTCTTGATCTGTGCTTTGTAACGGATCCGACCTTAGCGTTGTTAACTCGAGTCCCCCCGCTCACTATACCTGAAGATGCCTACCATCCTACTTTCGAAGTGTCGCTCGACCTAGGACGAACTGTATTGGATCGGTCGGGTAGACCACCCCAAAGTTTCCGCTGCTTCCGGAAAGCCGAGTTTACGAAGCTTAATAACCTCATTAGGGATTTTGATTGGTCCGCTTTATATTTGTGCAGTGATGTTACGACAGGCACAAACATTTTCTATGATGCACTGGACTCACTTTTTGTCTCTTGTGTTCCACTTTCCTGTCCGATTAGATCAAGAAAACCCCTTGGTTTACCAAGGAGCTATCCCATCTAAAAAACTTAAAATCAAGACTTTATACAAAATTTCAAGAAGTTGGCTCTCCTTCTTCTCTTGCTCATTATGTAATAGCTCGGTCAAACTTTTCAGTTCTTAACGCTCAATGCTATCAGAATTACCTATCTCGATGCAGGATACGTTTTTCTAAGGACCCCAAACAGTTCTACAGCTTCGTAAACAGTAAGCGTAGAACGTCCGCACACCCATCCTCTTTGTCCTTCCGTAATACGTCGGCAGATAATGATCAGGCAATTGCCGATCTTTTTGCCCGTTTTTTCCAAACTACCTATTCGCAGGACGTTTACTCTGGTCAGCCGTATCCATACGGTTTACCGAGGTCGAACGGCATTTTCAGTCCTTTGCTAAATGAAAGCTCGTTGCTTCATGATCTACGAACAGTAAAGCCGGTGTTCTCACCGGGTCCGGACGGAGTTCCCGGCTGTGTACTCAGGTACTGTGCCGAGTCTCTGTGTGGGCCGTTGCTTAAACTATTCAACCTATCCATAAATTCTTCATGCTTTCCCCCGATATGGAAGGAGTCCTATATAATTCCTCTCCATAAGAAAGGTAGCAAGTCTGACGCAATGAACTATAGAGGTATATCTAAGTTATCCGCTATTCCTAAAGTGTTTGAGAAAATTTTAACTCCGCACCTACAGCATCTATGCAGATCACTTATATCTCCATCTCAACATGGATTTATAAGGCGGAGATCAACCACAACAAATTTATTGGAGTTTACCTCCTTTATAATAAAAGGCTTTCAAGGTAATCTGCAGACGGATGTTGTTTACACCGATTTTAGTAAAGCGTTCGACTCTGTAAACCATTCCCTCCTAGCAAAAGAATCGGGAAAAGAATCGCGGGCTCTCGGGTTATGATAATAAATGGTCGATAGATATATATATATAAAACTCCAAATTTTGCTGCTAATTAATTCACTTTATTCACCTGCTAACTATTATTCTTTCTATCTTAGGGGTCCCTGTCGCACCTAGCTTCCCTAGCTCGCTTACGCGAGGCCAGCCCGAATCGACTCCCGAATTAGTTTTTCGGCCGGCCACTCCAGGCCTCCCCAGGCTCGAGCCTCTGCCCGTATCCTCTGCCGGCGTTTGTCGCACGTCGCTACGTAGGTGACCGGCGCTCGCTCTCTGCTGTCTCGCTCACACTGCCACTCTCGGCTGCTGCTCCTGTTTACCGTTATTCGGTATTCGGGGTATTGCGTGGTGGCGATCTCTCTATCAGTGATGCTCATTACGGTTCTCGTCAGTGATGCTCGTTACGGTTCTCGTCAGTGATGCTCGGTACGGTTCCCGTGAACCGCACCTACCCCGGTCACGATTCCCGTACAAATAACGCCCATTTGTTTTTGATCCTTACCATCTATTTCTTAACCTAATGAACTACAAACTAGGGAAATCAAGATAAGAAATAACAAAAACAAAATATTCATCGTGTGTCTGGTGTCTGGCAAAAGAAGTAATAATAAAAATATTCATCCCAAAATAAGAAATAACAAAACAAAATATTCATCGTGGGTCTGGTGTCTGGCGAAAGAAATAATGATAAAATAATATTCATCCTGTGCGTTGTGAGGGGCTCTGCCCCTTCACCAAATTAAATAAATGTTCAATGAACTATGCCCTACACTGTAATCTCGCTATCTCTAAAAAGCTGTGCAATCAGCTCCCAAATGACATAAAACAGATCAGAAACGCAAAGTACTTTTAACTTTAGTAATTAAAAAAATAATAATGCTAAGTAAAATACCTTACACGATACCATAAATGTGTCTATCTAAAACCAAAAATTTAAACAAAGAAATATTTTTTTTTCAACTTTTCCTGAGTTTTTAAAACCATAATTTAGCGAAAAATACCGCAAAAAAGTATGAAATTTGAACTTGAAAGCTTAATATCTTTTAGACGTTAAGTTTCAGCTACAAAGTGTCTGGGTCGGATTTATAGCTGCTTATAGTTGTCAGCTTTTCAGAACTGCAAAGTATAATACAACGAGTTATAAGAAACTTAAGTTATTTGAAAAACAAAAACACTCCCTCTGGAAAAACATGACAGATTTAAAAAAATTCTTTAAAATAAAAATTAACCATAAAAAAAACCATAATTCTTTAATAAATTTAAAATCTCCAAATCTATAAGAAAAAGTTATTTTGACGTCAGAAATATCGTGTTGATTAGTGAAATCAGAGTAGTTAGAAAGACAGAGTTGGAGATGATCAGGAAAGTAATTCCTGGACGTTTAATTGGATGTAATTTTCTCCCAAAATGCTGTTGCCCCAGTTGTAGTTCTAAATATTGACTAATCAAGCTTAAGGCGTCCTAGTTAGGGGTGTTTCCCGGTAGAAAAGACGAAAAACTTCTGTTTAAAAAGTTTGGCTGGCGAAAATGCTCTAGCTGAACCCTCCACAAGGGTGCAATGGGCACCGCATCATCCCAGAAAAGGGCTATGCAGTGTCTAGCTGCAGGGCAATTCTCCAGCGTCTTCTCGATCTCGAGTCGGGTGAGCTGAGTCACGGCTATAGATAGAGGTGCTTGGCGGTTAGGCATAAAACGTTAGGGGTGGTCCCCCCGAAAAACATTAACCACGTATGGAGCTTCGGGCCGACTATGGAAAGGAAGAATGATCAAACCCGGGCTGGGATATCAACCCAACGTTGGTGGGAAGCGTGGTTACTATCGCCGGCGCCGACAGGGTGGAGCACTCCTCTCTGCGTGTCGCTAGCGGCCACACCTCTGACGTGGCGGGAGCGGATCTCGTCAAATATAGCACTAACGCATCAATTCCTTGATGTAAGATGAGCTGCACAGGTGCCGTTGTCGAGGCAGACTCGCACCCGGAGAGCGTGTTATCTATTAGAAAAACGGAAGAAGAAAGCCTTCTGCGCTCTCCTGGCCCAGTTTCCAGCTCCCTGCGTAGGGAAGGGCTGAAGACTTCCAGGGAGGGGATGAAAGCTAAAGCGCAATATAAGGCGGCTCTTAAAATACTGAGTAGTCTCAAGGCAAGGCGCATATCGCTCAGGAGCATAAATCGAAGCTAGCTTTGGCTGAGCAGAAGGTCGATGAAGGCATCGGCCGACGAACACGCCAACAAGGTAGAATAATTACTAGCTACCAAGAGGCAACGCTCGACAGATACTGCCGTCACTCCGGCGAGTAAGCAGCAACGCGGGCCCAAAAGAGCAGAACCTTCGCCAGAAGTAGAGGTTGAACGCGAAGGTAAGCGATGTGTCCAGGAGACATCTGATTGTAGCTCTCATCGATAGTCGTGATGAAAACGGGAGGATGATGGCAGCGCGCAGTGAAGTTTGTGCAGGCGCGACTCATAGACTCCCTGTGTACACGGATGGAGGAGAACCCCACAGCTCACATGCCCACTCTCGATTGTGCTAGATTGTTGAACGGGGTCTAATTCCTAATTTGTAACAACGACCCGACGGAAAAGGTCTGTCAATTGTGAGAGGGGACCATGCTGGAGGTGATGGACCCGTCCATACCAAAGGCGAAAGTATCTTCCCCATCGCCATCCAAGAGGACCGTGCGCTAAGCTCCTTCAACGGCAGAACCCAGACGTCCCGACAACTGACTGAAGGGTATTGCATGCTGGTAGCCTATTACCCAACGAGTGGGCTAGCATGTGATCCTTTAGATCAATAAAGTCTGGGGGATTATAATGGCGAGGGGAATGGGCAGTGTGTGTCCGGAAGCGCCTCCCCGGAGATAAGAACACACACTCCCTGCAGGCAGGCAAGGTAGAGAAGGACATCGGTCTGGACACCATCGTGGAGGCCGCCCAGGATCTGGAGCTAGAGGACTCCCTGGAAGGGGAGGACGATCTCCTGACAATAGTAGTCAACCCGTCGAGTGAAGTTGAGCCAGCCCCTCATGACACTGACACAGCTCAACTTGTATAGAAGCAAGGTAGCATCAGCGGTGCTCCACTTTGCCATAGAAAAAGAACCCGCTTACATAGCTTTGGTCTAAGAGCCCTGGATTGGGTCAGGTAATTCAGTGGCCGTACTCGTACTCGCACATTACAGATGACCTGACAGAGTGAGGAGAAGCGCCTTTTGGTAGCCTCCTGCTACATGGTACATGAACTAAGGAGTCAAGTGGAAGAAGCCGACCCCAAAGACTACCAACTCCTCATTGCCGCTAAGGGGGCTAAGAAAATCTAATTGGGCAAAGATTCCTTACGGGCATAAAAGCACTTGTACAGACGATGCGCAGCCATGTTACAGGTGACTAAAAAGGTGATCACCCCATGGCTTTCCGCAATATACGCGGAATACCTAAGAACAGGCTATATCCCTATCCAATGGAGAACCTCTAGTGTTGTCTTCCCCCAACGAGAAGAAATCGCAGCCATGTGAGCCACAAGGGTTACAGACCTATAAGCCTTACATCATTTCTGGTTAAGAAAGGCGTCGGGTTGGCAAATGATCGAACCGAAATATACATGTCTGCCTTAGAACGCTACAAAGCGACTTAGAGAAGCAAGCCGGACTACAGAATGAAAATATATGTAAGAATACCACCTGGAGAACCTCGAGAACCATATGAAAAGAACGAAATTTGGTCACTGTTTGGCTGCGGCTCTCGCAGGAAAGCTAGGCATTACCAGTTGAGACAGCTGTAGGAAATGCGATGAGCCCGGTGCTATTAAAACCGTGGAATATCTCATCTGCCACTGCGCGGCTCTCTCCTGGGAAGGAAGAGATACTTGGGCGCCCCGGCGACAGCATCATTGCTTCCAAGAGGACCACAAGAGAACTACATGCATTTTGCAAAAACACTTCAATTCCCGAGGACTTTCAAACCTCACTAACACACCCGTAAAGGTTCATACCACCCATCCGGATAACTAAGGGCCATACTCGCCTATGCGTGACCCTTCTGAGGGCCGTCCTTAAACTCATATCCTTGTTGAGTTTTTTCGTTTAATAAAATTTAGATTTATTAATTAATTAAACTATTCTTATAAAACTTAGCTAATTTTATAGAAATTTGTATATTGTATCAAATAAAATACCTCTTCCTTTAAAAATGGAGGTGAAGCTCTAAAATCAGCTATATACTATAAAGTATATTTTGTGACAATACTTACTATTCCCGATACTCATGACTGTATGTTTAGATATACTGTGGACTGTGTAATAATACAACTTACATTTATAGCTTTGTTACAGGGAAAAGTGTGTGGATTTAATGGCACAATTCCATTTCTTGAAGAATTTGATGGATGCTGAATATATGTTATTTGAAATGGAACATATATATTGTTTGCATCTCCCATATAGTTAAACCACTTTGAAGGACTACAGCGTGATGCAGGATAAGCTCCGCACATTAAATCAAGTGCTAATTGACCGGTTTGTGGCACAGAAACCTATGAACAGAGAATAATAAATAATTAAAAAATTGACCACCAAAAAGATTTTCCGCTTAATACTAATAGACATATACATATTAAGTTCTTGCTTAAAATACCCATAAGATGATTATCTTTAACCAGTTATACATTTTTATTTGTATTTTGTATTAATAACTGTCTTTTTCTGAAATAGTCATCTATAAAGTCATCTATAAAGTCGGAATTACAAGGTTACCAATTAATGTACCACTGGTGAGGTCGAATCGACCGCCCTCATCAGCCTTATTGGTATTGCTGTCCCTACCCGACCGACTAGGTATTACTTTCCTGTTCATCTCCGACTCTTTCTTTCTATTTACTTTGATTTCACTAGTCAACACGATATTTCTGCTGTGGCTTAAAATAACGTTTTAGGGTAATGCATTGTAGCTTGACCTGTCCGGGGCAATGCAATGTCATGACTAGCTAAGGCAATGACCCGACGTCTTCTCGATCTCGAGTCGGGAGAGCTGGGTCAGGGCCATGGCTAAAGCCTGGCGGCTAGGCATAAAACGCTAGGGGTGGTCCCCCTGAAAAATGTCCCCCCTGGGATGTCAGCCCAAACGTCGGTGGAATGCGTGACTGCTACCACCGGCGGGCACGGGGAGGAGCAATCCTCTCTGCGTGTCGCCAGCGTACACACAGCCTCTCTTCCTTCCTCTCTTCCTTCTCTGCTCGTCGGAACCAGGCACCAGCTCCCCTCGTAGGGAAGGGCCGAGGCGTTCCAGGGAGGGGATGAAGGCTCTAGAGCGAATCCGACATCTCAAAGGAGGAGAAAGCCAGGTGAGCCAAAAGAGGACGGTGACCTGACGCTGGTTGTCAACCCGTCGAGCGAAGCTGAGCCAGCCAACCATGACGTTGAGTGTGCTGCAGCTCAACGTTCATAAAAGCAAAGTAGCGTCGGCGGAGCTCCTCATAGCCATGGAGCAGGGGCCCGTCGACATAGCTCTAGTCCAGGAGCCATGGATAGCATCAGGTAATTCTGTGGCCGGACTAAAGTCCTCAAATTATAACTCGTTTTACATAACATCGGTAAGCAGGAACAGAACCATCGTACTCGTACTCGAAGCGCCTTGTGGTAGAATCCTGCTATATAAAGAGCTAAGGAGTTTAGTCGAAGAAGCCGACTGCAAGGACTACCAACTACTCATTGGTACGGACGCAAATGCCTACCACAGTGTGTGGGGAAGCCCTGATATCAACGACCGAGGTGAGTCACTCCTAGACTTTATACAATCAGCTAATATAGAAGTAGCAAACGTGGGGGAGGAATACACCTACGTAGGTCCACCTCCCCACACGTGCTAGATCTTAATCTCGTAACGGGAAAGAGTACCGCAGTATCTGAATGGAGAGTCCTCGAAGGACCATCTTTTTTAGATCATAGGTACATTCAGTTCAAGTACGAATTTAAACACACTTCGAAGATAATAGTCTATAGGAACCCCCGAAACACAAACAGGGAAAAGTTCAGAAAGACGGTTACCTCGAAGCTCGCGAATCCGGGGTAAGTGCAATCTGCGGAGGACATAAAAAACTCCCTTGAGTTTCTGTCCAAGGATCTACCAGATGCCTACCGCGCATCATGCCCTCCCTCAAGAACGAAAAAGAGGAACAAGCCACTCTCGTGGAACCGCGACCTCTCCCTCCTCAGGAACAACATCAGGGAATTCTTCAAGCTTGCCAAACAAGCGAACGAAGAGATCATAAACGAGGAATACAAGGATGTACTCAGGAACTATAAGAAAGAGATACGAATGGCACAACGAGGCTCGTGGAGGAGCTTCTGCTCCAACATCAAGAAGGTGCCTTAAACGGAAAGACTCAGGAAACTGCTTTCAAAGCAACTTTCCATACAGAGTCAGCTCAAGCTTAATAACGGACTATGATCAGAGAGCAGCGAAGAAGCCCTGACAGCACTAATGGAGGCGCACTTCCCAGGATGCACCGAGGTTACTGATGCCGCAACGCAACAGGACTAGCAACTGAGGAACAAACCCTCCCCACAGTCCTAATAACCCACAAGAAAATCCAATGGCCATAGATTCCGTTACGGGCATTACAGCACCTGGACTGGATGGAATATTCCCAGCTATGTTGCAGGTGACCAAAGAGGTGATCACCCCATGGCTTCTCGCTATATATACGGCATTCTTAAGGAAAGGCTATATCCCTATCCAATGGAAAACTTCCAGAGTTGTCTTCCTCCCGAAGGCAGGAAAGTGCAGCCATGTTAGTCCCAAGGATTATAGACCGATAAGCCTCACCTCCTTTTTACTAAAAACGCTGGAAAAGCTTCTGGAGCTAAACATCAGGAATGAAGTAGGGGGACTGATGTCAACCAACCAGCATGCTTACACTGCAGGAAAATCGGTGGAAGCAGCACTACACTCACTAGTAGCTACAGTATTTGTTGATATATCCATTCATCCATGCATTCAATAACGTGGCCACAAAAGCAATAATGGATCGCCTAGAAGCAACCAACACTCACCCAGCAATCAACCACTGGATAAAGGACCTCCTAGGTTATAGACGGGTTCAATTAGAATGAGGCACCGCTTTTATGGGCAAGGGAGCACACTGAGGCAGACCTCAAGGTAGAGTCCTGTCGCCCCTCCTGTGGAATCCGGTTTAATCAAGAGATTCGAGAGGAAGGCCTCAAAAATAACGTCCTATGCAGATGACATAAGCATACTTATTACGGGTGTACATATGTCCATCGACACTCAGCTCCATAATGGAAAACACACTCAGGGAGATATGTGAGTGGGCGAACGAAGTAGGACTCAGCATCAACGCGGACAAGACGGACCTCATCCTCTTCACCAAGAGGTACAAGGTGCCGTCATGGATCCCCCCAAAAATCGATCAAACAAGGCTGACCCCAAAAACACAAGTCAAATACCTTGGCACGGTACTGGACAGCAAGCTGGCATGGAGACCCAATGTAGTGGAAAGGGTGAAGAAGGCTACCATTGCGCTATATGCATCAAAAAAGATGCTCAGCAGCACATGGGGCTTGTCACCTGCTCTAATGCACTGGATCTACATATCGGTGGTGCGACCAACTCTGCTGTATGGAGTCTTAGTGTGGTGGCAAGCTACCAGGAAGAAGACGTACCACAAGCTTATGGAAAAGACTCAGCGACAGGCACTGCTCTGCATCACGGGGGCACTGAGATCCACCCCAACAAAAGCACTCGAAACCATTCTCGGAATTGACCCCCTGGATGACCACCTGACGGCTGGAAAGGCCGCTCAGCGCCTCATTGCCTCAGGAAACATGCAGCCACAAGCATACGGGCACAGTTCAATCGGCAGGGACATGATCAGTAATACTGACTACATGACCCCTCGAACGTGTCTCGACATCAACACAAACGCATTTCTGGGACCGGAAGAATGGAAAAAAGGCCAGATCGAACATCTCAATATACAGACGGCTCCAAGATGGTAGGAGGAGTAGGAGCCGGCATATACTGCACAGACCCCGAAATAGGGCTGTCATACAAGCTACCAGACCACTGCAGCATATTCCAGGCGGAAGTCTTTGCCATCAGGAAAGCAGCGGAGGTTGCACAACAAGCAGGGCGATCACATGACGTGGTCAATCTGTTTGTAGACAGCCAAGCGGCGATAAAATCCATGCAGTCGTCCACGGTCAGTTCTAGAAGTGTCCTGGCGAGCAGGGAGGCATTAGACTCACTAAGCACGACCAAGTCAGTGCGGATCTACTGGGTTCCCAGCCATCAGGGCATTGAAGGAAATGAAGCGGCGGACGTTCTGGCTAAGGAAGGCGTCGGGATGGCGAGAGAAAGAGCAGAAAACGTGCCTGTCTCACTCAGAACGCAACAGAGCGATCTAGAAAAGCTGGCTAGACTAGAAAACGAGAGCAGGTGGAGGAGCACGACCAACTGCAGAGTCTCGAAAATCATGTGCAAAAAACGCAGCGAGAAACTCAGCCACTATCTGCTGCACCTTCCACGGAAAGATTGCAGACTGCTGGTGGGAATACTGACAGGTCACTGCCTGGCCGCATCACACGCAGCCAAACTAAACATCACCGACAGGAGCAGCTGCAGGAAATGCGAGGACCTTGGGGCTATCGAAACCCTGGAACATCTAATCTGCAGCTGCCCGGCTCTCTCACGGGCCAGGATAAGGTACCTGGGCGCACCGACGCTGACATCGCTAGAAGATGCCTCCAGTAGGTCGCCAAGGGAACTGCTGGCCTTCGCCAAGAACACCTCAATCTTAGGTGATATAAAACCATCACTAGCACCCGCGTAACAAGGTCCATAATCAACCGGATTACTAAGGGCCATACTGGCCTATGTGAGACCCCAGGAGGGTCGTCCGGGTTAACCTAACCTAACCTAGCACTGGCAATGGCGCGTAGCACGGCAGTCGACATCAGGTCCAACTAAAACTAAATCTAGAATCTTATTTAACCTATTAAAAATATTGTTGACTTGGGTTAAGCCCATACTAAAACAGTCATCCATACAAAGAATTTCGTGCTGCAAGTGCACATTGCTCGGGATCATAGCCGACGACTGCGGATCGGCGGACCACACCAACGACCCCAAATTGAAGACGCCAACAACGCAGATATGCTGACGGTATTTTAAGTTAGCATGAATGCTGGTTATATTTTGCATATGCGCCTTGTAGACCTCGTAGCTGCTACTCGGCGGAATATACGATGCGCTGACCACAAGAGCCTCCGACTGTCCGGCCACCAACACACCAATCTGATCGTACATAGTGTCTCCATCCAAGAGACAAATGGGATCACATTGAATCGTGCGTCTAACGGCTACAATGACCCCACCCCTTCTGCAGCGATCCGTTTTGGCATAATCTCTGTCCTTACGAAACACTTGGAAAAGGTTGGGGTCAAAATACTCGCTGTCGAAGAAGTTATCGTTGAGCCAGGTTTCAACCAAGATGATGACGTCGAAATCGCACATAGCGGTTGCCAAATATATAGCCTGAGCCTTAGTGCGCATGCCCACTACATTCTGAAAGAAAATGCGAACGGATTTGATCCCTTCCATAGGCATGATCACGGAAGGTAGCAGTGCTGAACGGTCAGTGGGCACGGAAGCATAATCCTGAGAAGGGCTTGGCATATCACAAGCAGCAAGAGGGGCGCGACTCGTGCGTAAAAAATGCCCAAACGCCGTGGTCCGAAACCGCAGCACACCTTCCTCGACCAGACGATTAAGCAGGGCAGCGGCGGGGAGATGCATACTGGGTACTGAGGGCGAAGAGAGTTCTCCATTTACGAGCGAACGACGGGCTACTGATTCTCCCCAAGTGTCGAGTGCAGCAACGGCGCAAGCAAAGCACACGACGACATGCGTTGTCGAATGTTGTTGTAACGACGATGTCAGAGGCGCACTTTGTTGAAATAGAGCGCAAGCAAGAGCTTCGACGTCTACACCAGCAGCAGCCGTGCGAATATCGGACAAAGCGCAGAGCGAAGAAGCGGTACTGTGTTGTTGTTCCGCAGAGGTATGCCAGAAGTGATGCAGCGAGCCATTGCTGACTTCGTAGAGGCGAGAAATTGCATGCAGAATATGTCGTAAAGAGCGTAGATTGGATTGGAAGCGTAGTCCTCTTGAAGGAGGAATGAGGTGTTCGGACAAAAAAAACAAAACAGTGAAGAATTATTGTACAGTAAATGCCATTGAATATCATTGTTCAGTTTTTTTCTCTCCCCGCTAATACTTGCGCTTTCGTTTAAGTTTTGTTGACCGCAATACAAAATAAACATTAATTATATTTCAAATACTTATACTTATGTTCGGCTAAGCGCATGCCCATGGCAGCACAAAGAGAAGCATAATATACTCTCTTTACTACACATTACTCTTAATGCATCGTTGCTTGCTGCTGCCCTCCGCTCTCAATCGCTATATCGCCCTTTCCCCTTAAGTTCGTCGTCCGACAAGAGCTATGAGGGAGGCTCAACAGCAGAGCCGAAGACACAGCAAAATCGATCGTCGTCACAAGTAAATGTTTCGTTGGTTGGCACAGTGACCTGGCTGCTACCTATTTATACATGACTACTGTAATAACTCTCGCATCGCATAGCTGAAGCCACCGGATGGGTCGCAGGTTGCGGATAGCGAACGACCTACATCTGTTGGTAGGTCAGCTGCGGATAAGCAGAGCAGTTCCGGACAGCCAGCGGGTGCTCGCGAAGCAGCAACACTGACGATGCGGTTGTGGTGCCGCCTCGTATAAAAAGCTCACACACTCGCATTTCCTACACACAACCTATGGGTAGGTTGCGTGTAGGGAATGGGAGTGTGTGACTTCCAACCCCCACAGACACTTCACACCGGGCCGGACTAAGGTGTTATTCGACCCATGCCGAGAGTCAGCCTGGGGGGCGGAAGTCAGTCCCGAACTTCACCATGACTTCCCAACTAAAGAGGCAGCGCTCGCAGGAGACACCTGGACCAGCTGCAAAGAGGTCTAGGGTCCTGCCAAACGTATCCTTCGCGCAGATTGCCAAGAAGAGGATGCTAATTGGCGTCCTCGACAAAGGCAGCGCGGAGGGAAAGATACCCAGGAGCCAGTGGAAGTGGGTGAAAGCAGCATTTCCCGACCTAGACAGAGACCCCGGGCCACCTCAAGTCTGCAAAGACATGGGGTAGTTCAGAGAGGTCTGAAGTTGAGTTGACACAAGGTCCTCAATAAAGAGTCGATAGCCCCGATGCAGGCAGCCAAGGGTGATTTGAACTTCGGCTTCAGCTCGGTCACCATAAAGGTATACAATTCGGACGCAGCGGCCGAGGCGCATCCTGTCGACAACCCAGTCGAGCAGGATGTTGCCTCGCAGATCGAAGCACCCGACAACGAGCTGGAACCGGCTAAGGAAGGCGATTCGTCAGGCGAACTTATGCGCGACTTTGAGGCAATGTGTCATGAGGACGTTTCCGACGACTCAGATTCCGGTTCTACAGTGCTGGGGATACTTGATGATGTCTCTCAGACTCCTTCAAATAAATCTCCACCACTGTAAAGCAGCATCTACTGGTCTTATATATACTTAGCTTGGACGCGAGCGGAGCCGATGTAGTGCTAATCCAAGAGCCTTGGATAGTAGGAGACAAGGTTTGTGGATTAGCGACGAAGGAGTAGAAGCTTATTGTACCCCAAACAGAAGGTACAACCCGTACCTGCATTCTTGCAAGAAATCACATAAATATATCGACAGAGGTCTAACATATGCCTACTAATAGGCTTCGATTCCAACGCTCACCACACCCAATGGGGGAGCTCGGATACAAACGTAAGAAGTAAGTCACTTTTCGGCTTTACCCTGGACTCTAATTTAGTTATTTGTAATCGGGGCAATGACCCTACATTTATTATACAAAACCGATAAGAGGTTATTGACTTCACTTTAGTGTCTCACAAATCTTCAGAGAAAGTAATGGGTTGGAAAGTCCTAGGAGACCATCCCACTATGGGGAATTTGACCACTTTTTCTGGCCAAAACCCGTTTTCCCAAAGTCGTTAAAATTAAATATTTTTAACAGATATATATCTGAATGACATTGGTCTTCAATGTTACGTAATTTTAACAGAGCGACCCACTGTTAAGTTAACAGTTGTCAAAATCAGCTGTTTGCTGGCGAGAAACCCGTTTTTTTGGACAGAGTAATTAGATTCAAATCTAAGAGGTTTTAAATATATTTTTTTGTTTTTGAACTGTACAAATTTTCCTTATATTTTGTGTAATTTTGAATAGTTTGACCAGTAGTATTTTGTGACAAAAATTAGTCCTTAAAGACAAAATGAGTGAAACCTATTCCAACCATAAGATTTAATACATATTGAAGAGAAATTAATTTTCTTTCAAATGCATATCATATTAATGTGCACTTTTCCACACTTTCTCTAATATTTGATATTTTAGGACTTAACCTAAAAATCCGAAATTCAGAGATTCTTGCTAGTGGCTATGATAATGATCCCATCTGATCCAGATTCAAAGCTCTGATATATATAATGACTTTCTATGATTTTGCGGTTTTAATTTTCTCGTATCCTTAAAATTGGACATGCCACAGATTTTCGTTCTTTATGGGGGCGGAAGGGGGCGCGGCAAAATTTTGAAATTCGCTTGTATTGAAGTGATATTACAGAAGCTTGGATTGAAACTTTGGTTCCTCATTTGGACGAATAGGCAAAGCATACAGGGTGGTGTGTGAGAGAGAGCGAGAGGGAACGATGCCTTTCAAAATGGTTCTCTTCATTGTGACTATATTATTGATTCGATCTGATCGAGATTCAACATCCTGAAAGAAATAGTCATCCTCTATTATTCAGCGTTTTTAGTTTCCTCGTACTATCAAAATTGTTTATACCACAGACTTTCGTTCTTTGCGTGGGCGGATTAGGGCGGGCGAAATTTTTAACTATACTTGTTACAGTGTGATATAACAGGAGCTTAGATACACCATTTGGTTCATCCAGCTTTTATAGTCTCTGAGATCTAGGCGCTCATAAAGACGGTACTCGCGAGTACCGGGTATAGAAAGGAGCTACCACTCCCATTTTTTCAAAATATTTTCCTCTTACTATTATTAACTAATATCAAAAAACCAAACTTAAAAATATTGCTTCGTTTAAAAGTTATCAATTAATGCCACAAAAAGTGGTCAAATTCCACATAGTGCATCCTTTCTTCGACCACAGGGAAAACGAGACGATACTATCCCTCAAGAGCCTAAAACCCACAGACTCTATTAACCCCAGGAAAGCCAACTGGGAAAAATATAGCTCAGCCATGCCTCCATGCCTCCTCCTCCATTACTCCCCAACAAAGCACCAACGTGCTCAGACACTCAAGACGACTTACATCGTCTAGTGAACAGGTTTACGGAAGCATGCAACAAGGCCTTCACGGCAGCTTGCCTTCCACACAAGACCAGGGGTAAAAAGAAACCCCCCTGGTGGTCGAAACAAATCGATATCCTACGTAAAAACTGCAGGACTCTCTTCAACAGAGCCAAAAGCGCTAACGAAGAGAAGCATTGGGCAGACTACAAAGTCAGTCTTGCCCCATACAAAAAAGAAACCCGGAATTCAAAAAGGGCCTCTTCGCAGAAACTCTGCTTGGAGATAGAGGAGACGTCAGAAGCCACAAGGTTGCGCAAGATCCTCTCAAGAACTGCCCTCTCGGTCGGGTATCTTAAATGAAACGATGGAACGTGAACTAACTCTAGTGAGGACTAACTCCATATACTACTCGACACCCACTTCCTTGGGTGCACAACCATCAAGCCGGCGCAACCAAACGAAGGCTCGATAGCTACAATGGATCACATCCTTACCAAACGGAACATAAGTTGGGCAGTAAACAGCTTTAATCCGTTAAAATCGCCAGGTCCGGACCAGGTCATTCCGACCCAACTTCAAAAGGCCGGAGACTCGGCCATCAACTGGCTACAATGTATCTTCAGGAAGATACTTGTGGTGGGGAATTTGCCACAAGAGTGGCTCAAGGCGAAAATAGTCTTCATCCCCAGAGCGGGTAAGGCCTTGCACTCGACTCCAAAGGACTTCAGACCAATCAGTCTATCGTCCTTTGTTCTCAAAACTTTTGAGAGACTTTGTCGAGACTTGCAAGGTGGTGTCCTGTCTCCTCTCTATTACATAACAGTCCACAATATTATTTGTGACCTGGAAGGGGGGGACTACGAAGTTGTGCATACGCGGATGACGTCGCAATCATCTTCCCGGGGAAAACGCTTTGCGACCTAATGACGGCAAAGCTCGTGAGACTGTCAGACCATCAAAAACGGAACTTGTACTATTCACAAATAAATAAAAGGCCGCCTTCAACCAAAAAATTCTAAATGAATGTAGGTTCTCCTTCAGCGACAATGATAGTTACTTAGGCTTGATAACACTACTCAACAAAATGTAACTTAAATTTCTGCCATAAAACCATAAAAAAATAAACCATAATTCTAACAAAAATTTAAATCTCCAAATCTATCAGAAAAGCCATTTTGGGCCACAGCAGAAATGTCGTGTTGACTAGTTTAATTGACAAGAAGCTTAATTGGAACCTAAACAAAAAAATCAGTGTGAAGAGAGCCACGATAGAACTCTACACATGCAAAATAGGAATTTGCTTAAAGAGGGGCACGAACTCAAGCATAGTCCAATGGATATTATCGCAAGATATACACCAAGAGTTACACCAATACTACTCTACGGAGTTACAGTGTGGTAGCCGGCCCTATCAAAAAAGAGAATATCCAAACAACTGGGCAAGGTTCACCGAATTGAGCACTTAGTGGAGCACTTTGCAGCACTCCGAATGATGCACTAAACGCCATCGTAGGCAATCAGAGCCGTGAGCTTGCAGGAAAAGAGCGCGCAGAAATGGCAGCATCACATCACTGACTCGATACTAAATAGCAGTACCTTCCCCACGAAAACGGAATACACATTCAATAAAATCATCCCTAACAGAGACGAATGGCTCGAGGGACCTCCAACCCCAGAAAGGGCCATAAGCATCTTAATAGATGGATCGAAGCTGGACAACAGGGAGGAGGAATATACTCCGAACAGCTAAACATTAGGCACTCCTTTAGGCTCCCTGATCACTGTAGCGTCTTCCAAGCGGAGGTCAACTAGCGGAGGAAACTACCGTCATTGTAACCCGCATAAATATATATATTGATAGCCAAGCTGCAATCAAATCGCTTAATGCGATCTCTGCAAACTCGGCCACCGTTGCAGATTGCCGCAAATCTCTTCACGAGATGGCTCATCAGTTTGTTATTAGCCTTATATGGGTCCCGGGCCACCGGGACATCGAAGGCAACTGTATTGCAGATGCGCTGGCCAGACTTGGCACTACAATCCCCCTTCTCCAAGATAATGAGGATACTCGTATGCCGATGGCCACATGAAGGCTCATAATAAAGGAGCAATATAAGCAACTAACAGACAACAAGTGACAATTAGTACCACGTTGTCGTATAACTGGCAAACATGGCCGACCATAGAAAGGAAGCGCACCTCTGAGCTATGCAAGCTCGGCAGACGAAGGTGCAGCGCAGTCATACGCTCCCTAACGGGGCACTGGTTAAAAGGTACCCATACTAATAGACTGGGCGCCCCATACAATGATATTTGCCGTAGCTGCAGAGACGATGAAGAGGAGGAAACGGTGGAACACCTGTTCTGCTCTTGCCCAGCTCTCAGCAGAAGAAGGCTACATCACTTGGGTTCGCCCTCTTTAGTAACAAATTTGTTTACGCGATATATCAAGCAGTTAAGAGCCCTCTTGAGTGCAAACGACAGATAAGAGCGCGTGCGCAGATTTTTCAAGATGTCCGATCGCAATGAGAGTGTTATTTGAACTGACATACTAAAGATAAAAACAAAGCAATAGAATATTCCAGTAATGGAATGTCTGAAAGAGCAGAACAGAAACAGAAAGAGAGAAACAGAGCAGCGTAGCATAATTTATTGCTACCTGCTCTCTTCGTTATTTTTTCGTTTCTTTCATCTACTGGTGAGACGTTGCAGCTCACCGAACTAGTTCGATAGGTGGTGCGCGGTGGTTCGGCGTTCGCCTACCACAGGGTTACTTCGGAAGGTACCCATGTACGAACCACCCAAGTAGGTAGTTCCGCATGGTCAAACGCCACCGCCAGTAAGTTATCGTTTATAAAAACCAATAGATAAACGGTTAAGGTGCGGTATATGGAGGGGGTGGATCAAACGCACCTTTATCCACGATACCTTAAACGATGATTACACTATACAACACCACATTTCCGCTGTGAACCAAACCTACTTTGGTACTACTACTAATAGATTTGGGCGTTTAAAATTGTTTAATCAATTATGTTTTCAGAGATTGTGGTTTTTTTTTAATTAAAAAAATTGTTTATTTTATTTTTTTAGTGGAGCTGTTTATTTTCACCACATAACTTAAGTATACTACATTTTGTTGTATTCAATATATTGTATAACACTAGTTAACACGACATTTTCGCTGTTATAACTGGTCGTATTGAACTTTGCAGTTCTGAAAAGCTGACAAATGCAGCTATAAATCCGACCCAGACATTCTGTAGCTGAAGCATAACGTCTGGAAGATATGAGGCTTTCAAATTAAAATTTTTTGCGGTATTTTTTCCCGAAATTTTGTCTTTGAAAACTCAGGAAAAGTCTGAAAGTCGGGCTAACCTTTTTGGGTTTAGATCGACACATTTATTAATCGTCGTTCAAGGTATCGTTTGCAAGACTCGATGGATAAACGGCTAAATTGCAGCCATTTGACCAAACCTTTTTATAGCCATAAAACGGACGCAAACACCATGTAGCCTTAGCTTACCGTCTGGAAGATATGAGGTTTTCAAATTTTTCTAAAAATTAACGAATTCCTGGCATGGAGTTGGAGTGTTGGTAAAAGACTTTAAAATGGCCATTTCAATCAATTTTTTTCAATATCAAAATCCATCCAAATTCATTCGCATTTTCTTTCAGAATATAGCGGGCATGCGCACTAAGGCTCAGGCTATCTACTTGGCAACCTCTACGTGCGTTTTCGACGTTATCATCTTGGTTAAAAGCTGGCTCAACGATAACGTCTTCGACAGTGAGTACTTTGATAGCAAGCTTTTCCAAGTGTTTCCTAAGGACAGAAATTGTGCCAAAACAAAGCGCTGCAAAGGAGGTGGGGTCATTGTGGCCGTTAAGTCCGATTTGTCTCTTGGATGGGGACACCATGTATGATCAGATTGGTGTGTTGGTGGCCGGCCAGTCGGAGACTTTGTTAGTCAGCGCATCTTACATTCCGCCGAGTAGTAGCTACGATGTCTACAAGGCACATATACGAAATATTACCAACATACATGCTAATTTAAAAGACCGTCAGCATCTCTGCGTTGTTGGCGACTTCAATTTGGGTTCGTTGGTGCGGCTATGATGCCGACCAATATGTATTTGCAGCACGAAGTTCTTTGTCTGGAGGACTGTTTTAGTATGGGCTTAACCCAAGTCAACAATGTTTATAATACCTCACGGAAATAAGTATATGTGCATTTTTCTTTTTGCTTCTATCTTTTCATATAATACCGGCACTTAAATACTGTGTATGCAATTTTGTTCATACAACTATTACGTTCACTTATTTTACGCCAAACTTTGTTTTTCTACTAATTTGTAGTACCGTTTTCCCATATATTTCTGGCTGCGAGCCGTTTTCATAAGAAATAAGTATATGTGCACACCGTGATCTTTTAAGTTTCTGACCTTGAGAAGCGCAAAAATCGTCGTTTTTTCTCCGTTTTTTATTATTTGGCGACAACATCGACGTAAATGTACAGATTTTAATACATTTCTTTGCAAATTAATAGTTTTAATTGCATTATAGTTAGAAATGCCACGTGCTGAGCATTTTTCTGCCGAACAACAGGGCATGATTAAGGAAATGTCCAAACTTAACGTTAAAATTAGTTAAATTGCCTGTTGGCTTAATCGCCATAGAAACACTATCTCTAGCTTCCTCGAAAATAGGGAAAATTATGGAAAATTAAGCGTAGTGGCAGGCCTACAGATACCGCCGACCGCTGTAAGAGGCATATTTTCAATTAAGTTGTCCAAAAAAATATGTCCTGCTCGCATATTTAAGGACATTTTAATTTAAATGTATCAAGGAGACGGGTCAACTAAATTTTGAAGGAAAATAAAAACGCTCAATATGCTTCCAAGGAGCATGTTCCTAAATTGATGCAGCGCCATATAACCGACCGTTTGGCCTTTGCCGAAAAATATAAGTGTTGGGAGTTAGAGTGTAAGTGTAACTTGGATGTCCCTGACAACTGTCAGAAATATTGGAGGGATATGAGGCAATCATGCGAAACATCCCACAATCGGAATCACGGTGGAGGATCGCTTAAGGTTTGGGCAGAATTTGGGTATGATGGAAGATCTCCACTATCTCCACACTATGTGGACATCTACGTGGAGCTTTTAGACAGTGTCCTAATTAGTTTTGCTGAGGAGCACTATGGGGATAACTAGATTTTTCAACGGGACAATGCTCCGATCCATATAGCCCATAAGACAAAGGCCTTTTTTTTGTCCAGGAACATACCATTATTGGAGTGGCCAGCAGTCAGTCCCGATTTAAACCTCATCGAGGACCTTCGGAGAATACTTTCCAATAAAGTCTATAGAAGGGGACGTCAAATTGAGACCATTTATGACCTAAAGAGAACTTTGCTCGCAGAATGGGCAGAAAGAGCTCCAAACAATCTGCATAATCTAATAGATTCCATGCCAACGCGAATAAAAGATGTGCTAGGTAATGGCGGGAAACAAATAAATTACTGAAATTAAAGAAAAAAACTGATACATAGTGTTCGGCTAAGTTTACTAGTTTACTCTCTTTACTACATATTACTCTCAATGCATCGTTGCTGCGGCTTGCCTAAGTTCGTCGTCCGACAAGAGCTGTGAGGGAGGCTCATCAGCAGAGCAGAAGACACAGCAGAATTGACGGTCTTCGTGAGCAAACGTCGTTTCGTTAATTTCGTTTCGTTGGCACTGTAACCTGTGTTATTGTTGCATCTCTCGCATTACAAAGTATAAAAAAAAAAACCAAAAAATACACGAATAATTTACATTGAAATCGAGCCAGTTGCGTTTTAATTAAATTTCTCGAAAATACCCTGCTGAAGAACACATAGCTCAACACATAGTTTCTAAGCACAAGTTTGGATTTTCGCACATATACTTATTTCCTAGTTAAACTACTTTGTGTTTTATTTTGGTAATACTAAAAGAATTACATTATAATTTTTTATTTTTATAATACTTACTGAAATGTATGTATTCTAACAAAATTTTGAAGAAAAAAAATTAATAACTTTAATTCATTAACTGAACATATTTGTATGCACATATACTTATTTCCTTTAGGTAGGTTTAATCAGATTATAGATTTAGTTTTTGTTGGAACTGATGTCGATTGTCGTGTTAAGCGTTGCGAACTGCCGATTGCAGAATGCGACATGCATCACATGCCGTTGCTATTATCAGTTAAATTCTATTGTTACTCGCCGCGGGCGGAACTTAATTTTAAATATTGTCTTACTGATGTAAATTTCAATGCTATACGGGATGACAGGTTAAATGTAAGCTGGGCGTCTGTTCTTTCGCTTCCTAGTGTTGATACTTCATGTAGTGTTTTCACTCATACTGTTCGTCATATTGTTGATAATAATGATTCCAGAAGAGTGCATGGCTCCTATAGGTTACTATGGTACACGAAGGGTCTTGTTAGATATAAGAATCTGGGTAATAAGTTTTTAAGCGATTTGATAAGACCCGTGACCCTATTAACTGGGCCAGGTATGTGCAAAAAATTTTTATATAATCAATATATTGTCGGCGTTGAGAGTGGGCTTAAAGTTAATCCCAGGACATTCTGCCATTTCATAAATTCTAAAAAGGTCGACGAGTGCTCTTCCCTCAGCTATGAATCTTGGTCTTGCTTAGTTCAAATACTGATAGTGGCATAGCAAACCTTTTTGCTCCTTTTTTCAGACCCGACAGTGATGTATTTCTGCCTTCCTGCTTCGCAATTGTTATGATGCTTTTTGTGAACCGCTGAAACTTCTTTTCACAAATTCTTTGATAACGGGTCGGTTTATTGGTAAGTGGAAAGCTGCCACAATCATGCCTGTTTTTCACAAATTTTCTTAGAATTGTATATCCAATTATAGACCAAACTCAGCGATATCTCAAAGCTTTTTGAGCGTATCATTGCCAAAAAGATCACTTTCCTCTTGAAGTCGTATATTAGCTCAAATCAGCATGGCTTTATGCCGGGTAGATCTACAACCACTAATCTGGTCGCATTCAGTAATTTCTACACGCGTGCCTTTGAAGTGCACTTTCAAGTCGATGTTGTGTACACTGACATTGCTAAGGCCTTTGACAAAGTCTCCCACTGTGCTTTAGTAGCCAAGCTACATCGGTTGGGTACTCATTCGAGCCTGCTCAGTTGGTTCATGTCTTATCTGGAGCAGCGAGAGTATTTTGTATTGGTGAATGGAGAGCAGTCGGATCTATATTTGGCTACTGCCGGCCTTCCACAGGGCAGTGCTCTTGGTCCGCTGCTGTTCTCTATTTTTATCAATGACATATGTCTCAGCATTCAAGCTCCTGAATGCTCGTTGGGGCACACTTAACTTACTTCCTCTCAACATTAGCAAATGTTATTTGGTTTCGTATGGCAACTGTGCATTTGAAGTTCAGACCTCGTATTCAGATGGCCTTCCGCTCTTAAAGCAGACAGAGATACTCGACCTAGGCATCTTGTTTGATTCAAAATTTCTATTTGTTGATCAATTCAACTACATTTTGCCGAAAGCTTATGCTATGTTCGGATTCGTTACGCGCAACTCATCCCAGTTCAAGGATACATATATGAGACTAAGTATTTACTCTTTCCTTGTGCGCTCGCGCCTTGAATATGCTTCAGTGGTTTGGAACCCTACTGGGGTTGTTCAGATTGCACGTATCGAGAGATTGCAGAGAAAGTTTTGGAAGTTTGCACTCCAGCCTTTGCAGTTTACAATTCCATTGCCATCATATGAGTGCAGATGCCGCCTCGTGCATCTCCCCTCTCTAGACTGAGATGCGGTTCGATTTTTGCTAGGGGAAAGCAGTCGTTAGACGGTTACTTTCTGATTTTTTCCCGTGCCGAAAGTCAGCCTGACTGGGGGCCCGGTATTAAAACTAGCCCAGTCGTTAACGGAGAGCTCAGGGATTTGGCAGCCCCCCCTGTTCTAGTGATGAATCTGTGCCCGGACGGACCGCCCCTTCTTTGCATGTCGTGGGATTAGATATGGAAAACAAAAACAAGAATTAGTCTGGCACTCCCCAATTGCCAACAGGGAGCAATCCCATTCAGGGAAAGGCAACGGCCCAAAGGCCTAGTCTGACCCACGACATATGTAGTAGGGAAACCTGCGCGGTGGAAGACGCTAGGGCGAACCTGAAGGGGTCCCATCCTTGTCCTGGGGCGAAGATCGTCGCAGTCGACTGGAGCGAGGTGCCCAGTAGACCAAGGGCGAGAGTTTGGGTTCCCGCCTCTGTGAAGGAGCCGGATCGCATCCTTAAATTGCTGCAGCGATGCAACCCAGGGCTACCCACCTCCGATTGGAGGGTAGTCAAAGTTGAGGCGACACAAGGTCCTATGAACCAGGCGGTGCTCGTACTCAACAAAGTGTCGTTAGCCCCCAATAGAGGCTACAAAAGGGGAGCGTAATTTCGGCTTCAGTGCGGTAAGCATCAAAGCATACAAGTCGGATGCAGCGGCCGCGGCACGTCCTGTCGACAACACAGTCGAACAGGACGTTGCCTCTGAAATCAAAGCACCTGACGACAAAATTGGAGCCAGCCCATGACGGCTACTCCTCCGATACGACTCTGATGCGCGAGTTCGAGGCGATGTGTCGCGACGACACCATAGAGGACGACTCTGACGCCGACAATACAGTGGTGGAGAACTCTGACGATGTCTCTAAGACTCCTGCAGTTCAATCTTCACCCGTGTAAAGCAGCATCCGCTGCCCTTATACTCCGCTTGGATATGAGCGGAGCAGATGTAGTCCTGATGCAAGAGCCTTGGGTAATAGGAAACAAGGTTTGTGGATTAGCGACGAAAGCTTGTTGTAGCTCAAAAAGAAGGTAAAATCCGAACCTGCATTCTTGCAAGGAAGCACTTAAATATCTTTCTGCTCCACAACTTTAGCAATGGCGACAACACGGCGGCAAGCCTTGAGCTCAAAGGATCACACACAAGGCTGATGTCATCCTATATGGCTCATGAGGAAAGCGATCCTCCCGGTGACCTAGTTCGCAAGCTCACCAGAGATAGCGAAAGGTCGGATATAAGCGGAATAACAGACTGCAACGCCAACGCCCACCACACCCAATGGGGGAGCTCGGATACAAATAAAAGGAGTGAGTCACTTTTCAGTTTCATCCTAAACTCTAATCTTCTTATCTGCAATCGGGGCAATTTTTCTACGTTTATGCGCTAGATGCCATTCTATACCTCCAAAGCCTTGCCCTCGCAGGAAAAGAAAGGGTAGAGATGGCAGCAAAACATCTGAGAGACTCCGACCAATGGGCACCTCAGCACACAGGTCACTCCTCAATACTAAACAGCAGTTCCGTCCCCATGAAAACGGACTACTGTGTCCCAAGGGAATATACAGACACCTCTTTCGATGTAATTATCCCTCACAGAGACGAGTGGAGTGAGTGACCCCCAGGCCCAGAAGGGACCATAAACATCTTCACAGATGGGTCAAAGCTGAACAACAGGGAGGAGGAATCTACTCCGAACACCTCGAAATTAGGCACTCATTCAGGCTGCCAGATCACTGCAGTGCATTCCAAGCGGAAGTCATTGCGATCAGGGAAGCACTGAAGCACCTTCAAACAGCCACAAAGGCTTCACTGGCAACAACAACCGTAAATATTTAAGGCGACAGCCAAGCTGCGATCAAATCACTTCACGCGATTTCTTCGAACTCGGCCACAGTGGCAAATTACCGCAAATCTCTTCACGAGATGGCTCAACAATTTGCTATCAGCCTTATTTGGGTCCCTGGTCACCGGGACATCGAAAGCAACTGAATAGCAGACGAGCTGGCCAGATCTGGCACCACAATACCCTTCGACTAGCAGACGATGCGTAACAATCAAACATGGCAAGCATGGCAAAAATGGCCGAACATAGACAAGAAACGCACCTCAGAGCTATGCAAGCTCGGCAGACGAAGGTGCAGCGCAGTCATCCGTTCCCTACGGTACATTGGCTAATAGGAACCCATGCAAACAGGCAATGATTTTTGCCGATGCTGCAGAGACGAGGAAGTGACGGTGGAACACCTGTTTTGCTCCTGTCCAGCTCTTAGCAGAAGAAGGCTACAATACCTAGACAGGCCCCACTTAACAAACATTTCGGAAATGTCCAATATATGTCCTAGAAAAATAGCAAACTTAATACGATCATCCGTATGGGTAACTTCCAACTTTTTTAGGTCTCACGAAATGGGCCGAAACCGGCCTAAGTGTGACGGGCTCCTGGGTAGCCTGGCAACCGCCTTAACCTTACCTAACCTAACCTACATACATATATATTTCAATTCAATCAATTATGCTTATTATATCGATAATTACGCTGCTGAAGAAGCTCAGTAGCTCAAGTTTTTGGTAACCCCGACGTGATAAACATTTATATCAAAAAATTTTCGTTGCCTAACTTGCATAAAACCACGGTTTTTCGGTTCGACGGTTGATCACAAGCAAGAGTAATGGTTCCCGCGTCATCTGCTTCACCTTCTGCTTGCTGTTTCGTCTCGTTTTCGGTGCACCCAGTTAGTAGGACATTGATATTGTTGGCAAATTGCGAACTCTCGCTGATGTGCCTGTTTGTTCGAACGCTGCGATCGATTCCAAAGTGCCTCTCAAACTGTTCCGAGGTTATTCAACACACATAATGTATTCTAACGGGACTACTAACGATTTCGATTTCAACTTGCCCTTCAATGCGGACTTTTCGTACTAAAAGCATAAGGTGCAAGCCATGCTTAGTGCACCACGGCGAATAGGAAATGCCGTCGGCAAGGAGAAGATTGGTGAGCTCAGTGAGGAGGAGTTGATCGTCCGCTTAAAGTCTTTAATGGATTATACTGCTCTCGAAAGGATTGATATTGATGAGATCGATAGTCCCTTAAGAGCTTTAAAGAGTCTACGGACAAAGGAGCAGGTCACTGACTGCATTGTGATACAAAGCCTGCAATACTAATACTAAAACTAGCTCCAAGCCGAATTATTGTGCATTCTGTAGAAAAGAAGGAGCTAGAAGCTCAGTAGCGCAACAACTTACTTTTCTTACAAAAGCACTAGAAAAACGTATGTCTTCACATATTGAACATTTGCTGACTAACAACTAGCAATTGAACAAAGGGCAGTCGTGGCTTAAAAAAAAATTGTATATGTGCCTTAACGGATAGTGTAGAATCTGTTTGAAAGCAGCTTAACATGAAGTTGGTTAACATTTTGAACACTTTTCGACCACATATGACTCAGCGAAATATTGCGGTCCATTGTACTACTTCGTATCTGACAACAGATCACTTTTAGGGAACTAACAAGGGGTGCCCCTCACCGATCAGGGATAGACTCTTTATTGTTTTCTACATATTTCAATGATCAATAGATGCGGGGTTTGCTTGAACACATTTCGTAGATGGGAAGAAAACGTGCTGGCTCTTTTCTGATCGCTGCAGGACCAGCTGCGTGAACTGTTTCTAATATGAATAATTCAATGTCGTTCTTTCGAGCATGGTAATCTCTAAGACTGCTAATCTCGTCAGAATCATCGCTTTTCAAGAACAACATAATCAATTGCAGATTAGTTCTGTATTGGTAGGTTTGCAAAAACATCCTGTTAGTATTGCGTAGATCTCCAAAGAGACATAGCTTATATAGTTTCAAAACTTTTATGAAAATGATGTTTGATGCAGTTTCCAATTTAGATATCAGTTCCACCGTGGACTGTTGAATCTGAAACAGTGTGTTCTGATTTTGCATGATATTATGCATAGTTCCTCTCATGAATTACATAGCGGTTATCAACCATTGTGGTCTGCTCATCGACTGTTGAGAGTATACCATAATCGGCTGCGTAGTCTTTTCTAGACCTGTTTTTAAAAATCGTGCAAAATATGCTTATTTTATAGTGTTTGCGGGACCAAATGAATATCGACTGCTTTTGCGGGGACTACGTCATGTGTGATTTGGGAAGTTACAAATTCATTGGGTGTATTGTGAGTGCGTTCCGTTGCTATTTCGGATACGGATACAAATCCTTGTAATCCTGGACAGCATACATATGTAGTTCGCTGTGTGGTTTACTCCGCAGTTTCCACATTTTTTGGTATTGTTAATTTGAAATTTGTGCATTGTACTGGATCAAAATGTTTATGCTATTTCTATTCAGAGGTTCTGTGGTGCTACAACTACGTTTTCAGTTCGCGTGGATTTCATGTTTCGTTAAAATATACATACATATATAAGTAAATTAAGCTTACTGATGGTGACTTTTTTAAATGAATTAGTTTGGTTTTTAATTTTTTTTTAACATTTTTTATCCCTGCTATTTCAGTGAACAGCAGATTTCATGGGTAATTGTCTTATGTAATGAAAAACAAGAAGATGGAATGCAAATGTAACGAAATTTCTTCAGAATTCTAATGCTTACATTCCAGGCTTACTAAAAAAGTATAATTTACTCAATTTGGAAGACTAGAAATATTTCTAAGACGGGTTTGAAGAAGGTGACGTGCTATTTAGATGAACGCAGCTGTACATGTGGAGGCCAAAACTATTTCTGTCAAAACTATTTCTTAGAAGTATAGTAAAACAAACAGTAAAATGCGTTGCAACGCAAACATGTTTTTAGAGATCAGTAGGCGAGTCATTATATTTGTTGGTGCTGATAAGCTACAGTTCGATCTCCATTATACGGAACAGTGAGCAGAGAAGCAGGGCATGTTCTCAGAATTTCGGTGATCACATAATCACTTCTTCGTTGTTGAATTACTTCCTAATCACGGGCATACTTATACCCATATTTGTTAAAGTGTGGCTCTTAATGCACAAGTTTTTCGTTGCAGTCATTTAATTTTGAGGACGTTCGGTACCTTATAAATGTCATTTTACCGTTAGAAACTACAAATACAAATACAACAAGTTTCTAAGTAAGGAGTTTAACGGCAAAATGCGACAGTAGAAGGTTTGGTCAAATGGCTGCACCTTAGCCGATAACGATAGCTTAATCGCCTAAATAATGTTCCTATCTAAAAAAACACAGCCAAAGAGTCCAAATTTGGGGAAAATACTACTCAACAAAATTCAACTTTTTATTTCTGTTTTGGCCCAAAATGACTTTTTCTGATAGATTTGGAGTTTTCAGATTTTTTTAAGAATTATGGTTTTTTAATGGTTTAGTTGTTTTTTTAAGAATTTTTAAAATTTTTCGTGTTTTTCCAGAGGTAGTGCTTTTATTTTTCACAGAACTTAAGTTTCTTATAACGAGTTGTAATGAACTATATATTCGACCCAGACACTTTGCAGCTGCAGTTTTAAGTCTGGAAGATCCAGAGCTTTCAAGTTAAAATTTCATATTTTTTTGGGGTATTTTTCCGAAATTTTGACTTTGAAAACTTATGAAAAGTCGTAACATGGCATTTGGGATGGTGCCAAACGGCATATGAAGGTTTTCAAAGTCAAAATTTCGGGGAAAGTAATTCGAATTTGAAAGCTTAATATCTTCCAGACGTAAAGCTGCACCTACAAAGTGTCTGAATTGGATTTATAGCTGCATTTGTCAGCTATACAGAACTGCAAAGTTCAATACAACCCGTTATAAGAAACTTAAGTCATTAAAAAGTAGATGGACTAACTCTAAAAAAAAATAAAACTTTTATAAATTTCCTTAAAAAAAAATAAACTATAAAAAAACATAGTTCTTTAAACAAATTTAAATTTAATTTAAATTTAATATATCAGAAAAAGTCATTTTGGGCCACAGCAGAAATGTCGTGTTGACTAGTATTATTTAACCGTTGAAAAATGTTTTTGATTTCAACATACCTGGGAGCATGATTTATAAGTATTGTTCATATATTCTGTCGTAATATGCAAGTCCAAAGAACTGACATAGGGAACACCTAAAATAAAATTCAAACATTTATTTTTAAAAATTTAACTTTTTTATGAGATATGAAGAAACACATAAGAAAACAAATTCTTAAATAGAGACCTTAGAAAAACCAATTAGGAAAAATGGTACAAAAGGTTGAAGGAAATTAAAAAATGATTTATGTATCTTAAGGTATTGCCATTGTATGGATCAATTAACAATCAAAAATCATCCTTTTTCTTTAATCCATCAATTAGTTGGTTATCGGCGCTGTAAATGCCGAGTTCGCCGTCACTAAAAAAAGGTCTTTACCTGACACTAAAAGAGCGTATGGGTATACAAATTATATTTGTAGTGGAAGTGGATGTATAAAACACCAAGGCTACGCTAAACCCAAACCACGCGCTTACTGAAAATCTCGTGCAGTGTGCAACATCTTATGGAGGGGAGCCACATACAAAAAAACAAACATATACTGAGTATTGGTGGTCGACTTATAACGATTGTGACAGAAGTTCACAAGAAAAACGAGGGGGAACGTTGTGAGCCGTGGCAAAGGTCGCGCTTCAACTTTTCACCCGGTACTCAGGCAGTATATCTGTGAGATTACAATTTATGTAATTTGTACAATATATTTTATTTAGATTTATATGTTGAATTATTGCAAAAAAAATGCAATAAATTAAATTGAACCCCACTTTATGGGGTCGAAAACGCTTTCTTCTGGGTGTTACACACATCTACCATCACCACAAATCTAATATAACCCTATACTCTTCGAGTACCGGGTATAAAAAACTATTGGCTTGAAATTTTTGACCGTCTCTACGGCGTGTAGATATTGCAAAAGAAAACCATACAGCATAGTGGACAAATCAGCAATGATTTGAAATTTAGAGCCCTTCACAAGCGTGTCACGATTACGTGGGCACCAAGAAAACGGAGATGGCAGCTAGACAAACAACAATTTTTTCAATGCCGACAAAAATAGAAACGAAGCTGGCGCTCGCTTGATCTTGGTACAATTACAAAGAAAGAAAGAACTATTAAGGAAAGGAAAGAGATTCCCAATACTTCCACGTAAGAATATATGTATGTAAATATATATGCTATATTATATTATAGGTATATTTAAATTTTTGAACAGTTTTCTATATTACCTGCTGTATTCTTTTGCGTGGCAGACACATACGCAAATTGTGATTGATTCGCAGAGCAAGTGAACTCGCAAATGTGTCGAACTAAATTAGACATACAAGATGGACATCGATCTAGAATTGCAGCGGCTAGTTTTACATTTTCGTTTAATATTTTCACCTAAAAGATAACAAAACCATTTTTAATATTATTTTTGTTTTATCCTATTTTTATTAAACATTTTGTTTATATGTATGTACATATATTCAGCCTGAAAATAAAAAATGTAGTTAAAATGGTTTTGTTGAACATGAAATAGCACATTTTCAACCTTTTAACACTTTTTCTAGAATTTCTAATAGAAATCGTGAGGTTCATGCGGCTCAACAAAACAGAAATCACAATGATAATTTGTCTACGATTAACTAAGGATGGAAGGTTTGTTAAGAGCAATTTGTTAGGGTAAAACGTTACGTCACTCGCAATGTCACTTGCATCCCAGTTGAGGCCGCGCATAGAAAAAAGTAGTTGTTCTGTACTGATTCTATACGGTCCTTGTGTACTTTGTACTGAGAGCACCAGTACAAACTCGTGTTTTGGCCATGGCCTTTATTATTTTAGTAGAGATGTTTTATAATACATGTTTTCATAATATAACCACATAGGGAATAAGGAGCCAACAAGGGGGTTTCATCGTTAATGATATTACTGCATTAAGCTGTATTACATTTTCACAACACCATGACTGAAAGTAATTGAGTCGAGATTGAAATTAAATGTGCTTATACTGGACACAGAGCTTAACATCATTCCTATACATGAGTACTCGATAATATGTTAATACCAAATGCAGGTCATTCATAAATAGTGTCAGAAGTAAAGGGGCCTAGATGGCTGCCCTGCACTTGTAACTTTAATAGCCTCTGACAGACGGCGAAGATCCGGTTCACACTGGCACCGTCTAACAATATTGATGACAATAATAAAAACTAAGTATTTGAGCGGAAGATTTTTTAATTTTTGTTTGGAAAATGCATAATAAAAACTTTGCGGTTTAATTAACTTTGGTAAAAAACTAATAACGTTGTTGGATGATGAGATTTATTTATTTTATTTTGTACTTCCATCTTTTAAAAAACGTTTAAGTTCGCTCAGGAATTTTTTTTCTCCGTTTGTTAACTCCTGGATAAGCTTTTCCCGCCTTTCAGCTCTCTCATCCTGCTTCCTGTGGTGCTCCTTCTGCTCTTCTATACGTTCTTTTGCTATATCCGCAATACAGTCAAGACATCCACCCCGGTGCGCATGGGCGAGGGCCCATTGCTGGCAGAAAGTGTACTGCAGCTGCAAAAGCTGTCCAGATCAGCCCCGATTATGTTGTTCAAAAACAATTGATCTGCATCTGTAAATTAACGCCATCTTTCATCGAATCTGCTATCTCCACATAAACATAGGGGTTTTTGCGTGCTCCCCGCAATTCCGTTATACTCTCTTGCCAAATATCGATGAGCGTGATATCTTCATCTCTGTAGATCACCTCAAACTGCTGCATGTTATTGCTGATGAGGATCTGTTACTTACTGCATTATATATTAAAACGAGGGGGAACGTTGTGAGCCGCGGCAAAGGCCGCGGCTCTACCTTATACCCGGTACTCAGTCAGTATACACATGGATATTCGATATCAACTATCGCTGCTGGCAGTCGTGTCTTCACTTAGCTCCGCCTAAATAATTTTATTTTTGTGACTAAAGGAAAGTAATTGTGTTGTATTATTGCTTACTGTGTTCTAAACTGATCGTGCAACTAAATTACTATCCGTGTTTATTCTTTTATCGTGCATTTGTGCAGTTAATTCCAATTGCAATTGCAATTTTGC
Organism: Drosophila algonquin; assembly: GCA_035041765.1. Taxonomy (NCBI): domain Eukaryota; kingdom Metazoa; phylum Arthropoda; class Insecta; order Diptera; family Drosophilidae; genus Drosophila; species Drosophila algonquin. The sequence continues at coordinate 178,645 of JAWNKY010000753.1, read as the reverse complement.
AATTTTCGTGCATTCTTTCTAGCCCCACTTGTTCTTATGCTCAGCTGATTTGTTGTTGCTATATGCTTTGTATGCTGCACTCTCCCTGAGCCGCTGTCTAATTTTATACGCCTACTTTATCTATCATCTGCTTATTTTTCATACATACATACATATACCGGGCTTGCCGAATTCTGTGTTTCTCGGTATTATTTGTATTCTGTTCTTTTCCCAAATTTTGTTACTTTTTTGCATTTATTTTAAATTTTCAATTCCTTTTTTTGCATTCTTAACTTCTCTGCACTTTCTTAATCGCAGCAGTTTTGTTGTTGCCTTTTCTAGTGCGGTGCGCTTGCTCTCTCTGTACCGCTCTCTGTTTTTATCCACCCTCTGCTTATCTGTTATCTGTCTCTCCGTACACTTTCCGTTATTGTGATTGTTTTGTTCGTTCTTGCGCGCGAGTTACCAGCTCAGCACCTACCCTCACCCTTCCCCCTCCGGAACTTCTACGAGCTGGTTACAATGTAGAGACCACCAACAACATCAACTCACACCACCAACTCACATCCGCTCCAATTGCAACAGCGGACGCAAAACCCAACGTCAGCGGATTCTCGGCCACTCAGAATTAAGAAGTCAGCACTATTGTAAAACCATATCTACCCAAAATTATAATAAAGAATCAGAATATTTCTATACTCAAAACCAATCGGACGTGTTTCCACTCAAGCAAATACAGGCCAATAACTAATATTAAACGGGTGATAACCTACATCGAGGACAGCTCCACCAACAAACCTCATTCCACATCATAACTGGCGCAGTCGGTAGGATGGAAGGGCGATTCCAGTGGGACAAGATGAGCCCAACCAAGTTGGGTCGGAAGCCATACATGTGTGCCCAACACATAGACACAGGGCCGGCACGAGAACAAAGGGTGCCGGCGGGCCCAAAAAAGGGTCGCTACATAAAATATTAACGATATTATAAACGGAGTGCGGGGCTCTAGCGTCCACATGCGTAGAGCAGAGCCTGTAGCGCACAGGGTAGAAGCTCAGCATGGGGGGATGGTAGAGTTAGGACAATAGTGAAAAACAAGAATAATAACAAGAATGAAGAAATAAGAGGAAAACCTTGACCACTCACATACGTAGGGCTAAGTACTGTAACGCACAGTGCAGACGCCTAGTATGGAAGCGGTCGGAGGAAGAACGATGCTATGAAAGACACACTGTCCGCGTATGGCTGCAAATACTGTAACGCACAGTATAGCAGCTAGCTTCAGGTGCAGAGTAGCGTCGGAAAGTAGAAAAAAATAAAAGAAGACCACGAGGTGTTACACTGTCCGCGTATGGCTGTGAATACTGTAACGCACAGTATAGCAGCTAGCTTCAGAGTACACAGTAGTGGAAGAAGAAAAGAAGAAATGGCAACAAAGAATGAATAATGAAGAGAAAGAAAAAGAAACCTATTTCACACCGCACTATATAGCCCTGAAATGTCAAAGAAATACTCATTTTTTTAAATAATTGCAGACTCCATTTCGCACAATACACTACATAAGGACACATCTAACAATAACTGGCACACCGAGAAACTAATATTAATTAAATTAAGCACACGATTACACACACACACACGATATATAAGATAGTAAGAATAGTATATAAGAATACACTTAACGCACATATACATATATATACATATACAGTAATAGACGCATATACGAGGTACATGTCAGTGAGAGGCAGTAATCAGAGAATCATTCCAGTAGACAGAGCAGTCTTAGAAGTTAGCAGAGAAGATCAAGTAGCGGCAGAGATGGCCAAGGAAAGTAGTTCGACCCCAATCCTCGACGCAATAAGGGTCGTAGACCTGGTAGCGGTCATACCCAAGTACGAAGGGGAGGCAGGAAAGCTTGATCACTTTATTAAATCGGTAGAAGATACCCTAGACATGATAAAAGAGGAGGATAGGTCGACGGTAGGAAGGGTGGCCATCAACGCCATAAGGGCTAGAATTATAGGAGACGCCAGCAGGAAGCTGGAACTTAGTAACGTGGATTTAGATTGGGAGCAAATGAAAAAGGTGTTGAAAGCGCATTTCAAGGACAAAAGACAGGAACAAGATTTAGTAATGGAATTGACCAACATTAAAGGGAAGAAGTTGGAGTTGGAACCCTTGTTCGCTAAAGTACTCGAGTTGAGAAGTGCCATGATTAGCGTGGTAAAAACGAGTGACTTACCTACGGTGACAAGGGAAGAGAAGATTAAATGGATTGAAGGCATGGCGCTGACTGCGTTCAAGTCGGCAATAAAGGGACCGATAGGAATGACAATTAGGAATATGGAAATAAGCGATATCGGACAGGCGTACGACATAGCTAGAAAGGAGAAAACCGCCTATCTTCCGGAAGAACCGGAAGTGAAAGTAGAAAAACAAGAGGTAGCAGAGGTGCAGATACCCGAAACGAGACCACTCCCAGTACAAGAACAAGAAAAGAAGGAGGAGGTAGTACAGGAGGAACAGCAGATGACTAGCAACTGGCCCCAATACCAGTGGGGGGCAATATGCAAGCTCCGTTTGGAATGCCCTTCCCGATGCTGGATGGGACCGGGTGGTCCGGTATGGGATTCGGATTCCCAATGGGGGGGAACCCTTTCATGGGATACCCCTTTATGCAGAACAATTCAACGGGTTACAATAGAGGAGCATATAGGAACCAGCAGTTTAGAAACCCTACATGGAACCACGGTCAGCAAAACCGCGGACGACATTGGGGCCAGAACAACCGGCAGGGACAACTAGCAATTCAGGCACAGCAGGATTCCAATAGAAGCGGTCAGACAAGAATGTCTAGAATGTCCAATAATTCCGGACAGTCGTTCCAATCGAACAATTCTAGACAATCGTTTGGCAATCAGTTTGCGCCCAGCGCCTCGCCTAGAAGTGGGGGACAGGCAGCAGCAAACGGGCAGCTGCATAATATCCAAGAGGAGGACGGAAATTTTCCCCAAAGAGCCTCAGACCGACAACAGGATATTTAGGAGCAAGAAGGGCGCAATCGACCCTACCATATATAATGGTAAGGCTAGCAACAGGCAGGTCAATTAAAGTACTTATAGACACAGGGTCCACTTTTTCATTTCTAACACCGGAAGTAATACCCGAAGGTTGTGCCCAAAGATTGCATGTCCCGATCACGATAAAAACAGTTACGCAAGCACACGAAGTGCAGTCAGAGATAAAATTGAAAATGTTTAAAGAGCTAGGTGGGGAAGGTGAGATAAGAATGCTCTTGTTCAAATTCCATAATTATTTTGAAGGGTTAATCGGAATAGATATTTTAAAACAAATAGGAGCGACAATCGACATACAGAAGAGACAACTAAGAACGGCTTCAATAGAAACGCAGTTGTGGTTAACACAATATAAGGCGACGGAATTGTATACGATTGAGGCAGGCACGAGAAGAATTATCCAAGTACCAGTTCAACTACGAACGGGGGAATTTTTAATCAACAAAACTATCGTTAAACCGGACATGGAAATATCAGAAGGAATATATAGGGCAGTGGAAGGCATGAGCTTAGTGGAGGTAGTGAACTACGCAGAAGAGGACCAGCAACTGTTGTTGGAGGAACCACTTACAGTGGCAGAATTTAGGGCAGAAGATTATGTAGAATTGTACAACATTGAAAAAGAAGAAAGGTCCGGTACAGGAAAGGTTTCATTTGACAAAATCAGAACAGATCATCTAAATATGGAAGAAATCAAAGAATTAAAAAAGTTATGTAAAAAATATCCGTTGGCCTTTTACATGGAAGGGGAGCAGTTATCATTTACAAATGTAGTGAAACATCAGGTCAGAACAACGGATGACATTCCGGTTTATTCTAGACCATATAGGTACGCATTCACCGAAAGAGAAGAAGTAAAGAGGCAAATAGGAAGCCTGCTAGAACAGAAGATCATCAGGCATAGCCATTCTCCGTGGAGCGCTCCAGTGTGGCTAGTCCCGAAGAAAAAGGATGCCTCAGGGCAAAGGAAATGGAGGATGGTGGTAGATTATAGGAAGTTGAACGAAAAATTGATTAAGGACAGATACCCAATGCCGATAATTAACGATGTATTAGACGGACTAGGCAGAGCGAAGTACTTCACCACGTTAGACTTAGCCAGCGGTTACCATCAGATAGAGGTAGAAGAAAAGGACATACCGAAAACGGCATTCTCAGCGGAAGGAGGCCATTTTGAATACGTGAGAATGCCCTTTGGACTAAGTAACGCCCCTGCAACGTTCCAAAGACTAATGAACAACCTTTTCGGAGACCTATTAGGAAAATGCTGCCTTGTATATATGGATGACATCATGGTGTTCTCCGCATCACTGCAAGAGCATATGAATGATCTAAACAAGATCTTCGCAAAATTGGAAAAGGCCAATTTTAAACTCCAATTAGATAAGACAGAATTTTTGAGGAAGGAAGTGGAGTACTTAGGACACGTAGTAACCTTAGGGGGGGTCAAACCAAACCCGAAGAAGATAGAGGCAATTAAGAAGTTCCCATTGCCAAGAACTAGGAAACAGATAAAGTCATTCTTGGGGTTACTAGGGTACTATAGGAAATTCATAAAAGACTTCGCGGCAATAACAAAGCCGATGACAAAGCAACTCAAGGGCAAGAAAGCAGTACAGGTTGACCACGAGTTTGAAGAGACATTCGAAACGTGTAAAACCTTGCTATGCAATGACCCAGTGTTGCAGTTCCCAGATTTTACTAAGCCATTTATACTGACGACGGATGCTAGCAATTACGCCGTAGGCGCTGTCCTGTCCCAAGGACACTTGGGAGCAGACAGACCATTGGCTTATGCTAGCCGAACGTTGTCAGATGCAGAGATAAATTACGCGACGATAGAGAAAGAAATGCTCGCCATTATTTGGGCAATAAAGCACTTTCGTCACTATCTATTCGGACAAAAGTTCAAAATAGTCACGGATCACAGACCGTTGACTTGGTTAATGAGCATTAAAGAACCGGACTCCAAGTTGGTAAGATGGAAATTACAACTATTGGAGTACGATTATGAAATCGTATACAAAAAGGGCTCTCTTAATGTAGTGGCAGACGCCCTGAGTAGGGTACAGCCAGAACTCAATATGGTAGAGAACGATTCAGATGTAGCAACGAATGGGGAGACTATACATTCGGCGGAAGAAGACTTGCGCATCGGGTTCCCCATATCTGAAAAACCATTGAACGATTATAACATCCAGGTAGTGGTAGAAAAGGGGAGTCCACCAAAAATTGAAAGGAAGGTGCCGTTCAGAAATAAGGTCAGGATTACATGGACGGAGGACAAGTTTGAGGAAGAGGCATTAGGCCGAACGTTCAAGGAAATACTTAAACCAAATAGGACGGTGGCTATTTTCATTCCCGAAGAATTGGTGATAGTGGTGCAGAACGCTTACTGCAAATATTTTGCGTATAGCAAGATATACAATGTGGTGAGATGCACAATCATATTGCCAGAGGTAACAGACAAGGCACTGCAAGAAGAAGCAGTGAGGGAATACCATGAAAACAGCAACCATAGAGGGATAGAGGAAACATTGGCGCATCTGAAGAGGAAACTGTATTTCCCACACATGAAACCGATAATAACACAAACAATTAATAATTGTGACAAATGCCAGATGTTGAAGTATGATAGGAGTCCCCAGAAGATCAAGTATAGTGTCACAGAGACCCCGGGGAGGCCAATGGAGATACTCCACATAGACCTATACTTCATAAACAAGAAATATGTACTGACGGTCATTGACAAGTTCTCCAGATATGCTTGGGGATATACTATTCCGGCAAGGGATAGTATAAATGTAGTCAGGTCAGTAAAGAACTTTATGGCGCTATTTGGGATACCGAGCAAGATAGTTTGTGATCAGGGAGTAGAGTTTGCATCGAATCTGTTCAAAGACTTTTGCAAGCAATACAAAGTAGAGTTACACATGACTTCCTTTCAACAATCGTCAAGTAACGCTACGGTCGAGAGGCTGCATTCGACAATAACGGAAATATATAGAATAATCGTGGAGCAGAAGAAAGAAAAGAAAATAGAAACAAAGCATGAGGACATACTAGCCGAGGCGTTTATAACGTACAATAATGCAGTACATTCGGCAACAAAGCTCACGCCCCACGAGTTGTTCACAGGGAGAACACACATTTTCTTGAGTAACGTGTCATTTAACAACGAACACGATTATCTCCAGAAAATCAATGCGTTCCAGGCAGAAATCTACCCCAAAGTGAAGGAAAGAGTAGAAAGAGAGAAGGTGAGAAGAATAGAGGCGGCGAACACAGACAGGCAGGAACCAGTAAGGGTGGAACCAAACGAAACAATCTTTAGGAAAGAAAATAGGAGAGATAAACTAACACACAGATTCACTAAGCACAAGGTACAGACAGATAACGATATCACAGTAACAACAACTAAACCGCAAAAAGTCCATAAAGAAAAAATTAGAAGATTGACAAAGAATAACGAATAACGATAATTTCAGATGGGTCGCGATGACGGAGACGAAGAGAATGTTCCAAATCAGGGAAATAAAAAGCGATGAACCGATCGCGCAGATAGGATTGGGACCAGCCAGGATAATACAAACGTACAGAACGTTTGTGCACATAGTTCGTCTAGAGGAGTACATAGAAAGTGTCAATCACTTGGAACAGACCCTCAAAGAGATTCAGGAAGACGGTGAGACCAATGAACTGATTAAGGCGCTTCGAGAGAAACTAAGGTTAGTAAGAGGAAAGATAGAATCGATAAGCCCTAGGAGAAGGAATAGGAGAGGGCTCGTTAATGGATTAGGATCCGTCGTGAAAGCGATCACGGGAAACTTAGATGCAGAAGACGCGGAACGTTTAGAAAGGGAGATTAGGAAGTTACAGGAAGAGGAAAGAAGAATTAATGAAGAGATAGGGACGCAAGAAAACATGGACAATAGGTTCATTACTATGTTTAAGAATTTAACAACTTACATTAACGAGGAGCAAGTTAGGGTGACCTCTTTTATAAACACTTACAAAAATGGAATAAGCAAAACATTTGTGGAGGAAGATAAGAGAATGCTTAGGTTAGAATACATTGACAGAATTGCAGTAGCGATAGATATGATAGCGTTAAATCTAAACGATTTGACGGAGAGCCTATTATTAGCAAGAATAGGAATAATACCCAAATTTATTCTTAGCGGAGAAGAAATACAAAAGATTACCCAGAAATTAGAGGAACAGAAGATTCAGATCACGTCGGAAGAACACGTGTATGAATTATTACAGTTAAAAGCGATACTGAATAAAACTGACGTAATTTTCTCGGTAGACGTGCCAATTTTTACAAACGAAACATATTCACTACAAAGATTGTTACCATTACCAATTAATAAAACAGAATTTGTAATAGCACCTAATTTTGTAGCATATAATGAGAAATTAATGTATTTTTACGCAAAGAAATGTAATCAAATAAGAAAACTTTATATTTGTAAACACGATAGAATTGTAAACAGGGTCAACGAAGTGTGCCTGAGGAATCTGATACAGGGGAAAGCGGCGGAATGTGAGACAAAGGATGTGGGCTTTCGCAGGGAGATTTTCGAACCAGAGAAAGGCTACACTGCAATATTCAATGGTGAAAAGGTTAAAATACAGACGGATTGCGGACCGGAAAAGTCGTACGACGGGTCAGCAATAATAACCTTCGAAGAATGCGAAGTAACAATCAACAACATCCAATACGAGGCGATGGAACAATTGGACGCAAAACAATTAGTTTTGGAAATTCCCCGAATAAAGTCGTTGAAAAATAACAGAACGACTCAAGAGTTAGGGGTACACGAACTAAAGATGGAAGACATCAAGACGAACAAGGAACTCGGCAGAATTAGAACTGGAATGAGGATACACAGCGCAACAACCTACACCATGGTCGGCGTACTCCTAATAGGAGTGGTGTGCACTGCTTGGTTCTCGAGAAGAGCGACCAACTATGCAACAACAACAACGAATTCCATTGCAGCACCAATCACTACCCTCACTCCAACCATCACGCCGTTATGGTCGGTAGTTCAGACTGGGGGGGAGGAGTTACCAGCTCAGCACCTACCCTCACCCTTCCCCCTCCGGAACTTCTACGAGCTGGTTACAATGTAGAGACCACCAACAACATCAACTCACACCACCAACTCACATCCGCTCCAATTGCAACAGCGGACGCAAAACCCAACGTCAGCGGATTCTCGGCCACTCAGAATTAAGAAGTCAGCACTATTGTAAAACCATATCTACCCAAAATTATAATAAAGAATCAGAATATTTCTATACTCAAAACCAATCGGACGTGTTTCCACTCAAGCAAATACAGGCCAATAACTAATATTAAACGGGTGATAACCTACATCGAGGACAGCTCCACCAACAAACCTCATTCCACATCATAACTCGCGCAATTGTGTAACACAAGCTAAAATCACTATCTCTGCCCCACACCGACTTATATTTTACCTATCTTTTTTCTTTTCTTTTTTACATATTTATTGTTTCCAATATCAAACAATGACCACCTGTTGTGCTAAACGCTGTGACGCTCACCGTTCGGTAGTTGTGGCTGCTCACCTGTGCCTGTGTCTGCCAAGGATGTCCAGCCGGATAGTAATGTTCATCCAGTGCCTGTGATTGCCCAGGCTGTCCAACCGGACAGTTATGATCATACAGATGTCTGCATCACTGTTCCCCCTACGGAAGTTGATACTGCTGTCAGCATGGAAGTTGAAGTAGTTCCTTCCCCACCCGCTCGCACTGGCTCCTCAGCCAGTGCTATCCCATCTGCTCCTCGGATAGAACCCGCCTCTGCCTCACCCATAAACCATGTGACCCCTCTTGACCGATCTACTCTCTTTGCTGTCGCTCCTCTAAAATCTATTTTCGTCTCACGTCTTATGGAATCGGCTCATGTTAAAATTCGTCTGCGTTCTTTTAATTTATTCATATCATGCTCTTACATCCCACCGTCCTCTGAATTTACAACCTATATGCTTCACGCTGCCCATCTCCAGTCCGTTTTGTCTCAGCTTGGCGATTCTGATCGTCTTATTGTCCTCGGTGACTTTAATCTCCCTAATGTCACTTGGTCCCCATCCAATGACTCAAACTTAATGTTCCCATCTACGCAGCATGACTTTGTTGATTCTCTGTCCGATACATCGTTAGGCCAGGTAAATGGCATACGCAATAGCATGTGTAGGACCCTTGATCTCGTCTTCACTACCGATGCTTCGAGCACTTTGGTATGTCGCGGATCACCTCTATCATTCCCTGAAGATCCATACCATCCCACACTTTCAATTGATTTCATGTTACCATCTTCATGCCCTATAAAGATTGTTAAGCCTTCGAATATTTATTGCTTCAAGAAGGCTGATTTCCTTTCCTTGAATACTGCACTATCTCAGATGGATTGGTCATTCCTTGACGATTTCCAGGAAATCGAGTCTGCCACGAATGCATTCTATAGCTCTATTTTTTCCATCTTTCCCATGCATGTTCCTTTAGTTACCCCCTCCAGAAATATTTCTGGTCCTATCTGGTTCACCCCTAGATTAATAAATCTAAAGAATTTAAAATCCCGTATGTACAAAAAGTTTAAAAAATCCGGTTTGCAATCAGACTTCTCGAAGTACTCAATTGCAAAATCGAAATTTTCCTTATTCAATACATTGCGCTACAACAGATACTTGACCCAATGCAAGCTTAACTTTAAACGTGACCCTAAACAATTCTTCAGGTTTGTTAATTCTAAACGTAAATCTTCCCGATTTCCTTCTTCTCTACACTTAAATGGTAGTTATGCTGATAAGGATTGTGATATTGCTGATCTTTTCGCTTCCTTTTTCCAACGTTGCTACTCTGTCCCGTCTATTAACTTTCCCTCTATCCTAGCCTCATCGAACGACTTTAGTAGTAGTTACTCTTATCCTATCCCTATAAATAGTTCTAACTGTATCCTTCCCCCCTTCATCGACTATGATGGTCTCCTAACAAATTTGCAATTTAACAATCGTGCAAGTTTTCGTTCTCCACTGGGCCTGACTCGGTTCCGAGTGCTGTTCTAAAACTTTGTGCAGAATCTCTTTGTGTGCCTCTCCTAAAACTTTTCAACTTGTCTCTCAAGACTGGTGACTTTCCCACTGTCTGGAAAGAATCCTATATAGTTCCCCTTCATAAGAAGGGATCTAAATCTGATGTCTCTAACTACCGCTGTATTTCCAATTTATCTGCCATTCCTAAACTCTTTGAAAAAATCATCACTTCTCAGCTTCAACATTTTTGTAGTTCTGTATTCTCTGAATCACTCAGTTTCTACTAATCTACTTGAATTTTCCACCTTCGTAACTTCGGGTTTTGCTAAACAGTGTCAAACTGACTTTAGTAAAGTCTTCGACTCCGTCAATCATAATCTACTTATTCATAAACTGTCTCTTCTAGGGTTTCCGACTAAGCTTCTATATTGGACTAATTCCTACCTTTGTAACCGCTCTCAACGTGTCTGCTTTAACTCCTCTCTCTCTAAACCTGTTATTGTCTCATCTGGGGTTCCTCAAGGCAGCCATCTGGGTCCCTTGCTATTTAACCTATTTATTAACGATCTTCCACAAATGTTATCTTATTCCCGTGTCCTAATGTATGCTGACGACGTTAAGCTATGTTTTTCCTACAGTGACCCCTTGTCTTCACTATCTTTGCAATCAGATCTTGATGCCCTTAATAACTGGTGCCTAATCAACACTCTACCTCTTAACATCTCTAAATGCTACATAATGACTTTTCACCGCAATAAGCCATACCTTTTCGACTACTCTATCAATAACTTTATCCTTCAACGCCTTTTCAAAGTTAACGACTTGGGCATTACCTTTGTACCTAACCTATGTTTCAACTCTCATATCTCCACTATCTCTAACAAAGCCAAAGGAGTCCTTGGATTTGTCAAAAGATGGTCTAAGGAATTTACAGACCCGTACACTACTAAACTTCTGTATGTTTCTCTGGTCCGGCCTATCTTGGAATATGGTTCTTGTGTCTGGTCTCCTCATTACCAAAAATTTCAGGATATGCTCGAATCAGTACAAAAACAGTTCCTCATCTTTGCCCTCCGGGGACTCAATTGGGACCCTTCGATCCATCTCCCTTCTTATGAAAGTAGGTTGCGCCTAATTAACCTCCACTCTCTTAAATCCCGTAGAACCTGCCAAGGAGTTCTCTTCCTCCATAAGCTTCTCTCTGGTGAGGTCGAATCGACTGCCCTTATCAACCTTATTAGTATTGCTGTTCCTTTCCGCCCTACTAGGCATTACTCTCCTCTTCATCTCCAACTCTGTCTTTCTAACTACTCGGATTATGAATCTTTCCGTAGCCTTCGCCGTAACTATAACCAATTTTTTCATCTGTTCTCCTTTGATACTAGTTCTAATATGGTCAAAATTATCTTAATCAATAACTTAATTTAATTTAACTATCTTTAATTTGGAAATGTTCGGCTACCGGCTCTTCTCTTACCTAAATTTGGCTATTGGTGGGATCTTATCGGCTACTGAGCCGATAATCAGCCCCACCGGGTCTGAGTATTGGATTTGGCCCTTTAGTTTTATTATTTGATATGTAATTTTACCCTTACAGTTTAACTGTACATTGTTAAACTTTAAACAAAATAAACAATAAACAATATGTACATACAAACATATATGAGCTTCCGATTTCTGCAATTTATTATATGTTCGCAAAAGGGACAAATTAAATTTTGGGCAAAAAATAATATTTCAAAAAAATGAAGTCAAATAATTTTTGGAATTTTTATACATGTTTCCAGTTTTGTTTACATCTTTTATATGCTTTTTACATCTGCTTCTAAATTTCTACATGACATGTATTACTACATATTCGAGACGTACACGTGTGTACGAAAGAGAGAGGGAATGAGAAAGCGCTTGGCAGGCGTTGCGTAGCCACTGAAATTAAATTTGTTCCTTCTGTCCATAATATTGATTCGACCTGATCCATATTCGGCAATCTGGTAGATATGGTAATTTTCCATGATTCTGCGTTTTTGGTTTTCTCAAACCTTAAAAATTGTGGATTCTACAGACTTTCGTTCTTTGTGGGGGCGGAAGGGGGCGTGGAAAAATTTTGAAATAAACTCGTGCTGGTTTGATATCACAGATAGATTGGATAGAAAGTTTGGTTGCTCTAGCTTTTATAGTCTCTGAGAACTAGGCGTCAAAAAATACGAATGGGCAAAGCAGATGGAGCCGCGTGTGAGAGAGAGCGGGAGGGAACGATGACTTTCGAAATGGTTTTCTTCATTGTAGCTATAATAATTATCCGATCTGATCCAGATTCAACATTCTGATAGAAATGGTCATTCTCTATGATTCTGAGTTTTTAGTTTTCTTGTATCTTCAAAATTGTGTAAGCCACAGATTTTCGTCCTTTGTGCAGGCGGAAAGGGGCGGGGCGAAATTTTGAAATACATTTGAAGTAGTGTGATCACACAGGAGACTGGATACAGAACTTGGTTGCTCTAGCTTTAATAGTCTCTGAGATATAGGCGCAAATGAAGACGGACGGACGGACGGACGGACAGACGGACGGACAGACAGACATGTCTATATCGACTCGGCTATTGATGCTGATCAAGAATATATATACTTTATGGGGTCGGAAACGCTTCCTTCTGGGCGTTACACACAACCGTTATCCCCACAAATCTAATATACCCTTAAACTCTTCGAGTACCGGGTATAATAAAATTGTTATATTACAAATACATACATACATATGTACATATATCTATTAAACTTACTACCACTTGATTTGTCTGCTCCTGCTTAAATTTCGGGCTGTGTTTTTTGTTGTTGTTTATTGATTTTCTTGCCAATCATTGTTTATATTTCCGCAGGAATTTCAGTTTATCGCTGTGATTGCCAATTAAACTACTTAACAAAATTCAACCTTTTTTTCGCTTTCGCCCAAAATTACTTTTTCTGATAGATTTGGATATTTAATTTTTTTTAACCAATTATGGATTTTTTTTCTAGGTTTAGTGTTTTTTTTAAGAATTTTGTAAAAACTTGGTATTTTTCTTCAGAGTTAGTGCTTCTATTTTTCACATTACTTAAGTTATGTGAGCCAGTTACTACAACTGGTTGCATTGAACGCCTAATTAATGTGTCTATCTAAAACTAAAAATGTTAGATATAACATTTTTTTTTTCGACTTTTCCTGAGTTTTTAAAGTTAAAATTTCGTGGAAAAATACCGAAAATTATCATGAAATCTGAATTTAAAATTTTAATATCTTCCAGACGTTAAGCTGCAGCTACAAAGAGTCTGGGTCAGATTAATAGCTGCATTTGTCAACTTTTCAAAACTGCAAACTGTTCAGTACAACCAGCTGTAGGAAACTTAAGTTATGTTAAAAATAGAAGCACTACCTCTAAAAAAAACTACCAAATTTTTAAAAAATTATTAAAAAAAACTAAACATCGAAAAAAAATCCATAATTGTTAAAAAAAAAAATTCCTTACATATTTTTAAACATCTATTAAACATCTATCATCTATTTTAAATCTATCAGAAAAAGTTATTTTGGGCGACAGCGGAAAAGTCGTAAAGATAGATGGTTTCTGAAGAAGACTCCTTGTGACCTGAAGCAAGGGTAGCTAGAAATCTATTTTAGGAGGTTGGGCGGAATCCGTAAAAAGTCAAGTTTTTGCGCTAGAAGGGAGTGGTTTACAGAGTCGAATGCCTTACTGAAATCAGCGTGTATATGTACATAACATCCGTTTGTAAGTTTCCTTGAAAGGCTTTAATGATGAAGGACATGAACTGTAATAAATTAATTATAAATCCATGCAGTGCAAGCGATTTGCAGAAATGTTGCACGTGCGGAGATAAAATGTTCTCAAACATTTTAAAAATATACCTAGTTCATTGCGTCAGACTTACTACCTTTTTTTATGGAGAGGAATTAAAAACGATTGCTTCCAGATCGGCGGGAAGCATGAAGAATTAATGGACAGGGTAAATAGTTTAAGCAAGGGTCCTTGCAGTATCTGAGTACACAGCCGAGAACTCAGGACCCGGTGATCATGAATCAGCGAGCTTTCGTTTAAGAAATGACAAAAAATTCCGTTTGACCTCGGTATACCGTATAGGTTAGGCTGACCAGGGCAGCTTTCCTGAGAATAGATTGTTTACATAAATTGGGCAAATCGATCGGCAATTGCCTGAACATTATTTGTAATAAGGAATGATATCGAGGATGGCAGTGCTGAGGTTTTATGTTTACTGTTTACGAAGCAGTACAACTGTGTAGTGTTTTCTTATGGCATTGAATCTTAAGAACTGAGAAAGTTGACCGAGCTTTTACATAGCGTAAGAGAAGAAAGAGAACCAACTTCTTTAAAGTTTTTCTAAAGTGTTGATTTTAAGTTGTTTAGAACTTTGGTGAACCAAGAGAGTTTCCTAGATGTAATCGCAAAACAAAGAATAAAAAAATGTGTCAAATGCAATGTAAAAAAGGGTTCTGCCTTTAATAACATCAGTGCACAAGTACAATGCGAACCAATCTAAATCCCTATTGAGGTTATTAAACTTCGCAAACTCAACGTCATGAAAGGAGGGTAGGCGTCTTCAGGTGAGCGGAAGTGTTCGGATTAACAATACTATGGTCGGATACGATACAAAGCAAAGATCAAGCAATCGAACCACCGAAGATTTCATATGGTTGACTAGAGACAGGAACAGGGCAAGCAAGTCGTCAGACTCGTTTACCGAAGACAAGACATCACCTGGAACTAGCACAATATTATCTTATATTACATAAATATATATACATCATATTATGATCTTTATATGGCACCGGTCAATTCGAAAAGTGAAGTAATGACCTGTCAAAACTTCGGTGCTGACCTTACGCTAAGCCTCTCTGTAAACCTCTGATCGCGATCGCACAAGAGGATTTGGATGTAAGGCGATGATTTTTAGCCTTTTGTTCTAGTATCTCATCTTTTATGTGTTTTATGTTCAAGACTCTGTGGATATTTTCTCAGGATTCTGAACTGTGTTCTCTGGATAATCGATATCAACTATCGTTGCTGACAGTCGTTCTTCACTTCGCTCCGCCTAAAAATTTTATTTTTGTGCTCGAAGGAAAGTAATTGTGTTGTATTATTGCTTACTGTGTTTTAAACTGAACGTGCAACTAAATTACTATCCGTGTTTATTCTTTTGTGTTTTTGTGCAGTTAATTCCTATTGCAATTGCAATTGAAATTGCAGTGGGTCCAACTTTTGTGCATTCTTTCTAGCCCCGCTCGTTCTTATGCTCAGCTGATTTTTTGTTGCTATGTGCATTGTATGCTGCACTATCTCTGAGCCACTGTCTAATTTTATACGTCTATTTTGTCTATCTTCTGATTGAAGTGAAGTGATAGTGAAGTGGTTCCTCGGAAAGCAATTTTTGTTTCCCGACTCAATCCTGAGGCCACTACGGATGTTAAGCATCATCTTTGCTCAAAACTTAGCGCTTGCCTTGAGGATATTATTGTGACCAAATTTTCTTTTAAACATAAGCGTAATATTTCCTCATTTAAAATTTTTGTCCCTCATTCTTACCTTGCTAGATCTCTTGAACCGTCTATTTGGCCCGAGCAAACAATTATGCATGAGTTCTTACGTAAAGTTTCGAATCAAAGTCTTAATGTTACCGGCCCTGTCAATTCTAATCAGAGTCCCAATGTTACCTGCCCTGTCAATTCAAACAACTAATTAACTATTTTTCCGTTCACTATCAGAATGTACGCAGTCTTTTAGGCAAATTGCGCCAACTACATACGTATAGTGCCTCTTACGATTTCGATGCTATCGGTTTTTCCGAAACATGGCTCAACTCCACTGTTCATGATCATGAAATTTTTGCTCACAACTTCATCATTTATCGAATGGATCGTGCATCTTATGCTGGTGGAGTTCTGATTGCAGTCAAAACTGATTTCTTATCGGAGTTATTCCCATTCGACAATATCCATGGGATTGAGTTCATTGAAGTCAAAGTCCATGTTGGCATGGCTTTTATCTATCTCACCTGCTCATATATTCCTCTCAATTCTGATGCTGAGGTCTACTCAAAGCACCTTTCTGCTATCCATTCTGTTGTGTCTTCGTTAGGTTGTGCTGATCAGATTGTGGTCATGGGTGACTTCAATTTACCTCTTCTTTCTTGACTGCCCTGCGACGACGCTAACCAATTGCTTCCTAGTACTCATAACGAATTTATCAATGAGCTAACGGATGTTTCCCTTGCCCAAATTAATTCTATTAATAATAGGAACAGACATTATTTTCGTTATGGATGCGTCTCTAGGTACAGTTGCCAGAGTCTCCCCACTATCACTTCCTGAAGACCTATACCATCCTACGCTATCCATAACTTTAGAGTGTACCAGTTCTAGTTGTGTTAACATTACCTCGACTCCTCACCGGATGAAGTGTTTTCGCAAAACTGATTTCGACAATTTAAACATTCACCTCTCGAAAGTCGATTGGTCCACTCTTCTTTCCTTACCGAATATTTACGTAACAGTCAACAACATTTTATAAAATTTTTAACTCTGCCCTTAATACTTATGTTCCGGAGATTATTGTACCATTATCGTCCAAGCCTCCCTGGTTCTCCAGGAATTTGTCATACATAAAGAATTGGAAATACAGACTTTTTAAAAAGTACCAGAAAACTGGCTCCTTGCTTGTCTTCGTACAATATTCTTCCGCCCGCTCTCAATTCCTAACAACTAATAGTCTGTGTTACAATCTTTACCTCTCCTCTTGTAGTAGAAACTTCCGCAAAGATCCTAAAAAATTCTTTTCTTTTGTCAACTCTAAACGTAAGTTCAATGCATTTCCTCCGTCCCTTCATTATCTAAACAATTCTGAATCTTCTACTGCTGGCATATCAAACTTATTTACAGCCTTTTTCCAGTCGTCTTACTCCGCTCATATTTATAACGCATCCACTCCGTATCCCTACCATTTGCCTCATTCTAATAGCATTTTTCAACCATATTTTGAGGAGAGCGTTGAGCTTGATGGCTTGAAGTCATTGAAAATTTCATTTTCTGCGGGTCCTGATAAAGTAAGTGCGTAGTTGCATTTTAAAACATTGTCCCTAGTCCCTTAGTTAACCGTTAACCTTTCTTTTCAATCTATCCTTGGAACAGTCTTGTCTTCCCGTAATTTAGAATGAGTCGTACATAATTCCGCTTCACAAGAAGGGCTCCAGATCCAACATAGATAATTACCGAGGCATTGCAAAGCTCTCTGCCATTCCTAAGCTCCTTGAGTTCCTGGTTACCCGGCAATTGCAACATCTTTGTTCTAGCTTGATATCTCCTTCACAACATGGTTTTTTTAAACATCGGTCAACAGCTACCAATCTGCTCGAGTTTTCCTCCATAATCAACCGTGGATTTCAGAGTGGTTTGCAAACTGATGTTATTTTACGGGTTTTAGTAAGGTATTTGATTCGGTTAACCATACTCTATTAATTCAGAATCTGTCCTTATTAGGTTTCCCTAGTAATCTTCTAAGTTGGATTTCGTCGTATCTTTCTAATCGTACACAACGGGTCTTATTTACTAATGTTTCATCAGAAATCGTTAACGTTAAATCTGGTGTGCCACAAGGTAGTCATTTGGGTCCGCTCCTCTTCATTTTATTTGTGAACGACCTACCCTAAGTTATAAAATTCTCTCATACATTAACGTATGCGGATGACGTTAAAATCTGTCTGCCCTACTCCGACTGGTACTTGCACACACACCTTCAGCTGGACCTAAATGAATTGCTATTGTGGTGCTCAAGTAATCTTCTATTTTTGAACCTCTCGAAATGCAAGCTTATGACATTCTACCGTCGGGCTCCACATTTTGTATCTTTTTCTCTTTGTAATCATGTATTGGATCGAATTTCGAGTTCAAATGATCTTGGAGTATTATTTGATCATAAACTGTGTAGCGGCGACAGCTTATAAAGCTAAGGGTGTTCTAGCATTCATCAAGCGTTGGTCCAAGGAGTTTGACGACCCGTATGTGACCAAACAATTGTACATTTCGTTAGTGCGCCCGATATTGGAGTATTGTTCCTGTGTGTGGAGTCCACAGTATAAGGAGCAGCAAACTATTCTCGAATCAGTTCAGAAACAATTTTTAATTTACGCTCTTCGTAATTTACACTGGGACTCTGGTAGAATCCTGCCACCTTACAGATCTGGGCTAAAACTTATTGACCTACCTTCGTTACACCATGGTGGTTCTCTGACTCTCTTGAGTCAGATTGACTTTACGGTTCCCTCTCGGTCTACTCGTTCTTTTAGACCTATCAGATTACCCTTATTTAGGTCAAACTATGCCCAGCATGAACCTTTCAGGGTTTTATGCTATAATTATAATACCCTTTGTCATATAATATCCCCTGAACTAACCCTTAAACATATAGAATTTAGTATTTACAACCACCTGAACTCTGCTAACCTGTAATTTTAATTTTTTTAAATATTATTATAGTTTATCTTTAGTTCTCTTCCTAATTTATATAGCATTATTAGCATATAATTGTTAATGTTAAATGTTATAATTGTTAATTGAATAAATAAATAAAATAAATAAATAATGTCGACGTTGCTTCTTCTTGTCCATAGCTTAGAACCATAAGTCCAAATAGGTTTCAGCACGGAGTTGTTCTGGAGGACTTTGTCAGATTTATACCAAATTCGTCTTTATTTATATTAACTTCACTTAATAATGAGGAACTATATTTGTTAATTTGCGTGATGCTCGAATGTGCGTAGTAGTCGTGGATCGGGTTGTCTTCGTAATAGACGTGGCCAGCTATAGATAGTTGCCCTATCGATAGTTGGTATTATTAGAATGTGTTGAGGGGATAACGGTGACTGCCAAAAGGAGAAAGCGCGTTTATTAGCCAGTAGAATGTTAATTGCGTGATTGGAAGCGTGCATTATTTGAAACCGGGGTCGGCACGCAGACACTCACATGTTTTTAGTGCGTTTGTGTGCGCCGACAAGAGACACGAAGCAACACGATTCATTTTCTCTGCAACGGCGTTGCCGAGCAGAATAATAAAGCCTTTTGAGCATAGGGCGAAGCCATACGATTCATTTTCTGCCGGCCTCTGGTTTAAAAACAAAGGAGGACATATTCTTTTTGTTAAGAGTAAAAGTAACATGTTTGCATTTTTTTCGTTTACTTGAGCATTTGCCCTAACTGGACACCTGGAGCGATTAAGGATTGCGGTGTCATCAGCAAACGTTAAGGTACTGATTACACTAGTCAACAAAATTTAACTTTTGTTTCCCGTTGTGAACAAAACCGACTTTTTGTGATAGATTTAGGGATATCAAAATTTTGCTTATGATTTTTATTTTAAGATATAGATTTTTTTAAAGAATATTTTCTTTCCACCCCGACCCATCCTGCCAATTCTTCATTTATTTTGTGGCTGTAGGTCAGTTCGTCAACAAGCTGAAGAAGAACACACATAACAAAATTTCAGCTCAGCAAAGAAAAAATGCTCTGTATGTGAGGCTGAGCTTTAGTTGTATGTGTGCACATATTGTAGGTCTGCTTGTTTGTTTGGTTTGTAGTTCGGTCGAACTACAAGAGAATTTGGTTTTTTTTCTCTTTTGCGCCTGCGTCGGCAAAGCATTCTTGCTTTGTTCGCCATGCATTTGCTATTACGTTACATTGTTACAATTGTGCGGAAAGAGTTGGACGCGAAAATGCAGTGATTTAGTGAAAAATATCTATATTATTTATTATTACCAGGTAAGTCAATGCACTAATACACTAAATAAACATAAATGTGATGTACGCGTGGTAAATTATGAAAATATCAATTGCATATAATGTTAAATTTGTGAAATTGTGAAAAAACTGAGTTCAATGTATCGCTGCATTCACATTGTATTTATTAAATAAATATAAAATAAATAAATTTTATTTATTCTTCTTTTATGCTCTTTAATTGATGTTCCCTTATGCTCCGACTAATATGTATAGTATGGATTAAAAGAAGAACAAAGAAATATAATGTGAATGCATAACCTGAGGTGGGCCCGAAATTTCAATTTTAAGCAGTTCAACAACAAAAACAGACAAGCAACCCTTATATGCGAGGCCTGACTCAAGCAGGTACATATTTTGGCACGTGATTTGTTTTTGTTGTAGGAGTAAATGCACAGAACACCGCTGATCTACAGTGAGCATTGCTTTTTGTTTAAACAACTCTTTTACAAATCGAACATATTTTTGGAATTTTGATCTTTACTTTCTTATGTAATTGCAACCAAATTAATAGTATTTTATAGAATAATCATTTTATTGATAGATCAACAAAATACGGAACACAATGGGGACGGGCGCATCCTGGAAGGGCATGGAAAGTAAGTCTTTACAAGTCAAAAAACTAAACAAAACCATAATAAATTAATTCATGTTATTTCAGAGGCGATGCAATTGAAGTTACCGAAAGAACTTCAGAGATCCCCTAAACTGACATATGTACATATGTACATAATTGCCGTTTTAAAAAAAAGCAAAAGAAAATAAATTAATATACTGCTTACTTATATACGCCTTACTTTTTCATTTAAAATCTTCACTTATAATATCACTTATTTTTTCGAGAACATCATCCCTTGCTGTATGCCTTTTTTCGGCTAAAATCTTCACTTACTATGTGCCTTATTTTTTCGAGAAAATCTTCACTTATTATGTGCCTTATTTTTTCGAGAAAATCATCACCTATTGTATGCCTTATTTTTCGGCTAAAATCATCGCTTATAGTAAGCCTTATTTTTTCGAGAAAATCATCACTTATAGTAAGCCTTATTTTTTCGGACTTCTCGATGACCATGTCGTCCCCTATGCTCCTAGGACATCGCAATGTTAAAGTGAGCAGTTCATCGTTCCGCGCGTCATCCCTTATGTCAGCTGGGGTGCTCACGCTGAAATCGGTGTGTGAGCACATTTGTAAGCGATGGCCCGTACTGCAGGGTATGGAGTGTCGTATCTATATATTGTATGGTTCAGTGGCGTAACTATAGAAATGGGGGCCCCAGTCAGATTTTTATTAAGGGGCCCTTATCAGAAGAATTCTTAAAATCATTCAAACTTTTCTCACTCCCTCACTGAAAAGGATCTTTCAGCTGTAGCAATTGTAACTGGAATAGTTAAAAATAAAATCAAAGCTGTGCAAACTTCTTGAAAATTCGAAGATAAAGCAGCATTTTCAATAATTAACAAATTTGCAAGTTGCTTGACAGAACTGAGTTTTTCAATTTGTTTTTTGAGACATGATCAAAGAGGTAACTGTTCAGGAAATTTGTCGCCGATGTCTTCTGCATAAGTATCTGCAAGTATCACAGCTTCCCTGTGCAGTTCTTGGTCCGTCATTTTTGTCAATTCCTTCGGTTGGAGTACTCGAAAAGTTTTGATCACGTTCTTCAAACTTTCAAACCGATTTAGTAATTGATTGCAAATGCTATCGAGACATCCATGGAAAATATTTACACGGAGTCGTGCCTCTCCATCAGACAGTCTTTCGTCCTGGCACAATTCTTCGAAATATTTCTTGGTTTTCTTGATCCGCTTGTTCTGAAACTCAACCTTGACTTTCCCATCCGCACTTAGTTTGATGGCCTGTGATTTTGCTCCCTTGTAGTCATTTCGGAATGCTCGTAGTTCTTGATACGCTTGCTCGAGTAAAACATCTGCTTGGGAAAGATCGACATCTGGCTTTTGGAGAGCTTTTGTAACCAGGTTTGTTGTTGTCAGAACTTTTGTGTGCAAAATGACTTGAAAAACAAATTCGAAATTTTCCATCACTTGGCGTAGATAGGTTGCTTCATTTCGCTCGGTTTTCGAATTGCTGATAAGAATGATTTTGGACAGTGCCTTCAAAATATCACTATACCTGAATCGAACAGCTTGTAAAGAATAGTTCCGGGATGACCATCGAGTTGGACAGAGTCGTTTCAGTTTCAACGAAGAATTTTCGGAGAGAAAAGTTGATAATAACTCCCATCTTTTTATACTGTTCGCGAAAAAAACGTAAATTTGCTCAATTGCTTGCCAACATTTTTGGACTTCAGGTATTGCACCCATCGAGGCATCATTGAGAACAAGGTTAAGTCTATATTGTGCACAATGGACAAAAATGGCTTTTTCTTCCCTATCATTCCCTTTTCTCGCTGTTTTTGCTCAAGCTCAGGATGTTTGTGACACTGAATATCGAGAGAGTAGTGACAAATATGGAACAAAAACAAACTTGCGTCAACAATCTCGATATTCAGTGTCACAAACATCCTGAGCTTGAGCAAAAACAGCGAGAAAAAAAAGATTGGCAAGAATGAAACATGCTCATATGAAATAGCGCGAAAATTTGAAAAATGAAAAACACGATAGAAATATAATATTAAGCTGGCAACGAATATTTATAACGAAAGAACACCAAAATTTTTATTTTTTCATATTGAACATTTTTCTGATATAAAGATGAAAAAAATGTTTCTCTCTTGCCACTTTTGGGGGCCCCCTGGTGCTCGGGGCCCCGGTTTCTGAGACCGGTAAGACCGGTGGTAGTTACGCCACTGGTATGGTTAGTGGTTCGACATAGCAAGGAACCCGCAGAGAAATGGTTCCACGGGGTTCGGTTCCGGATCGGTTTGCAGCTCTGTTGTTAACTTCAGTTTATTGTTTCAAAAAAAAGAGTCGATGTACAAATGGCAGCCGTTTGAACAAACCGACATAAATCTCATTTTACTTGAAAAAATACCATTCGGTACGTTGCTGGCCCAAGTCTTCATAAATAGCTGAGATATAAGATTTCATGCTTCAACTTTAAACTTTTCAGTAAGTTTTACTAAAATAAAGAATTTTTTATTCAAGTGTTATGTTATTACTTTTTTTTAATATTTATGATGAATTTAGTTTTTTACTGCTTTTTACTATTTTTAAAGGTTTAAAGTTTCTTGGCTGTCTTCCTTTTTCATTAGATTAAATGATTGATTATTTGATGGTGAAATCTCGCCCGTGTTCATTACCTACTGACATCCCCTAGGTTTGACTCTGGGTTTGGTAATCTAAGTGAGAGTGGACGAAATTGATTTTTAGTAATATGTTCGATCCAATTTTTTCATAATTCTTAATTAGATCTTGAACGATGTTAACGTTTGTTTTGTTTGTTTGTTTTTCATCACTCTTGCTGTTACCCAGAAATTATATAAAATATTTTTAATTCCTTCATCTTTTAGTAGTTTTTGCATTCGGGGGCCATCAAATACGCCTTCTTCACTTTTTTCCAGCGATAGACGTGGAAAAACCGTTCTTAGGTAATTTATCGATTCACCTTCCTCAACCAGTGCGTTAACTTAATTTGTTTTCAGTCCTAGCTTAATGTGCATTGGTGGTAATATAATGTCTTTGACTCTTACAGAAGCTGTATGTTGACAAAAGAATTTTCGTCATGTTTTTTCCAGTTCTTTCCAGAGTAATGCTCTTTTCTATCTCGACTATCCCATAGACAAAGGAACTAATCTGAATAAAAGAACTAAGCAATTTCTAATTACGAGAAAGATATGAGAGAATCAATCATTTAAGACTAGGAAGATAGATAGATTCATCCCGCTTTCTCAGTTTTCATAACTTGCTCGTACATTCCACCTTCTTCGGATATCAAAATTTAGGAGCAGCACTTCCTGTTTCTTCCTCGCTATCATATAAAGATCATATGACTTCATCTTATTCTTATAATTCATCATATTCTTGGTGACTTCAACTTACCAGAAACTGTTTGGTCTTCGGGAAACGAATCTCATAGGCTAGCCTCATAGCCGAATCTCATGCCTACCACCCTACTTTCGAAGTGTCGCTCGATATAGGATCAACTGCACTGGATCGGTCGGGAAGGCTACCTTAATGTGTCCGCTGCTTTCTTAAAGCCGAGTAAGCTAAGCTTAATAACCTCACGAGGGATTTTGATTGGTCGGCTTTGTATTTGTGCACTGACATTACGATAGGCAAAAACATTTTCTATAATGCACTTGACTTACTTTTTCATTCTTGTGTCCCGCTTTCCAGTCCTAATAGATCTGGGAAACCACTTTGGTTTACCAAAGAGTCTTCATAACAAATTTCAAGAAGTTAGCTCTCTTTCTTCTCTCTCTCGCTATGTAATGGCTCGGTCAAACTTCTCAGTACCTAACGCTCAATGCTATAAGAACTAGCTATTTAGATGCAGTATACGTTTTCTCAGGACCCTTAACAGTTTTACAGCTTCGAGAACAGTAAGCGTAGAACTTCCGAACCCATCCTCGCTTCCTTAATACATCGACAAATAATGATCAGGCAATTGCTTATCTTTTTGCTCGTTTCTTCCAAACTACCTATTCGCAAGAACGTTATTCTGATCAGCCGTATCCATACGGTTTACCGAGTTTAAACGGTATTTTCAGTACATTGATAAATGAAAGCTCGTTGCTTTATGTTCTCCGAATAGTATACCCGGTGTTTTCCCCGGGTCCAGACGGAGTTCCCGGCTGTATACTCAGGTACGGTTCCGAGTCTCTGTGTGAGCCGTTGCTTAAACTATTCATCGTGTGCATTAATACTTCATGCTTCTCCCAGATATGGAAGGATTCCTTTATATTTATTCCTTTTCTTTCCTTCCTTTTTTTATTCCTCTCCATAAGAAAGGTTGAAACTATACAGCTATATCTAAGTTATCCGCTATTCCTTAAGTGTTTTAGAAAATTTGAACTCCGCACCTGCAGCACCTACGCAGATCACTTATATCTTCAGCTCAACATGGATTTATAAGGCGGAGATCAACCACAACAAATTTATTGGAGTTTACCTCCTTTATAATTAAACCCTTTCAAGGTAATTTACAGACGGATGTTGTTTACACCGATTTTAGTAAAGAGTTCGACTCTGCAAACCATTGTCTCCTAGCACAAAAACTTTACGTTCTCGGGTTCCCGCCCAATCTCCTGAGATGGATTTCTAGCTACCTTTGTTCTAGGTCTCAAAAACTCTCCTCTTCAAAAACGTCGTGTTCACCACTTATGGTTACTTCGGGCGTACCACAGGGCAGTCATCTAGGCCCCTTACTCTTTACACTACTCATACATGACCTGCCTTCTGTATTAACATACTCTCGAGTACTCATGTGTGTTAAGCTCTATGTCCAGTATAAGGACATCTTATTTCAATCCATGTGGCAATCCGATCTCGATGGGTTTCAATCATAGCTCGCAAATAACTGTTGACCGATTCATGCTGTTGCAAAATAAGAGTTCTTCACTGAGACTTTGAGCAAAAAGTCCAAGTGCAACCGATTTCATTGTTCGTACAAAAATTGTGCTCGCGCTCAAATGACTAGAAGTTTTTTCCGGTCTCATTTGCTCTGCTCATTCCAAGACCGTTAGCCCTCGAACGTTCCCCGTATACTCTCTGATACTCTCATATCTTTCACACAACTAGAAATGATTATCTCCCTATCTTTCCTGCATTTCCGCGATTGGTTCGGTTATCGAGTCGCGCGTCATGCGGCAGATCAATTCGATCGGTTGGGCGGAAGTAGGGCCCCTTCGATCGGTTGTGCGGAAGGAAGGCTTGCCTGGAATCCGTGCGTAACAGCCTTCTGCTTGTGTCGCTTGGGCCATTTAATGGTGCAGTCATTGCATATCAACGTCCTAAAGAAAAAATGTTATATATTTCCGTTGCCTATAGGATTATATGTAATATTCAAATTAACAAGCTATGTAAACGCTAACGTTAGACAGAGCTGCTGGGCTCTCTCTGTTGAAGGGCGCTCTACAGCTGCTGCTTCGGCTCCTGCTTGATCTGCCGACGTTTCTTAAGCCAGTGCTATGCTAATCTCTCTGCGCATTGGTTGCATATCGATTCATTGAGTACATTTATCTAGCCGGACACAACGCGGGCAATCGGCTTCCGTTAGCCACCGGAATAAATGAACATTATAAAGTTAAAAACAATCCCAACCAATCATTCTCCAAGAGTTGTAGCTTTTCAAACTTCACTGGGTCGCGCTTGTCCCCAAAAATCTTAGTAGCACATGGAACAATTATTTGAATCGTTGAACACTGTCGACACTAGCGGTTCTGTGTTAAGATCGCGCTAAAAATTCGCTTTGCAAGCACTTGGTCACAGTGAAATTGTTCACGTCCAAGCCTAGAGTAGCACCTGCGAAGAAGCACTCCCTTCTGAAGAGTGATCTATGCGGCGTACATTAACTTTCTCAGCTATTAAAAAATCAAGGTCATTTTCAGCAAACACACCGTACGACTTATTTTTGAAGCGACTCAGATCTCTTATTGCATTGGCTGAAACAACACTCAATCACCTCATAGACCTTTATTGGAAATAGTGTGTCCGATTTTCAGGATTTGACTTCTGAGGGTAAGTGGCACAATGTGACAACACATCAAAACACAGGTGATGTGATCTTCTGTCTCGAAGTTATCCAGTTGATCAAATTTATAAGGTTTTCGGGTGCTTCTATTTTACTGGAGAATTCGCTTAACTGGCCCGTCACAGGGGAATAACAAGATGGATGTAGTAAACTCAGAGAATTGGAAATATCGTCGATAATGTTAATTCGTATACACATAGTTTTCGTCTCATTGCTTGGATGGAACAGCAATCCCTTATTGGCTCGACTATATAGAATACCATTTACGAAGTATGATACTTTAACTTCAAACTTCTCCGTCAATGCCTTCTTCAATATACTCTAATATACCCGAATATTACTTTGACTACGTATAAACGACTTTGCAGTGTCACCTAAAAATTTCTTAGCGAAAATAAATATCTGTAACTGGATCCATCTATGCACATTCCTCAAGCTTAATTTTCCATTAATTAAAGTTTAAATATTTGAAACCAAAAATTCTAAACAGCTATCCTCAACATCCTTTAAAGTGAACCACAGTCATGCGGGAACTGGAACTTTAATTTCTCTACGACAAGCTCCTGAAAGCAGTTTCTGCTTTTTATTTCTGCATCTTTAACTTGCTGGGGTTCTATCGAACTTAAATTTTTTTCTATTATAATTTCTTTCAAACTTTTCCATTTAACATTTCTAAAAACTGTGCCTTTTGCAATGACTCTCAAACGGTATGTTCTTTTCAAACATTACATTACATTCCAACTGTACTCTTAAAGCTGCAAACAAGTTTATTGTACCCTGTAATCGAAGGGTAGCGCATAGTAGATTTGTAGTGATAGTGGATGTCTGTAATTATTTAGGTTTTAGGTTTTTTACCTATTTAGGTTTTTATATTTATGATCAGCATCAATAGGCGAGTCGACATAGATATGTCTGTTTATTCATCCGTCCGTCTTCATAAGCGCCTAGATCTCAGAGACTATAACATCTAGGGCAACCAAATTTTTTATCCGGACTCCTGTGATATCACACTTTTAAAAGTGTATTTCAAAATTTCGTTTTTGTTTGTCTTCTTTTCGCTCGTTTCAGCTTTGGATTCGATCAATACTTATGTAAATGGATCCGCTCGTCTCGTACAGATAATCTCGGCCATTCACCATAATTCTCCTCCCAACGCTTGATACCACCGAGATTAGTCAGCTAGCGTTCTCCTTCCCGCCGAACTTTTCCAGCTACACAGTCACAACAATTAACAATTAACACCCATTAACACTCTTTACATCTGATGAATGCAATTTGGCGACCTTTGGGTTCGCTACAACACAAAACATTGAACACAACTTCCAATTAATACGGTGGTTTTATACACGTTTTAATGAAATTTCAATACTACAGTTGAGCCTCTAAATTTATGGCCCTAGGGTTTGCGCAGATGTTGAATAACTCCCAAAATGACTGTTGTTTATTATATATGTAGTTTTTTAAACGTTTATTTGATACTATACAATATTGTCGTGTGTTTGTGTAGCTAACTCTGGCACTGATGCTAGCTTTCGCTTGCTTCACTCTCAAACCCTTGCTTTCACGATCGCTCTCTCTTTCTCTCTATCTCCATTGTGCTCAAACGTGCGTTACTTGGTGACGTCTGCTCACAACATACATGGCGCCAACACACCTTTCGGGCGGCCTCAAAACACACATAACTTTTGTTATTTTTGTTATTGTCATTATTTATTTTTTTCCTGATTTGGCCCCTTTTTATATCTTATTATGTTTTTTTTTGTGACATTATTACGAAGGCTAAGTGAGAATCTTTGAATTAATAGATGGTAAGAACCTAAAAACAAATAAGGCTTATTCGTAAGGGAACCGTGATCGCTGGGGCGGTTCACGGGAACTAGTATGAGCAAAACTGTCAAGCATCACGGCAGCAGAGACCGGGATCACCGCGATCATAAGCGAGAGAGAGCATCGCTCCCTCCCACGCACAGCGGCTGACACCAGAGAGAGCAGAGACCGGCAGCAGAGAACGACAGAGAGATCTCCACAGCGCGACATTGAACGAGAGGGCCCATCACCCTATTCAGCGAATAACGGAAAACACCAGAGACCAAAAATCAGCAGCAGATAGCGGCAGAGAGACCGGCATCAGTGCAAAAATGAGCAAGAGGTAAGATCGCCTCTAGAACCCGAGAGCGAGCGCCGACTGCCCACACAACTGCAAGCCGAGCAACAAGCGACAAAACGGACAAGCAGCAGAAGCTGCGAGCATAGGCCCGAGCTTCAGGGTCTGGAGTTGGCCGCAAAAAGTTTGGATCGAGAGCCAAAAAAGAAAGGGTACAAGTGCGGAAAGTAGAACATTCTCGTGCGAAAGAAGCAGCACAGCAGACACGAGGAATCGACGCCCAACCATGAATGGAGGAAAGCAGGGGTAAGCTGGTCTCGCGTGGGCGAACTAGAGTGATCGAAAGGTGCAACAGGGATTATAATTTGATCATCCGTAGGACCAGGCAGACGAACAAATGTATTTTTGCAGTAGAACCACTCGACTTTTTCTATACATATTTCCGATCCATAATTATCACAACACCAGCAACACGCAAAGCCCGGGGCCAGTTCAAACACGTTTCCCCCCGATCGGGGCGAGCCCAGCTTCCCGCACGCGTCCGTCCGATCCCTCTCTATGGTCCCCCAAATTGTTCTGTATAGGGATCGGGCCCTGGACAGACTGAGAGGCTGTACCCTGAGACAGAAATTTCCTTACACCAGACTTCTGTTATATCACACTGTTACGCACGAAAATCTGTCGCATCGACAGTTTTTAAGATACGAAAATCTGCTAGACTGGAAGATATTAAAATTTTAAATTCAAATTTCATGATATTTTTCGGTATTTTCCCCCGAAATTTTGATTTTGAAAACTCAGGAAAAGTCGAAAAAAAAATATTTTATATCTAACATTTTTAGTTTTAGATAGACACATTAATTAGGCGTTCAATACAACCATTTGTAGTAACTGGCTCACATAACTTAAGTTATGTGAAAAATAGAAGCACTAACTCTGAAAAAAAATACCATTTTTTTACAAAATTCTTAAAAAAAATAAAAATAACCTTGAAAAAAAAACCATAATTGTTAAAAAAAATAAACCTCCAAATCTATCAGAAAAAGTCATTTTGGGCGACAGCAGAAAAGTTGTGTTGACTAGTGTAATCGGCAAAAGGTATTTGTTTGAAGTTGTTGGTCAACTTTGGTTGGTCTGCAACCAAACGGCTGCAAGTTGGCCGTTTATCCATCGATTTTTATAAGCGATACCTTAAACGACGCTTAATTAATTGGTCTATATAAAATTAAAATAGTAAGCAATGAAATATATTTTTTTCGACTTTTCGTGAGTTCTTAAAATCAAAATTTCGGGGAAAAATACCGAAAAAAATTATGAAATTTGAATTTGAAAACTTAATATCTTCCAGACGTTAAGTTGCAGCTACAAAGTGTCTGGGTCGGATTTATAGCTTCATATGTCAGCTTTTTAAAACTGCAAAGTTCAATCAAAGTTCAACCAGTTGTAGGAAACTTAAGTTATGTGAAAAATAGAAGCACTACCTATGAAAAAAAATACCAAATTTGTAAAAAATAATTTAAAAAAAAACTAAACCTGAAAAAAAAACCATAATTAACAGAAATAACAGAAATCCGAAGCGAAAAAAACTAAGTCTGCTGCTCAGAGAGAGAATGAGGGTGCATACTTTTTTTCGATTGATCTCGCGAGCAGAGCGTAAGCGAAACAAACGGCCAATAGTTACTTGCGAGCTATGGTTTCAATGCTTCAATGCTCGATGCTTCAAAATGTAAAGTAATGACTTTTCATCTCTCTAGCTCCTTTTTTGCTCCTTACATCCTTTGTGGTAGTTCTCTTGAGAGAATTACCCGGGTTGATCTTTGTGTTCCATTAGATCCCAAGTTAAAGTTTTCAGAACACATTTATACCATGGTAAATAGGGCCATGAGCGTGCTTGGGTTTATAAAGAGGTGGTCAAAGGAATTTGACGACCCCTATGTAACAAAGACTCTCTATACCTATATGCGACTTTAGAATACGGCTCTAGTGTATGGTGCGCTCAGTGCAAAATACACCGGGACCGTTTAGAATCAGTCCAGGAAAACTTTTTACTTTTTGCTCTGCGTGGCTTCAACTGGGATGTAGGCGTGAGATTGCCATCTTACCCTAATAGATGGGTCATAATAAACCTTAGTTTGATTTTTGTGCACAACTTGATCAAGGGTGACGTAGATAGACCTGACTTGCTGAGCCGCCTAAGCTTCCCGATTCCTATTTAAAACACTAGAAACTATATACCGTACTTCCTTCGGCTTTGTAGATCATATTATTCCTAGCACAAACCGTTTACGGTCTTATGCTCGGATTATAATTCCCCGTATACTCTCTGATACTCTCATATCTTTCATACAATTAGAAATTATTATCTCCCTATCTTTCCTGCATTTCCGCGATTGGTTCGGTTATCGAGTCGCGCGTCATGCGGCAGATCAATTCGATCGGTTGGGCGGAAGTAGGGCCCTACGCTAACGTAAGACAGAGCTGCTGGGCTCTCTCTGTTGAAGGGCGCTCTACAGCTGCTGCTTCGGCTCCTGCTTGATCTGGAGCCAGTGCCAGTTCTTAAGCCAGTGCTATGCTAATCTCTCTGCGCATTGGTTGCATATCGATTCATTGAGTACATTTATCTAGCCGGACACAACGCGGGCAATCGGCTTCCGTTAGCCACCGGAATAAATAAACATTATAAAGTTAAAAACAATCCCAACCAATCATTCTCCAAGAGTTGTAGCTTTTCAAACTTCACTGGGTCGCGCTTGTCCCCAAAAATCTTAGTAGCACATGGAACAATTATTTGAATCGTTGAACACTGTCGACACTAGCGGTTCTGTGTTAAGATCGCGCTAAAAATTCGCTTTGCAAGCACTTGGTCACAGTGAAATTGTTCACGTCCAAGCCTAGAGTAGCACCTGCGAAGAAGCACTCCCTTCTGAAGAGTGATCTATGCGGCGTACATTAACTTTCTCAGCTATTAAAAAATCAAGGTCATTTTCAGCAAACACACCGTACGACTTATTTTTGAAGCGACTCAGATCTCTTATTGCATTGGCTGAAACAACACTCAATCACCTCATAGACCTTTATTGGAAATAGTGTGTTCGATTTTCAGGATTTGACTTCTGAGGGTAAGTGGCACAATGTGACAACACATCAAAACACAGGTGATGTGATCTTCTGTCTCGAAGTTATCCAGTTGATCAAATTTATAAGGTTTTCGGGTGCTTCTATTTTACTGGAGAATTCGCTTAACTGGCCCGCCACAGGGGAATAACAAGATGGATGTAGTAAACTCGGAGAATTGGAAATATCGTCGATAATGTTAATTCGTATACACATAGTTTTCGTCTCATTGCTTGGATGGAACAGCAATCCCTTATTGGCTCGACTATATAGAATACCATTTACGAAGTATGATACTTTAACTTCAAACTTCTCCGTCAATGCCTTCTTCAATATACTCCAATCCCGAATATTACTCTGACTACGTATAAACGACTTTGCAGTGTCACCTAAAAATTTCTTAGCGAAAATAAATATCTGTATCTGGATCCATCTATGCACATTCCTCAAGCTTAATTTTCCATTAATTAAAGTTTAAATATTTGAAACCAAAAATTCTAAACAGCTATCCTCAACATCCTTTAAAGTGAACCACAGTCATGCGGGAACTGGAACTTTAATTTCTCTACGACAAGCTCCTGAAAGCAGTTTCTGCTTTTTATTTCTGCATCTTTAACTTGCTGGGGTTCTATCGAACTTAAATTTTTTTCTATTATAATTTCTTTCAAACTTTTCCATTTAACATTTCTAAAAACTGTGCCTTTTGCAATGACTCTCAAACGGTATGTTCTTTTCAAACATTACATTACATTCCAACTGTACTCTTAAAGCTGCAAACAAGTTTATTGTACCCTGTAATCGAAGGGTAGCGCATAGTAGATTTGTAGTGATAGTGGATGTCTGTAATTATTTAGGTTTTAGGTTTTTTACCTATTTAGGTTTTTATATTTATGATCAGCATCAATAGGCGAGTCGACATAGATATGTCTGTTTATTCGTCCGTCCGTCTTCATAAGCGCCTAGATCTCAGAGACTATAACATCTAGGGCAACCAAATTTTTTATCCGGACTCCTGTGATATCACACTTTTAAAAGTGTATTTCAAAATTTCGTTTTTGTTTGTCTTCTTTTCGCTCGTTTCAGCTTTGGATTCGATCAATACTTATGTAAATGGATCCGCTCGTCTCGTACAGATAATCTCGGCCATTCACCATAATTCTCCTCCCAACGCTTGATACCACCGAGATTAGTCAGCTAGCGTTCTCCTTCCCGCCGAACTTTTCCAGCTACACAGTCACAACAATTAACAATTAACACCCATTAACACTCTTTACATCTGATGAATGCAATTTGGCGACCTTTGGGTTCGCTACAACACAAAACATTGAACACAACTTCCAATTAATACGGTGGTTTTATTCACGTTTTAATGAAATTTCAATACTACAGTTGAGCCTCTAAATTTATGGCCCTAGGGTTTGCGCAGATGTTGAATAACTCCCAAAATGACTGTTGTTTATTATATATGTAGTTTTTTAAACGTTTATTTGATACTATACAATATTGTCCTGTGTTTGTGTAGCTAACTCTGGCACTGATGCTAGCTTTCGCTTGCTTCGCTCTCAAACCCTTGCTTTCACGATCGCTCTCTCTTTCTCTCTATCTCCATTGTGCTCAAACGTGCGTTACTTGGTGACGTCTGCTCACAACATACATGGCCAACACACCTTTCGGGCGGCCTCATAACACGGACCAATCTGGAGCCAAAGATCTTTTGACTTTTGTTATTTTTGTTATTGTCATTATTTATTTTTTTCCTGATTTGGCCCCTTTTGATATCTTATTATGTTTTTTTTTGTGACATTATTACGAAGGCTAAGTGAGAATCTTTGAATTAATAGATGGTAAGAACCTAAAAACAAATAAGGCTTATTCGTAAGGGAACCATGATCGCTGGGGCGGTTCACGGGAACGAGTATGAGCAAAACTGTCAAGCATCACGGCAGCAGAGACCGGGATCACAGCGATCATAAGCGAGAGAGAGCATCGCTCCCTCCCACGCACAGCGGCTGACACCAGAGAGAGCAGAGACCGGCAGCAGAGAACGACAGAGAGATCTCCACAGCGCGACATTGAACGAGAGGGCCCATCACCCTATCCAGCGAATAACGGAAAACACCAGAGACCAAAAATCAGCAGCAGATAGCGGCAGAGAGACCGGCATCAGTGCAAAAATGAGCAAGAGGTAAGATCGCCTCTAGAACCCGAGAGCGAGCGCCGACTGCCCACACAACTGCAAGCCGAGCAACAAGCGACAAAACGGACAAGCAGCAGAAGCTGCGAGCATAGGCCCGAGCTTCAGGGTCTGGAGTTGGCCGCAAAAAGTTTGGATCGAGAGCCAAAAAAGAAAGGGTACAAGTGCGGAAAGTAGAACATTCTCGTGCGAAAGAAGCAGCACAGCAGACACGAGGAATCGACGCCCAACCATGAATGGAGGAAAGCAGGGGTAAGCTGGTCTCGCGTGGGCGAACTAGAGTGATCGAAAGGTGCAACAGGGATTATAATTTGATCATCCGTAGGACCAGGCAGACGAACAAATGTATTTTTGCAGTAGAACCACTCGACTTTTTCTATACATATTTCCGATCCATAATTATCACAACACCAGCAACACGCAAAGCCCGGGGCCAGTTCAAACACGTTTCCCCCCGATCGGGGCGAGCCCAGCTTCCCGCACGCGTCCGTCCGATCCCTCTCTATGGTCCCCCAAATTGTTCTGTATAGGGATCGGGCCCTGGACAGACTGAGAGGCTGTACCCTGAGACAGAAATTTCCTTACACCAGACTTCTGTTATATCACACTGTTACGCACGAAAATCTGTCGCATCGACAGTTTTTAAGATACGAAAATCTGCTAGACTGGAAGATATTAAAATTTTAAATTCAAATTTCATGATATTTTTCGGTATTTTCCCCCGAAATTTTGATTTTGAAAACTCAGGAAAAGTCGAAAAAAAAATATTTTATATCTAACATTTTTAGTTTTAGATAGACACATTAATTAGGCGTTCAATACAACCATTTGTAGTAACTGGCTCACATAACTTAAGTTATGTGAAAAATAGAAGCACTAACTCTGAAAAAAAAAACCATTTTTTTACAAAATTCTTAAAAAAAATAAAAATAACCTTGAAAAAAAAACCATAATTGTTAAAAAAAATAAACCTCCAAATCTATCAGAAAAAGTCATTTTGGGCGACAGCAGAAAAGTTGTGTTGACTAGTGTAATCGGCAAAAGGTATTTGTTTGAAGTTGTTGGTCAACTTTGGTTGGTCTGCAACCAAACGGCTGCAAGTTGGCCGTTTATCCATCGATTTTTATAAGCGATACCTTAAACGACGCTTAATTAATTGGTCTATATAAAATTAAAATAGTAAGCAATGAAATATATTTTTTTCGACTTTTCGTGAGTTCTTAAAATCAAAATTTCGGGGAAAAATACCGAAAAAAATTATGAAATTTGAATTTGAAAACTTAATATCTTCCAGACGTTAAGTTGCAGCTACAAAGTGTCTGGGTCGGATTTATAGCTTCATATGTCAGCTTTTTAAAACTGCAAAGTTCAATCAAAGTTCAACCAGTTGTAGGAAACTTAAGTTATGTGAAAAATAGAAGCACCACCTATGAAAAAAAATACCAAATTTGTAAAAAATTATTTAAAAAAAAACTAAACCTGAAAAAAAAACCATAATTAACAGAAATAACAGAAATCCGAAGCGAAAAAAAACTAAGTCTGCTGCTCAGAGAGAGAATGAGGGTGCATACTTTTTTTCGATTGATCTCGCGAGCAGAGCGTAAGCGAAACAAACGGTCAATAGTTACTTGCGAGCTATGGTTTCAATGCTTCAATGCTCGATGCTTCAAAATGTAAAGTAATGACTTTTCATCTCTCTAGCTCCTTTTTTGCTCCTTACATCCTTTGTGGTAGTTCTCTTGAGAGAATTACCCGGGTTGATCTTTGTGTTCCATTAGATCCCAAGTTAAAGTTTTCAGAACACATTTATACCATGGTAAATAGAACCCAAGCGGGTTTATAAAGAGGTGGTCAAAGGAATTTGACGACCCCTATGTAACAAAGACTCTCTATACCTATATGCGACTTTAGAATACGGCTCTAGTGTATGGTGCGCTCAGTGCAAAATACACCGGGACCGTTTAGAATCAGTCCAGGAAAACTTTTTACTTATTGCTCTGCGTGGCTTCAACTGGGATGTAGGCGTGAGATTGCCATCTTACCCTAATAGATGGGTCATAATAAACCTGCACAACTTGATCAAGGGTGACGTAGATAGACCTGACTTGCTGAGCCGCCTAAGCTTCCCGATTCCTATTTAAAACACTAGAAACTATATACCGTACTTCCTTCGGCTTTGTAGATCATATTATTCCTAGCACAAACCGTTTACGGTCTTATGCTCGGATTATAATTCCCCGTATACTCTCTGATACTCTCATATCTTTCATACAATTAGAAATTATTATCTCCCTATCTTTCCTGCATTTCCGCGATTGGTTCGGTTATAGAGTCGCGCGTCATGCGGCAGATCAATTCGATCGGTTGGGCGGAAGTAGGGCCCTACGCTAACGTAAGACAGAGCTGCTGGGCTCTCTCTGTTGAAGGGCGCTCTACAGCTGCTGCTTCGGCTCCTGCTTGATCTGGAGCCAGTGCCAGTTCTTAAGCCAGTGCTATGCTAATCTCTCTGCGCATTGGTTGCATATCGATTCATTGAGTACATTTATCTAGCCGGACACAACGCGGGCAATCGGCTTCCGTTAGCCACCGGAATAAATAAACATTATAAAGTTAAAAACAATCCCAACCAATCATTCTCCAAGAGTTGTAGCTTTTCAAACTTCACTGGGTCGCGCTTGTCCCCAAAAATCTTAGTAGCACATGGAACAATTATTTGAATCGTTGAACACGGTCGACACTAGCGGTTTTGTGTTAAGATCGCGCTAAAAATTCGCTTTGCAAGCACTTGGTCACAGTGAAATTGTTCACGTCCAAGCCTAGAGTAGCACCTGCGAAGAAGCACTCCCTTCTGAAGAGTGATCTATGCGGCGTACATTAACTTTCTCAGCTATTAAAAAATCAAGGTCATTTTCAGCAAACACACCGTACGACTTATTTTTGAAGCGTCTCAGATCTCTTATTGCATTGGCTGAAACAACACTCAATCACCTCATAGACCTTTATTGGAAATAGTGTGTTCGATTTTCAGGATTTGACTTCTGAGGGTAAGTGGCACAATGTGACAACACATCAAAACACAGGTGATGTGATCTTCTGTCTCGAAGTTATCCAGTTGATCAAATTTATAAGGTTTTCGGGTGCTTCTATTTTACTGGAGAATTCGCTTAACTGGCCCGCCACAGGGGAATAGCAAGATGGATGTAGTAAACTCGGAGAATTGGAAATATCGTCGATAATGTTAATTCGTATACACATAGTTTTCGTCTCATTGCTTGGATGGAACAGCAATCCCTTATTGGCTCGACTATATAGAATACCATTTACGAAATATGATACTTTAACTTCAAACTTCTCCGTCAATGCCTTCTTCAATATACTCTAATATACCCGAATATTACTTTGACTACGTATAAACGACTTTGCAGTGTCACCTAAAAATTTCTTAGCGAAAATAAATATCTGTATCTGGATCCATCTATGCACATTCCTCAAGCTTAATTTTCCATTAATTAAAGTTTAAATATTTGAAACCAAAAATTCTAAACAGCTATCCTCAACATCCTTTAAAGTGAACCACAGTCATGCGGGAACTGGAACTTTAATTTCTCTACGACAAGCTCCTGAAAGCAGTTTCTGCTTTTTATTTCTGCATCTTTAACTTGCTGGGGTTCTATCGAACTTAAATTTTTTTCTATTATAATTTCTTTCAAACTTTTCCATTTAACATTTCTAAAAACTGTGCCTTTTGCAATGACTCTCAAACGGTATGTTCTTTTCAAACATTACATTACATTCCAACTGTACTCTTAAAGCTGCAAACAAGTTTATTGTACCCTGTAATCGAAGGGTAGCGCATAGTAGATTTGTAGTGATAGTGGATGTCTGTAATTATTTAGGTTTTAGGTTTTTTACCTATTTAGGTTTTTATATTTATGATCAGCATCAATAGGCGAGTCGACATAGATATGTCTGTTTATTCGTCCGTCCGTCTTCATAAGCGCCTAGATCTCAGAGACTATAACATCTAGGGCAACCAAATTTTTTATCCGGACTCCTGTGATATCACACTTTTAAAAGTGTATTTCAAAATTTCGTTTTTGTTTGTCTTCTTTTCGCTCGTTTCAGCTTTGGATTCGATCAATACTTATGTTAATGGATCCGCTCGTCTCGTACAGATAATCTCGGCCATTCACCATAATTCTCCTCCCAACGCTTGATACCACCGAGATTAGTCAGCCAGCGTTCTCCTTCCCGCCGAACTTTTCAAGCTACACAGTCACAACAATTAACAATTAACACCCATTAACACTCTTTACATCTGATGAATGCAATTTGGCGACCTTTGGGTTCGCTACAACACAAAACATTGAACACAACTTCCAATTAATACGGTGGTTTTATACACGTTTTAATGAAATTTCAATACTACAGTTGAGCCTCTAAATTTATGGCCCTAGGGTTTGCGCAGATGTTGAATAACTCCCAAAATGACTGTTGTTTATTATATATGTAGTTTTTTAAACGTTTATTTGATACTATACAATATTGTCGTGTGTTTGTGTAGCTAACTCTGGCACTGATGCTAGCTTTCGCTTGCTTCGCTCTCAAACCCTTGTTTCACGATCGCTCTCTCTTTCTCTCTATCTCCATTGTGCTCAAACGTGCGTTACTTGGTGACGTCTGCTCACAACATACATGGCGCCAACACACCTTTCGGGCGGCCTCATAACACGGACCAATCTGGAGCCAAAGATCTTTTGACTTTTGTTATTTTTGTTATTGTCATTATTTATTTTTTTCCTGATTTGGCCCCTTTTTATATCTTATTATGTTTTTTTTTGTGACATTATTACGAAGGCTAAGTGAGAATCTTTGAATTAATAGATGGTAAGAACCTAAAAACAAATAAGGCTTATTCGTAAGAAACCGTGATCGCTGGGGCGGTTCACGGGAACTAGTATGAGCAAAACTGTCAAGCATCACGGCAGCAGAGACCGGGATCACCGCGATCATAAGCGAGAGAGAGCATCGCTCCCTCCCACGCACAGCGGCTGACACCAGAGAGAGCAGAGACCGGCAGCAGAGAACGACAGAGAGATCTCCACAGCGCGACATTGAACGAGAGGGCCCATCACCCTATTCAGCGAATAACGGAAAACACCAGAGACCAAAAATCAGCAGCAGATAGCGGCAGAGAGACCGGCATCAGTGCAAAAATGAGCAAGAGGTAAGATCGCCTCTAGAACCCGAGAGCGAGCGCCGACTGCCCACACAACTGCAAGCCGAGCAACAAGCGACAAAACGGACAAGCAGCAGAAGCTGCGAGCATAGGCCCGAGCTTCAGGGTCTGGAGTTGGCCGCAAAAAGTTTGGATCGAGAGCCAAAAAAGAAAGGGTACAAGTGCGGAAAGTAGAACATTCTCGTGCGAAAGAAGCAGCACAGCAGACACGAGGAATCGACGCCCAACCATGAATGGAGGAAAGCAGGGGTAAGCTGGTCTCGCGTGGGCGAACTAGAGTGATCGAAAGGTGCAACAGGGATTATAATTTGATCATCCGTAGGACCAGGCAGACGAACAAATGTATTTTTGCAGTAGAACCACTCGACTTTTTCTATACATATTTCCGATCCATAATTATCACAACACCAGCAACACGCAAAGCCCGGGGCCAGTTCAAACACGTTTCCCCCCGATCGGGGCGAGCCCAGCTTCCCGCACGCGTCCGTCCGATCCCTCTCTATGGTCCCCCAAATTGTTCTGTATAGGGATCGGGCCCTGGACAGACTGATGAGGCTGTACCCTGAGACAGAAATTTCCTTACACCAGACTTCTGTTATATCACACTGTTACGCACGAAAATCTGTCGCATCGACAGTTTTTAAGATACGAAAATCTGCTAGACCATAGATTGCCGAATCTCGGAACATTATTATAGCTAAAAAGACCAAATGAAATTTTAGTGGCTACGCAACGCCTTCCACCCACTTATTCGTTCCCTCTTTCACACACGTTTCGGGTGGTTTCGGGTATCAGGTGTGAATATATAAATGCAGCCCTAGCTGCAACTCAAAACGTTTCCGCTCGTTTATTTTCTAAGTTTAAGCGAGTTGGCGACCATTGGAGATATGTTGAGATTGAGTATTGAACAGTTCGCCAGGACTGCACTTGGTTGCCGTGCAGAAGCAACGTGTTCAACTGATACTCGTAGAAACTCCATTCTCTCGATCACAGTTTGAGTGTTCATAGGGTAAGTGAGGTCGTTAAATGTATTGAAGCCGTTGTAATTGGCTTGCGCTAATAGCCATGCGTATGAAGACTTAATAGCCAGTGCATGAAGAGCTTCTTGCAAGTCGCTATCCCTAAATTCCCTATGACGCATCTGGAGGGAAGCTCGTGATTGAAAAGAGATTAAAAGGGACTAAATGCTAAGTGTGCCAACACTTTTGTTCGCCGTTTTTTAGACCTTTTTTCATATAATAAAGGCAAAAAATAATATAAAATTTAGCCTAATGGATTAATTTTAGGATACAATTACTATTATTTTGAAAAATTCGATTTAAAAGTTCTTAAAACTGAATATATTGCTGTGCCAACACTTAAGCTCGGCACTTTATATTAAAAGCAGGATTGATTCAATATTTAAAAAATGTTTCGACTTCGCAAACTAGTAGTTTACGATGCTTTTTTTACTTGCCTGATTAATATCGCAGCAGAACTCTGTTTGACTTTCATCAAGTAGAAAGCTGCAACGCTCTTTTAGCAAAATTAAACCATCTTCAGACATTGCTTTAGCGGTCCCATTATAGGAACAGTATTGATTATGATTGAAGGCATCAGTATTACATACTCCAAACCATACACAGTCCTAAAATGAAAAAATTTGTGATTAGGAAGCTCGCATAAAATTATGTCACAAAAAGCATAATTAACTTTAAATAAATAAAAAAATAATTAAATAAAACATTCTATATATGATGGATTGGACGGATTGGTATTTCTGTTAGAAAAAAATGTTGTATATCGGCTAACGGAATTTAACTGCAAAATTTGTCATACGAAGGTTTTGTCAAACGGCTGCAACTTAGCCGTTTATCCGTTTATCGGGTAAAGATATTTAGTCGCCAAAACATTAACTCAAAACAGTAGTGCAGCCCAACGTAAACTACCAATATTGTTCGATATTTGTACTGCCCACTTCACCAAATCATTGTTAATCGCATATGCTTTTGCACGGCAGCTGCCGTTCTCTCGCCTACCTGTTCAGCCTTCTACTACAACTCTTACTCTTCTACTTATCTCTCGCGCTCTACCTCTTTGTCTATCGCTCGTACTCGGTTTAGCAGCAGCACTAGCTGCTCAGGCGCTATTCTATTCATTTTCTTCGCATAATCTTGCGTTTGTATTAGGTCACGGGCAATTCGGCCCGCCTCCAATCATATATTCTCTTGAGTTGATCTTCGTAGCCATCAGACACTCTTTCGTCGTCATCATATCGCATCGATCGTTCACCCACATACATATACATATGTATACGTATATACGCAGTACGTCGGTCTACTCTGGAGCTGATCCTATCACATCCTTTCATGTTCGTTCCATCGGTCTTTACCCTTATCTTTATACAAACTTCCTATAAACTTACATATATGTACATACGCCTACGTCGGTCTACCTCAATAATACCTTTTAATTTAAACCTCTCGACTTTTTTTAATCTAGCATCAATCAAGCTCATTACGTTAACAAATTTTTTTAACAAAAAAAACTAAACTATAAAAATCCCATAATTCTTTGAAAATATTTAAGTTCCGAAATCTATCTATCGACTATTGTTCTCATATCATGACACAGAATGCCTCGATCATTTCATTAAATACCTTCTCATTCCACAGTTTCTGCGCGAGGTTTTATTGCTAATATTGAGTATGCCGTCTCCACGCCTTATGCAATTGCCAAGGTTATCGTCAGAGGATAGAAACTTCCAGTTCAATCGATGAAGAAACTCCACCCAAGAAGACTTCTGCATGCGTAATATGCATCGATCTAAGCATTGTTAATCAATTCTCGCTCCCATCTCTGAGTGGGAGGTTCATGAATTTTGCGGCGTCAACCCGGTGCCAACGGTCTGAGTCTAAGTGCCATTCCGTCGCGAGCATTTCTGTCGACTTCAACATGAATAAGCAGAATCTTCACGCTGCACCTTGAGTTCTGCTTGGTATAAGTATACTATCCCAATATTGGCCTATTAAAGGTAGGGGAGCTGCATTAAGACGAACCATTATAACTACCATCGTACAACTGGTCCTTCAGTTCTTCGAATGGAAGGAAGCTGTTAGGCCACATATTCGCCCTGACTAGTCCTAATTTTATTATCAATTACAGAGAGCCGTGCCGATCTGGATGCGCCAATTCGAGCGAGTTTGAATGTCGGCCCGTTCTCTTTGTTTGAGTCTTTTAAGTCAACTTAAGTTCCTGCTCCCATCACTGCTTCACCATCTGGCTCTTGTTCGGGAATAAAACTTAGTGGAGTGGTGCCTCAGAAAGCTATATTTGGTCCCCGTCTAAATCTTGAGGCCCCAACGGAAGATGCAACAAAATCTATGCTACAAACTCAACGCCCCCCTAGATTCCATAATTATAACCAAATTTTCCTTTAGACATAAGCCTAATATTTCCTCCTTCAAGATTATCCTCCCTGATTTTTAACTATCTCGATCACTGGAACCGTCTACTTGGCCAGATCTCTTAAGTATACTAGAGTTCCCACGTAAAGATTCCAAACAGAGTCCCAATGTTACAGATCCCGTCGACTCTAAAAACTAAGTAACCTTTTTTCCGTTCACTACCAGAATGTACTCAGTCCGTTAGGCAAATTGTGTCAAGTACATACGGATAGTGCCTCTTTTGATTTCGATGTTATCGCTATTACAGAAACCTGGCGTAACTGTTGCTTTCATGATCATGAAATTCTTGTTCACAAA
The DNA here is from genome assembly GCA_035041765.1 of Drosophila algonquin. Lineage (NCBI taxonomy): Eukaryota > Metazoa > Arthropoda > Insecta > Diptera > Drosophilidae > Drosophila > Drosophila algonquin. Next base: position 135,638 of record JAWNKY010000753.1, on the reverse strand, counting down.
TTTATCACTTACAGAACGGAACGTGCATTCTTGCAGTCAAACCGTATTTCTTATCGGAGTTTTTCCCATTGAACAATATCTATGGAATGGAATTCATTGCAAAGTCCGTGTTTGTACAGCATTTATCTATTTAACCTGCTCATATATTCCAGGTGCTGGGGTTTACTCAGACCACCTTTTTGCTATCCATTCTGTAGTACCTGTTTTAGGCTGTGCTGATCAGATTATTGTCATGGGTGACTTAAATTCATCACTTCTTTCTTGGCTGCCCTGTGCAAATTTATTGCTTCCTAGTAATCAAAACGATTTTATCAATTGGATAGCGGATATCTCCCTTGTCCAAATTAATGCTATTAACAATTAATGCTATTAACATAATAGTAACAGACTTCTCGACCTTATTTTAGTTATGGACTCTTCTCTAGGAACAGTAGCCAGCGTAAGTCCATTATCACTTACTGAAGACCCATGCCATCCTAGTTTATCTATATTTCTTGAGTGTGCCAGATCTAGTTGTGTTGACATTTCCATTGCTCCTTGCCATATGAAGTGGTTTAGCAAGGCCAATTTCGCCGGTCTAAGCCTACACCTCTCAGGGTCCGGTTTCCTCCAACTCCAACTTTCCTGGAGGAAAACGGAGGGCCGCCACTCAAATGTGAGAACGCCGGGTGCTGCTGCCAAGATTATCGCTCGGCGGATCCCCGGCGTATACATCAACACGGTAGCGGCGCTTCAGGAGGCCTACCCAAGAGACAAGCTGGAGGCCATCAACTAAGAGGATGTCCCCAACCATGCCGAGAGCCCGAGTGTGAGTATCGGCGAAACCTGTGGAGCCTGCAAATCTGCAACTCCCACCTTCTCACAGACAATTGGAAGGTGGCCAAGGTCCAGAGGCACCAGGTGATCTTCGTCATAAATGAGGAGTCAGTGAGTCTGCTCGAGAAGACGGGCGACATAGTTCTTATTCAGGATCCTTGGATCCTCGAAAATAGGGTATCCGGACTGAGCGCTGAAGAAAAAGAGAGTTAAACTTCCAAACTTCATCAATGAAAATAACACAGCAGTGAACTTCGAAAGACTGGAGATTTCATTGAGGACAAGCTCCAGTTACATGGGTCATAACCAACCCGACCCTCCTGCTGACGATCCCCTCCGTGCGCTCATTACCGAATACGAAGCCATTGACCTTATTGTAGAATGCGACGCCAACGCACACCACTATATGTGTGGAAGTACTTACCTTAACGAACGGGATGAGTACCTTTTCAGCTACTTACTGACCACCGATATGGTCATCATCGCTCTTGCCTCTCGGGAGATACAGAGGAACAAAGTATCCTGAAGGGTTCTTAAAGAAAAATCATTCTCGGACCAACGGTACGTGGAAACTATATTCTCTTTCTGCCTACCAAATCCAGTCCAATACCGGTACCGCGGGGGAGGGTGGCCTACTGTAACGAGCATAGCATGTGTCACTGCTTTAGGCTCTCGGATCACTGTAGTGTGTTCCAAGCGGAGGTTGAAGCAATGAAAGAGGCCATTTCTATCGTCTCTAAATGACCTCTTGACAGGAGCTTAGTGTACGTCTTCTCTGATATCATTCATTCCCAAAAAATGATTTTTGAAAATTGCCAAAAAACTAATTTCAAAAAGTGTGCCCAGACAAATACTGACAATATTAATCTAGAGTGTGGCCGTAAACGCTACATTACGAATCGAAAAACTGGTGAGAGCGCCAAACCATACAAACCTGAAAACAATCAAAGTGCAGTAAAATTGAATCGAGTGGACACGATGGGTACCAGCCAGAAGCATTCAATGGATCTGGAATTGTCATATGACGATTCTGAACTTGAGTGCATTGATGTTGGTGAGGCGAACACCTCCTCTCGCTTCCTTGGCTTAACAAACCAGCCAAGGAATGGAGCTCGGTGGCAGAATACGATGGGCCCCCCAACCACTACTACAACGACAGTAACAACAACAACGACGGCAACTTCTTTATTAATGAAGTATGGATTATCAAGTTCTTGTGTAAGTATGGTCACCTCACCGTCAACGATCTCGGCCCCTGGTGCATCATCTAGGCCAATCTGCTCAGTGGCTACAATTGACTCTGGCTCCTCACAGGAACTGGCAACTGTAGTGGCACCAACTCTAGCGGCGGAAAAACAAACAGGAAAGCAGTCGGAAATACTGGTCCCCTGGAATGAGCCCTCAGCACAACCGCAACACACCAACCAACTCCCACTAGTGAACTGGCAGCTGGCGACTAACAAAAAAAGAAGAGGCAATGAGCTTTTCGGGGAAGTGTCCAAAAAGGGCAGGAATAAAGTCTCTGCTAGCCCACAGGTAACGCTCCTGCAAAAAAACCGCTTTGCCCCTCTGGTAGAGCCTGACTCGGGATCCGCAGGACTAACAGCTTGTATTGCTGACGACGGGAACCAAGCGTTTATACCGGATGATGAAGATTCAACCACTCCTAACGCCTCAACCAAGGAGTTGCCCAAGCCAAGACCCATAACCATTCCTGGGGTTCTGGATGTGGCTGCTGTTGAAGCCTCCCTGTCCCCTCCTATTCCTGAGGAGGACTATGAGTTTCGTATAGCGCCTTCAGGAGACCTCAGAGTTTATGCTAAAGACGCTGACACGCACAGGTTAATAGTCAAGATCCTAAATGACCTACGGGTTCAATATACCCACTTCTGCCTAGCTGAGGACAAAAAGTACCGAATTGTTGCTAAAAACCTGGCTGCATCAACACCCAAGCTGCTAATCAGCCAAGAGCTTGAGAAGTTGGGCCACAAGGTGCTCAATCTTTACAACCCCAGATCCAAAAGAAGCCCCATCATTGATGATAGTGGAGTTCAACGAAATCCTTCTAATCAAAACATTTGGTTCATTGACATCGCCCAGGCCAATAACAATAAAGAGTCTCTCAAAATCGTAAAGATTGGAAGACAGCGAGTGACAATGGAGTTGCCCCGCAAGAACAACAGTATTAGGCAGTGCTTCCACTGCTTCGAATTTGACCACACCAAGAACTATTGCCTTAAAAACCCTATATGTGGTAGATGCGCCGGTGACCACTGGACAGGGTCGACAAATTGTGGGGCCAAGACCACGGACGACCTTGTATGCTCCAAGCATGAAGCATGAAGCTTTCAACAGAACATGCAAAATATATTCAATACTGCTCAAAAATAGACGCTCTTCAGTTAACGATAATCCACCGAATCAGGATACCACACGGCAAGGACGCAGGAAAATAGCCAATATCCCGGCCATGGTAGTCCAACGTGGCTTAACATTCGCAGAAGCCTTCCGCCGAAACCAACCCCAGCAGACATATAATAGATCTTAGAATCAGGATTACAACACTCAGTTCCCGCAGCTCCGTAGTTACCCAAGCTTAAACCCTTTGCCTACTATTAATCAGAGCTCTCACCCAAAGCAACAGATGTCCAGCAGTTCTATAACCCAGGTCCTCATGGAGCTTCAAAAAACAGTAGCGGCACTGCAGACACCTAATCAAATCAGCTCTTTCCTTCCCCAACAATCCCGTGACACCAGAGGACCACAATGATAAACAACATTAACATAGGGGTCTGAAATGCTCGTAGCCTAGTTGCAAATAAAAATGAACTGGCTATCTTCCTAAACCGTCATGACATCGACGTCATGCTTATTTCTGAATCGCATCTACACACAGGAAGAAACTTCACATTTCAAGGGAATGAGTGCTACAGGGCGGAACACCCTAGTAGTAGAGTCAGAGGAGGAGAAGCTGTGGTCGTTTAAAAAGCAGATCGCACTATCATTATCATCCTATCAGTCTTGGGTCGATCCAGCTTACGGCTGTGATGATTCAAACGCAACGTGGGGAGATACTCGTTGCAGCTGCCTACCTGTCCCCTTCTATATACTGGTCAACCACCGACTTCGAACAACTCCTGGCCCAATTTGGCGACAAATATGTTATCGGAGGGGACTTCAATGCCAAGCATCGTAGGTGGGGCAACTATAGAGCAAATAGGTTAGGAACGGCGCTATCTGACGCGATAACGACTCACTCCGCACAGGTACTAGCAACGGGTAGCCCAACCTACTACTATCCATTCAACAGAGCGTACACCACCTCAGCTATTGACTTCTGCATATACAAAGCAGTTCCAAACCACCTATTATCAATAAGGGAAGAACATGATCTCAGCTCGGCCCACTTACCGTAATAGCGACACTAGCCCTGTCTCCCCTTTTTGTCCCAGCCAGGACAAGAATGCTGTGCCCAAACACAAATACCCAGCTCTTCAGAGGGATTTTGGATGAATCGATAAGTCTTAATGTAATCCTTACGACAACCGAGGAAGTAGATGAGGCAATAGACACATTTGTGGCAAAAATCCGTGACGCTTCTGCAGCTGCTACCACATGCGGTCAACAGTGCACTCGACCCGGATTAGATGCCAAGGAGGCAGCACCTCGAGTGAAATTGACTACTCTTACTCCTATTAAAGAAGCGACTCAGAAGGTAATTCATCAGAACGAATGACCCGCGAGTGGACAGAATATACAGAAGAATAGCAAACAGAGTGCGAAGATCCCCAGAGGATAGGGCCGAGGCATTTGCATAAAACCTGAATGATAGGTTCCAGCCTTACCAGACGGCTTCAGCAAGGAGGACCGAACTGGTAGCTAGTAAACTGCAAGAATCCCACCAAATAGAACTCCCAGTGGCTCCATTCCAATACAGGAGGTTAAAGAAAACGTACGAAAGCTCAAATCGAAGAAAGCTCCAGGAGATGATAACATTGACAAGTCACCAAAGCCCTGCCCCATAGAGCTCTATTGATCCTGCTTCTCATTTTCAACTCGGCACTGAGGCTTCCTAAAACCGAACAAAGCACCAAATGACATGAACAACTACAGGCCAATAAGTTTGCTCCCCACGTTTGGCAAGCTTTTTCAGCGATGTATTTTGAAAAGACTGCTGGACACAAAAATGACCAGGAAGGTGATAACAGATTTCCAGTTTGGCTTCAGGCTGAACGCCTGAACATCTTCATCGTGTCGCAGAAACCATTCTCCAAGGCTTCCAGCGCAAGCTGTACGTGGTGGCAGCGTAACTTGACTTTCAACAAGCGTTTGAACGGGTATGTCACGAAGGACTCTGTAAGATCAAACCTATGATCAACCCCCAAACCTGGAAAAAAAAACCATAATTTTTTAAAAACAAATTAAAATCTTCAAATCTATTAGAAATAGTCATTTTGGGCGACAGCGGAAAGTTGAAAAAGTTGAATTTTGTCGAGTAGTCATATCATCAACCCTGATGCGCAGTAGTAACGCACACCTTAAGGACAGGAAGCTGCCCTGATGTATTCTTGCACGGGGTCCAACACAAGGAACATGAATACCTCGGCGTTACCTTAGATTCCCGGTTAACGTTCAGAAGCCATATTAAAAGTATTACCGATCAGCTGATTGCAAAGGCCTACAAAATGAACTGGTTGCTAAACCCCAAAAGCAAACTATCACTTAAGAACAAAGTACACATTTAGAAGGCAATCTTGGCAACAGTCTGGAAGAATGGACTGCAAGGTTACGGCATTGCGGCCAAAACACACTTACGAAGGATACAAACGTTCCAAAGCAAAACTCTTCGCAGGATCACTGGAGCTGAATGGTTTCTGCTAAAAAAGGACATTACCAGACTCCGCAGAGCCTATCACAGACGACGGCTTCGACGGATCCACCCTATTGACCTACCTGATAGGAATATATAAAGACCTTACACGTAGCATAGAAACCTAAGAAATGAAGACCCAAAGATCGCACCATAACTTGATTATGCTTAATCCTTTCAGCTTAGTTATCCTTCTCTATTGCATAAGTAGCTATTTAGATACAGTAAGCATCGTTCGATTCTCTTTGTAGAAGTCTGACGTGTTTTTGCTTTGCGCTCCGCTTATCTGCCTATTATCTTTAATAAACAGCCGGTGTTTTTTAAACATACCAATATAAATAAACTATAAATTGCCTACTTGCTTAGAGCTTTTCCTTAAACGCGAGTGCACGCCCTTTTATTGTGCTTTTAGACATAATTTCATTATTTTCCTGTGTCGGTAGTCATTGTGTTTTGTTGTTTCTTTTCGTAAATACACACAGAATCAAAATCTGCCGCTCTCACCTAGTTGATCTGCTCTATTGCTTTTATCACTCTCTCTTCCTATTACCGAAACTAACATAACTGTTCTTCCTCTCTCGCTCTCAATACGTTCTGTGTAGTAGCGCTCTCTCTCTCTCTCTCTCAACTGAAGCTGCAGAAACCGCTCTCCTCTCCTTCTTATTGCGCTTTCATCGCTTATCTGGCACACTGGTCTAATATATATTTGTTTTGAAATTTTTTTTTTTTTATTTCTCATAATGAAATACACAGTTGTCTGCGCCAAGAAAACCTGCAAGAAGCAGATCACCCATGACCAGCCGAGTATCCCCTGCTCGCTATGCGATAGCGTAGTGCACGCTAAATGCGCCGGGTTCTCCGGTCTCGTGGGTTATGCCATCTCTAAAAGAAATGGCTTGCATTACAGCTGTGAGGCATGCCGTCCGGTTGAAGGGGAGATGGCAGCATTTATGAGGTAGACCCGGAAGGGCTTTAGGGAGCTGACCGTGGGCTTCAAACAGCAAAACGATCGGTGATAGGCCTGTGGTGCCAAGATTGGTCGGGATCCCACCAAAGAGACAAGTTTTTGTCTCACGACTTGCCCCTGACTCCACAATTATAGATGTGACGGCTTATATTCAAAGCCAAATAAAAGCCGTTGATGTTAAGGTGGAAAAGTTTAACTTCTCGTATGCCAGGGAGATAGCTTCTTTTAAAATAAGTGTCTCTCAAGCTCACTTTAACACCATCTGTTCTGCCAAATTTTGGCCGGAGCATTTGGTGGTGAAGGAGTTTAAGGCAAAGAAGAAGACTAGGCCCCCAATAACTCTGCCAACTAATCAGACCAGTGCTCTATCGTCATCTTCCCGTCCCGTCCAAAAAACTAACAAATTCTCTTTTAGTGACCTATCAGAAAGTTCGAGGCTTGCGTAATAAGCTCCGCATTCTTTTCCAAGATAGTGTCGCATTTGCATCCCACGTTATTGGACCGAGACCTGGTTAAAGCCGGACATTCTTAGTTCCGAAGTTTTGGCAGGTCGGTACACAACTTATAGAAAGGATCGTTCGTCTCGACGTGTAGGAGGGGTTCTGATTGCTGTGGACTCAAACTTCACGTCGGAACTTTTCACAGTCCAGATCCAGCAGGAACTGGAATTTCTGTGTGTAAAACTGATTCTTCCCGCTTTCTCAGTTTTCATAACTTGTTCGTATATTCCACCTTCTTCGGATATCGCAATTTACGAGCAGCATTTGTCCGCCTTAGCCGCTATTTCTTCTTCGCTATCTGACAAAGATCACATGATAGTTCTTGGTGACTTCAACTTGCCAGGAATTGTTTGGTCTGCGGTAAATGAGTCTAATAGCCTGGTATCCATGTCACGACATGACTTTGTTGACGGCTTGATTGACCTGTCTCTGTCTCAAGTTAACCATGTTAAAAATTCCTTGGGTCGATTTCTTGATCTATGCTTTGTAACGGATCCGACCTTAGCGTTGTTAACTCGAGTCCCCCCGCTCACTATACCTGAAGATGCGTACCATCCTACTTTCGAAGTGTCACTCGCCCTGGCACGAACTGTATTGGATCGGTCGGGTAGACTACCCTAATGTGTCCGCTGCTTCCGTAAAGCCGAGTTTACGAAGCTTAATAATCTCATTAGGGATTTTGATTGGTCCGCTTTATATTTGTGCAGTGATGTTACGACAGGCACAAACATTTTTTATGATGCACTGGACTCACTTTTTGTAACTTGTGTCCCACTTTCCAGTCCGATTAGATCAAGAAAACCCCCTTGGTTTACCAAGGAGTTATCACATCTAAAAAACTTAAAGATGTCAAGACGTTATAAAAAATTTCAAGAAGTTGGCTCTCCTTCTTCTCTTTCTCATTATGTAATAGCTCGGTCAAACTTTTCAGTTCTTAACGCTCAATGCTATCAGAATTACCTATCTCGATGCAGGATACGTTTTTCTAAGGACCCCAAACAGTTCTACAGCTTCGTAAACAGTAAGCGTAGAACGTCCGCACACCCATCCTCGCTATCCTTCCTTAATACGTCAGCAGATAATGATCAGGCAATTGCCGATCTTTTTGCCCGTTTTTTCCAAACTACCTATTCGCAGGACGTTTACTCTGGTCAGCCGTATCCATACGGTTTACCGAGGTCGAACGGCATTTTCTGTCCTTTGCTAAATGAAAGCTCGTTGCTTCATGATCTACGAACAGTAAAGCCGGCGTTCTCACCGGATCCGGACGGAGTTCCCGGCTGCGTACTCAGGTACAGTGCCGAGTCTTAGTGTGGGCCGTTGCTTAAACTATTCAACCTGTCCATAAATTCTACATGCTTCCACCGATATGGAAGGAGTCCTTTATAATTCCTCTCCATAAGAAAGGTAGCAAGTCTGACGCAATGAACTATAGAGGTATATCTAAGTTATCCGCTATTCCTAAAGTGTTTGAAAAAATTGTAACTCCGCACCTGCAGCACCTGTGCAGATCACCTATATATCCAGCTCAACATGGATTTATAAGGCGGAGATCAACCACTACTAATTAATTGGAGTTAACCTCCTTTATAATTAAAGGCTTTCAAGATAATTTACAGACGGATGTTTTTTACACCGATTTTAGTAAAGCGTTCGACTCTGTAAACCATTGCCGCCTAGCACAAAAGCTAGACAAAGGGTTCTAGGGTTCCCGCCTAATCTCCTGAGATGGATCTCTAGCTGCCTTTGTTCTCGGTCTCCAAGAGTCCTTTTCAAAAACTCCCTGTCCTCACCAGTTATGGTGACTTCGGGTGTACCTCAGGGCAGCCATCTAGGCCCCTTACTCTCTTTATAAATGACCTACCTTCTGTATTAACATACTCTCGAGTACTAATGTATGCGGATGATGTTAAGCTCTGTGTCCAGTATAAGGACAATCCAGGTTGCAATCCGATCTCGATAGATTTCAGTCTTGGTGTTGTGCAAATTTGTTAAACCTTAATGCTTCAAAATGTAAAGTAATGACTTTTCATCGCTCCAGCGCCTTTCTGGTTACTTACACCCTTTGTGGTGGTTCTGGTGGTTGATGATCTTGGTGTTCTATTAGATCCAAAGTTAAAGTTTTCAGAACACATTTCTACCATGGTGAATAAGGCCATGGGCGTGCTTGGGTTTATAAAGAGGTGGTCAAAGGAATTTGACGACCCCTATATAACAAAGACTCTCTACACCTCTCTGCTTCGTCCGATTTTAGAATACGGCTCTTGTGTATGGTGCCCTCAGTACAACGTACACCAAGACCGTATAGAATCAGTTCAGAAAAACTTTTTACTTTTTGCTCTTCGCGGCCTCAACTGGGATGCAAGTGCGAGACTGCCGTCTTACTCTAATAGATTGCTTTTAATAAACCTTCCAACCTTAGCTAATTGTAGGAAAATGCTTGGTGTGATTTTTGTGCACAACTTGATCAAGGGTGACGTAGATAGCCCTGACCTGTTGAGCCGCATAAACTTCACGATTCCTATTAGAAGCACTAGAAATTATACACCCTTGTTTCTTCCGCTTTGTAGATCGAATTACTCCTTGCATGAACCATTTAGGGTCCTATGCTCGGATTATAATTCCCTCTATCATATTATATCTACCACTAACTCCCTTCCTAGTCTTAAATTACAGATACTCTTATATCTTTTCCGTAACTAGTAATTACTTCGCTTCTTTAGTTAGATTAGTTCTACTTTTCCTCGAACACTAGTCTAACACCTATCTTTCATGCATGTTCGCGATCGGTTCGGTTAACGAGTCGCGCGTTAAGCGGCTGCGCCCCTCGGTCGGTTGGGCGGGAGGTGGGCTGCTTTCTTGCCTGGGATCCGCGCGTAACAGCCATCGGCTGGTGTCGCTTGGGCCACTTGATGGTGCAGTCATTGCACATCAAAGTCCTAAAGTAAATTATTATTTTGTTGTGATATAAATAGTCATAGTAATAAATTACAACCATCTTGAGAAAAAAAAAAGAATCTCTGATAGCAGCTATTAAAGCACTAGGCTCAATATCGTTAAACTCCACGACGGTTAATGACTGCCGTAGGTCTCTGAATGAGATCTCACAACAGCAAAAATGTTTCATTATGTGGGTCCCCGTACTCATTAACATCAAGTGGAATGAGACTGCCGACGAACTAGCTAGGCAGGGCACTACAATCTTTCTCCAATCGGAGTGAGAGCAAGTATCGATTCCAATGGCTACGTGTAAGCTTCATACGCATGAAATTTTCGAGAAATTCGCAAAGAAGCGATGGCAGGAAACCATCCACTGCAGAACATCTAGATAGATACGGTCATGTCTATCGAAGAATCTCGTAACAGAGGTATATAGACTTGCCAGCGTCCAATGCATTACGGTAACACGAGCTATAACGGAAATTTGCAGATCGGCACACACGCCTTTAAACTGTTATTCCCTCACAACGACTTCTGCAGACGTTTCCGGGACGAGGAAGAGGACGAGTCGGACCCCACTTCTTCTTTCACTGCCCGGACCTCGGAAACCGTAGACTCCGTTTTCTTTTGGCTGCCTTCCTCACGGACTTTTCGGACCTTTCGGAAATCAAACCAGGGCTTCTGTCAAAATACATCCAAGTTACTGAATGAGGCTGCCCTTAATTTGCAATTTTTGCTAACCACAGTCTAGGCAGTAAGAAGGGGCTCGCGCCCGCGCTGTATAACAACGGTCCTTTAATCAGTCCATGTGAACTGGGGGGACCACCCCAGCTGCCGCTTTAACCTAACCTAACCGTGGTTTCCCACATCTGGTTGTATTAAACTTTTCCATTTTTAAAAGTTGATAAATGAAGCTTTGAATCGGTCCACTTTTTAGCGTTACCTTACCGTATGGAAAATATAAAGCTTTTTAATTAAAATTTCATAATTTTTTGTTGTTTTCCTGAAATTTGGATTTTGAAAACACATGAAAAGTCGCAGAAAACAGTTATTTCTTGGGCTGTATTTTTGTTTAAAGATAGGCGTAGTTTAAGGTATCTTTTGTTAAATTCGACGGATAGGCGGCTGTAAAAACGCAGCGTTGCTACTAACTCAATTGACCCTGGAAATTAAGCAAGCTCTGACGTATACCTACAGTGGGACGGTTATTCAGTTCGTTGAGATGAATTCGACTGAATATTCTACAATTAAAATATTCTTCATTGATAACAGTAATATCCCTTACATTTTTCTGCAAATGATTCAGCGTTCTGAGTGCATACAGAGTAACAATCTTATTGCGCTACATTTCAATTTAAGAGTGAGCGACATATATTCATTTTGGCAAAAGAATGTAGTGATAGTGAGAGGTATAAATTCTCTAGAGTGTTTTTTTTTGTTTTAAACGAATTGGTGGCAATCCAGCTTAAGAGAAATTATACCTAACTTTGGTTAATTAATACTTATTGAACAAACACGCTGTCGCTCAGGTACACGTGTATAATAGTGGTGGGCACCAATACAATCAGTTTTACTTGCAGTCTACGCAAACTAACTATACTTTAGAGCCGGAGCTGATTACTTACTTGTTTTGATAATTGGAAAAAACTAAACAGTGTCGCAAAAAAAAGGGTCCGTACTGCAATTGCAGAACTTCTGAGGGGGATTGATGAACACATCCTTTTTATAAAATTCCAATCGCATATCTGTAAATGAAATGGGTATGTGTTAGCCAATATTAAGGTTTATTTTTGAAGGGAGATGTGTAAAAGTATATTGTATCTTTGTATCCACCATGGTGTGTGCTAGAAGACATGGATTCCCTTTAAGGGTAGTCGTCGGCTGTTGTTTTTAGCGATATCTATCGATGGATACGTTTTTTCCAAACTACCTATTCGCAGGAAATTTACTCTGGTCAGCCATATCCATACGGTTTACCGAGGTCAAACGGCATCTTCGGTCCCTTTTTAAATGAAAGCTCATTGCTTCATGAATAGTGAAGCTGGGGTTTTCACCGGGTCCAGACGGAGTTCCCGGCTGTGTACTCAGGTACTGTGACGAGTCTCTGTGTGGGCCGTTGCTTAAACTATTCATCCTGTCCATAAATTCTTAAACTCTCCCCCTATATGGTAGAAATCCTTTATAATTCCTCTCCATAAGAAAGGGAGCAAGTCTGACGCAAAGAACTATACAGGTATGTATGTCTAAGTTATCCGCTATTCCTTAAGTGTTTTAGAAAATTTGAACTTCGCATCTGCAACACCTCTGCAGTTCACTTATATCAACAGCTCAATATGGATTTATAAGGCGGAGATCCACTACTAATAATTTATTAGAGTTTACTTACTTACCCCTTACTCTTTACACTCTTTATAAATGACCTGCCTTCTGTATTAACATACTTTCGAGTACTTATGTATGATGATGTTAAGCTTTGTGACCAGTATAAGGTCTTCTTTTCAATCCAGGTTGCATTCCGATCGCGATAGATAGAATTACCAGGGTTAATGAACTTGGTGTAAATTGGTAAATTTGACGACCCCTATATAACAAGGACTCTCTATATCTCTCTAGTTCGTCCGATTTTACAATACGGCTCTTGTGTATGCCCTCAGTACAACGTACACCAGGACCGTACAGAATCAGTTCAGAAAAAATTTTTACGTTTAGCTCTACGCGGCCTCAACTGGGATGCAGGTGTGAGATTGCCGTCTTAAGGCCTGTATCCAGCACCGCGGAAACTAATAATTACTGCCAAACTTCATATAAAAAGAACTGGTCCAGGAATTTTTCGTTTGTGTTTTCCTGGCCTCAGTATCCAGCAAGCTAAATGAAATCAACAGATTCTTATCGATAGTTTTCCTATCGACACGGTTGTGTACTGAGAGAACAGCTGCCATTCAACCCAGGAATATATATGCGCCTATTATTACTGAAGTAAAAGTGAAATATGAAGGAAAAACTGTACGCAAATAAAACAAGAGAGATGCAAATTTACAACATGAGGAAAAAATTGATTTAATAAAAGCAGTTGTGGTAAGACTATGTGTTTGTCGGATCACGGAAAATATGCATTTTGCACTGTAGATCTTTTTCCTTTTTTTTTTTGGAACAATATATGCCGCCTCTAACCTGCCAAACTTCATATAAAAAAAACGGGGCCAGTAATTTTTCGTTTGTTTTTTCCTGGAGTCAGTATCCAGCAACGTAAACGGGATCCACGAATTTGTATCGATAGTATCGATATTCACATGAATGTGGACTGTGAGAACAGCTGATAGGGGTGCCAGTAAAATATATGTGCCTATTTTTACTGAAGTCAAAGTGAAAGGTGGGGGTAAAATTTGTGCGCAATACCAAAAAGAGATATGCAAATGTTTAAAGTGAGGAGAGGATTGCTTTAATAAAAGCTGTTGAGGCAATATCATGTCTTCAGCGGATCACGGAAAATGAACATTTTGATAATTTTGACATTTTGGCGCCTCCAACTGTGCTGTACTTTTTCTTACAACAATATGTGCCGCTACCAACACAATCACTTCATCGTCAGAATTACTTTTCTTCCTTTTCTTAATTTTAGTTTAATTTTCAAAATTGGCGCTGTTTACAAAGCACAGCTGATTCATGAGAGTGGCAAATCACTTTTTAGGTTCTTGGTCACATTACATTAGCTGAGTTCCACACATCCGATATAATGAGCAGATTCCTTTCAGTAAAATTTCGCGGTGCTGGATACTGGCCTTAAAACTGTCAAAAATCTTCTAGCTGAACCCTCCACGAGGGTGTCGGCTGGGCAATGGACACTGCATTATCCCGGACGAGGGCAATGACCTAGCGTCTTCTCGACCGCGAGTCGGGAGAGCTGGGTTAGGGCCATGGCTAGAGGTGCCTGGCGGCCAGGCATAAAACGCTAGGGGGTGGTCCCCCCGAAAAATATTAACCATTATGGACCTTCGGGCCAAACATGGAGGCGAGGAAAGAGCAAACAAGGACTGGGATGTCAGTCCAAACGTCAGTGGAATGCGTGACTGCTACCACCGGCGGGCACGGGGAGGAGAAATCCTCTCTGCGTGTCGCCAGCGGTCACACCTCGGACGTGGCGGGAGCAGGCCACGTCAGCGTACAACGATTGAGAAGACTGAAACGACTGAAAGCTGAACCGCATGGATGCCGCTGTCAAAGCAGACACGGATCTGGAGAGCGTGCTCTCAATCAGCAACACGGAGGAAGAGAGCGTTCTCCGCTCACCAGAAAAATCCAATGGACTCCTTTACGGGCACTAAAGCACCTGGACTGGATGGGATATTTCCAGCCATGTTGCAAGTGACCAAAGAGGTGATCACCCCATGGCTTTTCGCTATATATACGGCATGCTTAAGGACAGGCTATATCCCTATACAATGGAGAACTTCCAGAGTTGTCTTCCTCCCGAAGGCAGGAAAGTGCAGCCATGTTAGTCCCAAGGATTATAGACCGATAAGCCTCACCTCCTTTTTACTAAAAACGCTGGAAAAGCTTCTGATGTCAAGCAACCAACATGCCTACACGAAAGGAAAATCGGTAGAAACAGCACTACACTCGCTAGTAGCTACCGTCGAGAAAGCCCTCAATACCAAGAAATATGCACTTCCTAGAGTATTTGTAGATATATCCGGAGCATTCAACAACGGGGCACACCGCATGGTGGAGTACTGTAGCGCCTCCTGTGGAATCTGGTGGTCGACGACCTAATCAAGAGATTCGAAAGGAAAGCCCCAAATAACAGACTATGCAGACGACATATGCATATTTATTACGGGTGTATGTCCATCGACAGTCAGCTCCATTATGGAAAACACACTCAGGGAGATATGTGAGTGGGCGGACGAAGTAGGACTCAGTATCAACGCGGACAAGACGAACCTCATCCTCTTCACCAAGAGGTACAAGGTACCGTCATGGATCCCCCCGAAAATCAATCAAACAAATCTAATCCCAAAAACACACGTCAAATACCTTGGCACAGTATTGGATAGCAAACTGGCATGGAGACCCAATGTAGTGGAAAGGGTGAAGAAGGCCACCTATGGGCTATACGCATCAAAGAAGATGCTCAGCAGCACATGGGGCCTGTCAACTACTCTAATGCACTGGATCTACATATCAGTGGTGCGACTAACTCTGCTGTATGGAGTCTTAGTGTGATGGCAAGCTACTATGCACGACCAAGTCAGTGCGGATCTATTGGGTTCCCACCCATCAGGGCATCAAAGGAAATGAAGCGGCTGACGTTCTGGCAAAGGAAGGCGTCGGGTTGGTCTCGAAAATCATGTGCAAAAAACGTAGCGAGAAACTCTGCCACTATCTGCTGCAGACTGCTAGTGGGAATACTGACAGGTCACTGCCTGGCCGCATCACACGCAGCCAGACTAAACATCACCGACAGGAACAGCTGCAGGAAATGTGATGACCTCGGGGCTATCGAAACCCTGGAACATCTAATCTGCAGCTGCCTGGCTCTCTCGCGGGCAAGGAGAAGATACCTGGGCGCACCGACGCTGACATCGCTAGAAGATGCCTCCAAGAGGTCGCCAAAGGAACTGCTGGCCTTCGCCAAAAACATCTCAATCTTAAATGATATCTAAACCTCACTAGCACCCGCGTAAAGGTCCATAACCATCCGGATAACTAAGGGCCATACTGGCCCAGGAGGAGGAGACCCCAGGAGGGTCGTCCGGGCTAACCTAACCTAATTTCAGTTAAACTTTCAAGATTGGGGCTGTTTGCAAAATACAGCTGAATCATGAGAGTGACCAATCACTTTTTAAGTACTTGGTCAAACAATTTTAGTTTATTTATTCCGCCAATGGATTAATCCTTATCTGGGATTAATCCTTATTCTTATTATCTGGGATCCTTATTCCCTGAGCTCTAAGCAAATCCTTCTTGGATCCCCAACTAAATCGAATGCATGCCGGCAGGGAATTGAACATCCGCAGAGCCCTTAAGAATGGTTCGTTCCGCGCATAATTAGTCCTAGCAGCCCTTTCATTAAATGGGACCAAGGTACGGAGATTCCTAGCTGGGACGTTAAAGTCGATCAAACTCAAAAGGAATGGGCTGTCAATGCTACCATTTTTGAAATCATTAAGGAACAGCAGTCCTGCTATGGAGCGCCTGTTTTCAATTGTGCAGATATGCAGTAAGCAACACTGGATGGAGTAAGAAGGAATTGGATCCGAAAAATGTAGCGGCTGCAATGCAAATTTTAAGAATTTTTTCTGAAGCCACTCAATTCTATTGACATGCACAGTGCCTGACGGGTTAAAAATAAGGGAAGCATACTCCAACCTTGAGCGCACAAATACGGAATACACTGACAGTTTTGAGTACGGGTCCCTAAACAGTACGGTATTTCGCTTGACAAATCCGAACATTGCATACGCCTTCGGCAGAATAAAATTTACGTGATTAATAAATAGGAATTTATAATCGAAAAGGACCCCCAGATCCATAATCTCATTCAGTGGAGAGAGTAAGTGTTTATTAATATCATACGAGTACAGAATGTTTAAGTTACATTTACTATAACGAACAACATGACATTTATTTTATTATTTAGATTTGGAGGCAAGTTGTTCAGCATACTTCAATCAACGACTTTGTTCAAGTCAGAATGTAACAGATAGCTATCAGTAATGGAATTCACCGACATGTAGATTTTAGGGTCATCAGATAAAGAAGATATTTGGTAAATTGAATACAGGAAGAAATATAATTTATGAAAATAACGAACAGCAAAGGTCCAAGAGAACTACCTTGAGGAAGTCCAGAGGTCGCTTCATAGGAGTTTGAAATCGCCCCATTGACTTCAACATGATAGTTTCTGTTTACCAAATATGATGAAATCCAATTCAAGAATGGGGAGGGAAAACCCAGCTTGGAAAGTTTAGCCTGTAGGGCAGAATGACAAACCTCGACGAAAGCCTTAGCGAAATCCGTATAAACTGTAGTGTAAGTCAGTGGGCTAAAATGAATGGGTTAGGATTAAATGCAAATAAGTCAAAATGTATAGTCATAGGTAAAAGAAAGTTCGACACTAATGCACTACAAAAATTGACTATTGAAAACATCCCCATTGAATATGTAGAACGTGCAAACAACTTAGGTTTTATGTTTAACCAAACTTTGACATGGGATGATCACACAAACAGATCAGTCGGAAAAGCTATTGGGATACTTCGAAATTTATACCTAACTAAAGATTTGAAGAGAAACTTGGGGAGATAGCAATTGTCCGTTATAAAGTAATATTTCCCACGTTAGCAGCTGCGAAGAAGAGAGCGGTATCCAGGTGCTGGACGATGCCCAGCGGCAGCGGGTGGCGAGAGAACAACACTCCAGAGATCACGCTACGATCAAAAGCATCGCAAGCAAATGCATTGCATCGCAAGCAAATGCATAAGAACGCACCCATTCCGAGTTCGGGGCTCGGAATAAAGAAAAGGGCAAAATTATCTGATTTTGTTGTTGCGAATACAGCCACGGCTGTGTCTGCTGATGAGAGACAACGATGCAAAGGGCGAGCGGCTTAAGCGCCACCTTCTGCAGTTGTTGTTGGGAATAAAGTTCCTTACACCCTTTGTGGTGGTTCTCTTGAGAGAATTACTCGGGTTGATGATCTTGGTGTTCTATTAGATCCCAAGTTAAAGTTTTCAGAATACATTTCTACCATGGTGAATAAGGCCATGGGCGTGCTTGGGTTTATAAAGAGGTGGTCAAAAGAATTTGACGACCCCTATATAACAAAGACTCTCTACACCTCTCTGGTTCGTCCGATTTTAGAATACGGCTCTTGTGTATGATGCCCTCAGTACCACGTACATCGTGACCGTATAGAATCAGTTCAAAAAAACTTTTTACTTTTAGCTCTTCGCGGCCTCAACTGGGATGCAAGTGTGAGACTGCCGTCTTACTCTAATAGATTGCTTTTAATAAACCTTCCAACCTTATCTAATCGTAGGAAAATGCTTGGTGTGATTTTTGTGCACAACTTGATCAAGGGTGACGTAGATAGCCCTGACCTGTTGAGCCGCATAAACTTCACGATTCCCATTAGAAGCACTAGAAATTATACACCCTTGTTTCTTCCGCTTTGTAGATCGAATTACTCCTTGCATGAACCATTTAGGGTCCTATGCTCGGATTATAATTCCCTCTATCATATTATATCTACCACTAACTCCCTTCCTAGTCTTAAATTACTTATACTCTTATATCTTTCCCGTTATTAGTAATTACTTCGTTTCTTTAGTTAGATTAGTTCTACTTTTCCTCGAACACTAGTCTAACACCTATCTTTCATGCATGTCCGCGATCGGTTCGGTTAACGAGTCGCGCGTTAAGCGGCTGCGCCCCTCGGTCGGTTGGGCGGGAGGTGGGCTGCTTTCTTGCCTGGGATCCGCGCGTAACAGCCATCGGCTGGTGTCGCTTGGGCCACTTGATGGTGCAGTCATTGCACATCAACGTCCTAAAGAAGTTGGGAACTGCGGTGAAAGGTAGTGCATGAAAGTGAACCGCTAACGACGTCAGAGCCAGTGGCGCCGATTATTAGGGGTCTTTTGATGAGGACTTGGTTGGAGTAGATGTACGCAAAGGCTCTCCACCCCGTATGTCCACAACTGTAGAATCCAAGTGCTGTCTTTCCCTGTGGCTTACTTTGAATAGTTGTGGCCAGGATTCCTTGCTGAAGACAGTTAGATAATACTGCTCCGGTAATACTAACACTAAAACTGACGAATTTCAAAGTAGTTAAATCAATACCTTTTTTCGTTAGCGAATGGCATGTTATGCTGTCAGCATTCACTTCCAACTTATCAGCAGCAAACTTACACAGCGCCTCTGGCTTTGTGTTTACTGCAAATTTGCCTATATGCAAAAATCTTTTGCTCGGCAAAACTTCAAATTGATCTCAAGACGCCAAGACAGTTATGCGCTTTTTGATGTTGCGATTGTTTTTACTTTTCTTGGAAACACCCTTAAAGCCAACTGCAGGAGGGATTATCACAAGCAGATGCAGCTAAATTTATTCTCCTTCCTCCACTGTGTGACATTAACATTAGCAGGGGCATCTACAGATCCGGGACCAGCGAGTTCAAACTTTGCATTTAGCTTCAAATAAAGGCTTTTAGGTTCCCGAAGCTCATCCATGATCTCGATTGTTTTTGAGTGCGAATCGTTGCTCACTAGAGTAGATTAGGCAAATTAGTTAACAATTTAATTGCCTCTACAGGCAAATCAACACACGAAGTGTGGAAGGTGCGACGGCAGAGCGGTGAACAACGAACAGCCTCGAATCCGCGAAGCTGCGCCAGTGTAACGTCGACACTGCACTCAGAGCACGTATAGGAAGTCATAACAAAATAGAAACACGTCTGCTCGCAATGAATGCTGATCAGAGACTCAAAACTGATGTTCCACACAAACATAATAAATAGCAGATTCCTATCCGTAATTTTCCGCAGTGCTGGATACAGGCCTTTACCCGAATAGATTGCTTTTTATAAACCTTTCAACCTTAGCTAATCGTAGGAAAATACTTCATGTGATTTTTGTGCACAACTTGATCAAGGATGAAGTATGTAGATAGCCCTGACTTGTTGAGCCGCATAAAGTTCACGATTCCTATAAGAAACACCAGCAACTATATACCGTTGTTCCTTCCTCTTTGTAGATCGAATTATTCCTTGCATGAACCGTTTATGGTCTTATGCTCGGATTATAATTCCCTCTACCATATCATATCTACTACTAACTCTCTTCATAGTCTTAAATTACTCTGTTTTACAATTGTCATCCCAAAAAAATGTTTGTATGTGTGTGTTTATCTTACTTTTAGTTTCCATGTATAAGTGAACACATTTTTTCTTCAATTAAATATGCAAAAAATTGCAGGAGTATAATCGAGTTCATTTCATTCTGCTGGCTGGCATCTACCACTGATAGATCAACAGCAATCTTGACTAATATCACATCAGCTATTTTAGAATCTATTTTTTCTTGCGTTCCTGAACTTAACAAAAAAAACTTCTATATAAACATTTGTGGTGAATCCGTTTGGTTGTAGGATAATTAAACTACTTACAGAGCTGACTATGGCTAGCTGTCCCACGCCAACAAAAAAAAACAGAAAAAGTCCGACAAGAAGACGGAGAAGAAAATTATAGACTGACAGAAAAACACACACTCCCTCCGGCGCCCCCACAACCCAAAGAAGGTGGGTTGTGGTGAGAAGGTGGTGAGAATAAAAATCGGACACCCGAATCAACGGACTGACACAAAACGCATTGTTTTCGCAATGAAAATCACGAATAGTACGAAATTAGTTAATCGCTCATAGACTTCCACAAAAAATCGCTTTTGAACATCGCAACCAATGAATGACAGAATCAAGAAAATATTTTGTAAGGCGCCAAGATTTTTTTTATTGGCATTCACCAAAACACATGCCTAAAGAGACGAAAAGCGGTAATAGGAAAACTAGAAAATAAGAAGAAATGCAGGAATCGGGATTCGAAATTGTAACCTGCATTTAAAAATCAATATCAAAGTGTGTTTTGGTTGGATGTGCGGAGACTACCCAATCGGCGAATAGGAGGTTCGAGCCTTAGGCTGAATAGTTTCTTTTTCTTTTACTTATATAATATATTTTTTTTTTTTTCTTAAGAAGATATCTACAGACTAAATTGTTCCTTAAACACACGCCAGATATAACCATATTATTTGTTGATCCTTGCCATCCACAGTCCAACAAATTCGAATAAAAAATTAGACGAACAAATTTCAGACAAATTAGGCCCAACAGGAACAATTTAACAAAAACCCAAGTTTGTGTCACGTATCCAGCACCGCGGAAACTAAAACTTACTGCCAAACTTCATATAACAAAAAATTGGGCCAGAAATTTTCGTTTACTTTTTACTAGCCTAGTATCCAGCAAGCTAAAACTGTTTTGGCCTATCGACACGTTTGTGGACTGAAAGAAGAGCTGATGTTCCGGTCAGGAATATATGGTTGACAATTATTCCTGAAGTTAAGGCAACGGTATAAGCTGTAAGATATTGATTTAAAAAAAGGCCTACACATACAGTGACTCAGACCCTCGATGATGCAGTGCCAAATAAAAAGTTAAATTAGCTGCCATAAAGTTATTACACATTATTTTTTAAAAATTCCAATGACCGATGATAGGTATATACATTAGGTACCAAAACCAATATTTGACCCTTAAATACTGGGTTTTCCCCACCTGTTAGATCGTATTATGCAAAACAGTAGCCTAATAAGAGGTACGAGCTTGTTTTGTGCAGTCCTTTTTTGGACACCTGCGAGTCAAAAAACCCGGGGTTTTTCAGAATTTTGCTTATTTTTGGTATAAATACGCTAATCCTTTCTAATGAGATTAGTCTTAATCTGGATCTAGAGTGTGACAAGCCAAAAAATGCAATGGGTAAACGGACAACGATGGAGCAACGGAAACTCGTCTTGGATCACTTCAAAAACGGATTTTCGCAGCACAAAATAGCTCAAATGGTGAATCTGAGGTCATCAACTGTGCAGCACATCATCGAGCGCTTCACCCGCGAAAATCGGATAGGAGACATGGGCAGAACGGCACCCAACAAGATTTTCACTGAGCATGAGGAGCGACGAATCATCAGGAAAATTAAGGAAAATCCTAAGCTTTCGGCCCCAAACTTACTCATCAGGTGAAGGACAAAATGGGGAAGGAGTGCAGTGTGGAAACTGTGCGACAAGTTCTGCGCAACCATGACTTCAATGCCCGAGTACCCCGAAAGAAGCCCTTTATAAGCCTGAAAAACAAAGAGACAAGGTTGGCGATCGCAAAAACCAACTTTTACAAGGATTTGGTGTTCTGGAATACCGTAATTTGGGCATACGAGACCAAATTCAACCTCTTTGGGTCGGACGGAAGGAACTTTGTGTCGCGACAGCCCAAAACTGAGCTGGATCCCAAACATGTAAAAGCGACAGTCAAGCACGGCGGAGGAAGTGTCATGGTATGGGTATGTACAGTCCGCAGCCGGCGTCGGAAACTTGACGTTTATTGACTCTACGATGGATAAGCTCACGTACTTCAATATTCTCAAAGAAAATTTGAACCAAAGCTCCGAGAAACTAGGAATCCGACGTAATTTCCGGTTCTACCAGGATAATGACCCGAAACATTCGTCCGGAATAGTGCAGTCCTGGCTTATCTGGAACTGCCCCCAATTGATGATTCCCCCAGCCCAGTCTCCAGACTTAAATGTTATTGAAAATTTGTGGGATGCGCTTGAGAAAAACACCCTAAATCACAGGATTTCTAGCAAAAAGGACCTTAAAAAAGCTTTTCTGGAGGAATAGAGCAAAATAAGCCCGGAAACCACTCGGAAGCTGATCTCTTCCATGAATAGTAGGTTAAGAGCCGTAATAAAGGTTAAGGGCTTGCATACTAAGTATTAAAATACCTGTTAAACCTTTTATTCGACTAATATTAAACTGGTTTGTGGCTGCATCTTTCAAGCTAGGACTTGTATTTAAGATATATTTTAAGTTTTTATTTTATTTTTAAAACTGAACAATATTTAATCAGCAAATAAAGTTTTTTTTTTTAAATGTGTTAAAACATACAATAAATTGGCGTTTAAACATTTTTAGTTTTTCCTCTAGTTTAAAATCTGTAGCACCTTTAACTTTTTATTTGACACTGCATCATAGAGGGTCGGAGTCACTGTATGTATGTAGATAAAAGATTTTTTTTTTGTTAAAGACATTTTTGTCATTGACATTTTCAAAGTCAAAATTTCGGGGAATAATACCGAAACAAATTATGAAATTTGAATTTGAAAGCTTAATATCTTCCAGACGTTAAGTTGCAGCTACAAGGTGTCTGGGTTTGTCAGCTTTTCAAAACTGCCACTAGTTATAGGAAACTTAAGTATGTGAAAAATAGAAGCACTATCTCTGAAGAATAATACCAGTTTTAAAATTTTCTTCAAAAAAAAACTAAACCTGGAAAAAAAAAACAATAAGTCTTTAAAAATTTTAAAAATCTCCAAATCTATCAGAAAAAGTTATTTTGGGCGACAGCGGAAAAAAAAAGTTGAATTTTGTCGAGTAGTGTAATTAATCGTTGTCCAGCTCCTCAAAATGGATGTTTCCAAAATGTATAGCCTCCTCATTTGACGAAAACTTATGTCCGCCATGCTGAACTTTAAGATTAGGGAATAAAAACAAGTCACTTGGAGCTAAATCTGGAGAGTAAGGAGGGTGGTGAATCAATTCAAAGCGTAAATCATGGATTTTTGCCATTGCAACTGCTGATGTATGGGAAGGTGCATTATTCTGATAAACAATATTTTGTTATTCGGCAAGTTTATCTGAAATTTCCTTCATTAGCTTAGTAGACTTAGCGTAGTAGACTTCCGTGATCGTTTTTCCTTTCCCCAGATAATCAGTATATATAACTCTTAATCAGTATATATAAATCCCAAAAACCTGTTGCCCTTACTTTTCCAAGTGAAATAACAGTTTCCGCTTTTTTTGGTGGCGGATACTCATTTGGAATACACTGTTTTGATTGGGATTTTGTTTCTAGTGTATAGTGGTGTATCCATGCTTCATCCACAGTTATGAGTCAACGCCAAAACTCTGATTTATTACTCGTAAACATCGCCAAGAAAAACTTGCAACAGTTCATTCGAACACGCTTTTGAACTAACGTGAGTAAACGCGGCACCCAACGGGCCGAGATCTTTTTCATGTCCAATTCGTTATTCAAAATATGGCAGACGCGGTCTTTAGACATCTTGGTGATATTAGCTATCTCTCTTACATTGATTGGGCGATCGCCCAGAACAATTTGGTGCATTTTGGCGATGTTTTTGTCAGTGGTCGCAGTTTTTGGGTGTCCCGGACGTGTCTCATCTTTTAAGCTCGTACGTCCAAGATTGAATTCAACAGCCCTGAACTTTACAGTTTGAAATGATGGGGAGGAGTCGTCATAGACAGCGTCCATCTCAGTTTTGATTTGCGTAGGCGTATTGCATTTCAAAAACAAATATATTATATGTATATCACATGTTGCGCACTATACTATGACGCTTCTGTAGTCAAAAAATATCATCTTAATGAAGTGGCCTGCTTTTAATCCGAATTTAATTCTGATTGAGGAACTATGTACCTTTGGAGCATCCTGAAAGCAAAGTTTTCAGAGGTGGAAGACAATTCAAGTCCTTACAAGATTTAAAAAAGGGATTTTGCGCAGGAATAGCCTTTCCTTGACATAAATTACCTCCGAAACTTGAGAAACTCTAAACCGTAATTTTTAACACTGGTAGAACTACAGAAATACATTGTATAAGTTAACACTCCCCACCAGCGCAGGGTATCGGCAAGATTCCGAAACGGAAGAATGCTGATGCCGCACTAGAGGGGTGGGGGCAGCGACTACATTGTCGCACGAGCTTCTGCCTAGGAGCCGTTGGCCTGCACTCGAGTGGCCAGCGGATCATATTTCGCTGCTGATAAACATCCGCTGTGGAGCTGATGGTCTGCACGAGGCACTGACGGTGCAGAACGTCGGCCCGCTGCCCAAGCAGCGCTGCCGCAAGGGTGGGCAGTTTTAAGTAAAATTATATTTCTGTATCTTTAGATTTAATCAGATTCATTCTCATATTGAACAGTGCCAGTAGAGCCGGAGAATAAAGTAATAAAACTTACATCCGCGAGTTTCATTGCCGTTGGCCGAGCCACAATACCCATAGTCGGGAATAACGATTATTTAATTTATACATATGTGAGCTTACGATTTATGTTTTTTATACAATATAATATATACAAATCTCAAAAAATTAAGTCGAACCATTTTGGAGATTTTTACATGTTAAAAGTGTATCTGTTTCCATTGTTTACATGTTTTTACATCTGTCTTCCCTACATCTCTACATCTACATATGTATTTGTCTTTAAATATTAGAGATCTGCATAACTCCATTCAAAACAAGAATTCAATGGAATGCATTCGAATTGAATAGAGTCGAATGAGTGCGACGCACACAACGAATAGAGTAAGAAGGATACAAGTTCGTTTCGGTTTGATAGTCGTCAGCATTCGGTTCTATTAGTTAGAATAAATAAGTGCGCAAAACGAAACGAATACAATGGATAGACATTCAAATTATTCGATTTATTGCCTTATTGCATTCATTCTTGTTAACCTAAAAATTCGTATGTGTGCGTACTTTAGCAGGCAGACCTAAGATATATGGGAACCGTGTGGTACACATGCAGTTAAATCTCAGCCGGAGTTGTTATATCTGTTCATTGCAAGTTAATTTCTTTGCGACCATTCAATTCGCTTCACCATCGATCAAATACAAAAAAAAAAAACAATTGATATTCCGGGAAATCCGAGTATGTAAATTATATATTTTGCTATGTTTTGCCATTAATGTTTTTGTTTTATTAAACTGTGTGCAAAACTTTTACCTGTTTTATCATTTTACCACACAAACAGCTAATTATACCCGGTACTCGAAGAGTATGGGGTATATTAGATTTGTGCGGATAACGGTTGTGTGTAACGCACAGAAGGAAGCGTTTCCGACCCCATAAAGTATATATATTCTTGATCAGCATCAATAGCCGAGTCGATATAGCTATGTCTGTCTGTCCGTCCGTCTGTCCGTCTTCATTTGCGCCTATATCTCAGAGACAATTTAAGATAAAGCAACCAAGTTTTGCATCCAGTCTCCTGTGTGATCACACTACTCCAAATGTGTTGCAAAATTTCGCCCCGCCCCTTTCCGCCCGCACAAAGGACGAAAGTCTGTGGCGTACACAATGTTGAAGATACGAGAAAATTAAAAACGCAGAATCATAGAGAATGACCATTTCTATCACAGTGTTCAATCTGGATCAGATCGGATCATTATTATAGCTACAATGAAGAAAACCATTTCGAAAGTCATCATTCCCTCTCGCTCTCTCACACACGCGACCCCATCTGCTTTGCCCATTCGTATTTTTTGACGCCTAGTTCTCAGAGACTATAAGAGCTAGAGCAACCAAACTTTCTATCCAAGCTCCTGTGATACCGAACCAGCACGAGTTTGTTTTAAAATTTTGCCACGCCCCCTTGCGCCCCCACAAAAGACGAAAATCTGTGGAATCCACAATTTTTAAGATAAATGAAAACCAAAAACGCAGAATCATGAAAAATTACCATATCTACCAGATTACCGAATCTGGATCAGATCGGATCAATATTATGGCCAGAAGAAACAAATTAAATTTCAGTGGCTACGCAACGCCTGCCAAGCGCTGACTCATGCCCCCTCCCTCTCTCTCTCTCTGTCCTAAACACTTGTACGTCTCAAATATGTAGCTATACATGTCATGTAGAAATGTAGGCGCAGATATACAAAGCATATGTAAACAAAAATGGAAACAAGTATACAAATTCCAAAAAAATTTTTAATTTTAAATATTATTTTCGTCCCTTTTGAGAACATATAATAAATTACATAAATCGTAGGCTCATAAATGTATGTATGTATATACTGACTGAGTACCGGGTATAAGGTAGAGCCGCGGCTCACAACGTTCCCTCTCGTTTTCTTTTCAAAAGTTGACAACACTAGTAGCTTCCAAAATTCGAATAGTCCGAATTCAGCCTTATAATCAACTCATTCAATTCGTGGCAAGTCTTTTGAATGTCAGTTGTATGACTCGCACTCGTACACATTCGTACCAAAGAAAATATAAACACTAAGATGTGCAACTCCATATAAAATTTTCAAAGCCCTGCACGCGTACACACACATGTGTACTTGCAGTTCTCTGCGTAAGCACACATGCAAGCTCATTCTCTTTTAGATCCGTGAGCCCCTGCAGTTCGTTCGAGCGAGACAGCGCTTTACATGTGCGTTAGTGTTTATATTGTTTTTGCAACCGTTTGACCAAATCAAATGTCGTATGGACTAGTTTTATTGAAACGATTAAAAAACTTTATGATGGATTCAAGGCACGCAGCTTGGAATCGTGATCTGCAAATTTTGATTCACTCATCAAAAGATGTCCTTTTTACTTTTAAAAATGGTTAACTTTTTAAAAAGTTTAATCTGTTAATGATAAATATGATAAATGAAGTATCTTATGGTTAATTTTGAAAATGATTTTTAAACTAATAAAAATAGACCAAATTTTAACAAACTAGAGGGAACGTTATGAGCCGCAGCAAAGGCCGCGGCTCTACTTTATACCCGGTACTCAGTCAGAATATATGTGATCTTATGATTTATGTAATTTATTCTATATTCGCAAAAGGGACGAATTAAATTTTGGCCCAAATGGAAAATTTATAAAAATTAGGTTGAACCCTATGCTAGATTTTTATATATTAAAAGTTATCTGTTTTCAATTTTGCTTACATATAATTTTTACATCAGCTTCTACAATTCTACATGACATGTATAACTACATATTCGAGACGTACAAGTGTTTGCGATAGAGAGAGGGAATGAGTAAGCGCTTGGCAGCACCGCGGAAACTTAAAATTACTGCCAAACTTCATATAAAAAAAACAGGGCCAGGAATTTTGGGTTTCTGTTTTCCTGGCCTCAGTATCCAGCAACGTAAACGAAATCCACGAATTCTTATCGATAGTATCGATATCCACACGATTGTGGACTGAGAGAACAGACTGCATATTATTACTGAAGTACAAGTAAGACGTGGAGGCAAAATCTGTGCGCAAAACCAAAAAGAGATGCAAATCGTTAAAGTGAGGAGAAGATTGCTTTAATAAAAGCAGTTGAGGCAAGACCATGTCTTTGGCGGATCACGGAAAAAAGCATTTTGATAATTTTGACATTTTGGCGCCGCCGACTGTGCTGTACTTCTTCTTACAACAATATGTGCCGCTACCAACACAATCACTTCATCGTCAGAATTACTTTTCTTCCTTTTTTTATTTTAGTTTCATTTTAAAAATTGGCGCTGTTTACAAAACACAGATTCATGAGAGTGGCAAATCACTTTTTAGGTTCTTGGTCACACTACATTAGTTGAGTTCCACACAACCGACATAAAGAGCAGATTCCCGTCAGTAATTTTTTGCGGTGCTGGATACAGGCCTTATCTTTAAAATTGTGAATTCCACAGATTTTCGTCCTTTGTGGGAGCGGCAATGGGCGTGACCAAATTCTGAAATACACTTGTAACTGTGTGATATCACAGAAGTCTGGATACAACATTTGTTTGCTCTACTTCTTATAGTCAAATCATCGCTTTATAGACTCGGCTATTGATGCTGATCAAGAATATTTATATTACATGGGATCGGAAAAGCTTCCGTCTGGGTATTATACGCATCCACTATCGCCATAAATCCATTAAACCCTCATACTCTACGAGTACCGGTTTAAAAAGCATTCTGTATTTCTGTATTTAGGAGTCTTCTAGTAAGTCTTCTGGGCGGACTCCTTAACAGCACTTTCTGGAGACTCTTACGACTCCATTTTTTTTTACTCTTTTGACATATGGCTCTTTTGAGACCCTTCCAAAAAGTTCTCCTGAGGCACTTCCGCAAGACTGCTCGGCGATTAGTCTAGAAATCTCGCCGAAGTGGCTAACTTTCTCCCATGCGGAAGATCAGAATGCGATATCGCAGGCGATCAAATTAATCTCTTTGGGACTCTTACACGATATAAAATGTTTGCTGGGTCAAGTAACTGGGGTGGAGTTTTCAGAAGGCTATAAGCAATATTAGTTCTGAAACCATTAAATACTTTAAGAACGTTACTCGGGTTGAAGCCTGCTAAAGCTACTTGGACAATGGAGCAGTTAACAAGCAATTCAATATTTTTACGATTTTAATCACTATAGGACGTATAATTTACTAAATATGTACATATGTACATACACACATTTATATACATATGTATAAATATGTACATATGTATATACATTTATACTTTAACATAAAATACATTTCTATATTAAGTATATATATATATGTACATGCACATATGTACATACGTACAAATATACGTATATAATTACGATATGCATAATGCAATTTTTTTTAAACGTCACATACCAACAAATCTATGTATTTACATACATACATATGTACAAAGTACAAACATATCTATGTACACCTGAATGACCACTTAAACATTTACATACATATAATACATATTTAAACTTAAAAAAAGCTGGTTTATATAAAAAATAACTGATAAGACAGGTATTTCCTTTGTTATGTTGATACACACACATACATGCATGTGTATGTTGTTTATTTAGACAATTTTAAATGCACTGCAAATGAGTAAGAAAGTTATGCACAGATGTCTACATATATTGGAATATGTGCATTTCCCCAGTTTATTGAACACAATTCAATTCGACATTCACTGACCCTTGTGTTTAAAGCGAAATTCACCGGCGTACAGTGAAAAATATTATTTAGAAGCGACCACTTTGCATCGTATATAACTTGCAAACTGATCGAATATCTGTACTCGATAAAATTTAACTATTCCCTAATGCTAATTTTCTAATCTGTATTAATACTTATGTATCTATGTATGGATGTATTTATTTATGAAGAAGGTCGTATTTTGAATATCTGTAATATTTGCATACATTTATTTATAATTGTCCTGTTCTGCTCCTTTTTGGATGTTCATTAGAATTTGACTTGTAATCCCGGTATGAGCATCAGGGTGACCGCGCCGGCAATAACGAAATATACTATTTTGGGCCTGAAATAATACCAAAATATACTATTTGAATATTCATTTAATACCACGAAAATACCAAAACGAATTGCAGCTAAAAGGCTTTCAAATTTGAATTTATCAGAGCTCGCAAATGACAGTTGATCGTTTTTTCTTATATGCTCAGTTTCTTAACATAACCGAAAAGATTTTGCAGACATGATCTCGCTCTGAGCGGCTCTCTTTGTTTTGTTTTGAAACGGTTTTGGTCAAACTCTTTGCATTGACTCATTCGTGTGACGCTCTCAAATGAGTGTCGCGTAAAAAGTAATACGATTTTCGCTCACACAAAGACTCTCAGCAAAAGACAATTTGACTAAGAAACTCAACAGAAATGATCTTTGCCTTCGTGTGCATGTAAATACATACATACAAATAAATGTAAATGAGAATGCAACAATCGCGTGTGTTCACCCATACATACGCAAAAGACAATTTGCTTAATTTATCTCAAGCAAACGATCAGTGTTTGACTTGAGCGAAATGAAATCAGAAATAACTGTCTTGCTCAGAGCGCGAGCGAGCTAAGCCAGACGCGACACAAACAGTTTCTGTCTTAGTCTTTTTTATTGTGTGAGTGAAGGACACTTATTTGCAAACAACGAAAAGGTGTCAACAGTTATTTGCGAGCTCTGGAATTTATTTTTGCAATTTATAAAAAGAATTATAAAAATAAATGCAATTGATCGGGGGTTCAAAAAGAAAATGTTTTTATATCATTTTTATACAAGTTTTTTAAACTTTTTATTGATTTAAAACTAAAAATATTTATTATAATATATAATGATAATCAAGTGAGGCATAAAATCAAGGCATATATCAAGGACAAGGCATAAAACGTAGGTGAGCATGATATCCGCGGTAAGAAAACGTAGGTGAGGATGGAATGTCACGTCATTAACCGGTAGTATCGACTCTTTTATACCTCTTTTCCCTTGATTAATAATAAATTACTGTTTTCCAAGCTGCTCTTTAACATAATAAATTTTGTATTTTGCACATTTTGAAACTGCTCACAAAGGAAAAGGCATATACTTACAAATAATTTCTTTATTAGTTCAACCATATTAACAATGTGGTTGATTTCTAACATTTTGTTCGTCAGCAGCCAAACCCAATAACGTGTGTTTTCAAGCGATATACTTTCCAATAGAAACAATTGCAGTGCTGAATTCTTTCGCGAAAGACCTGATATGCACAGAATGGCCAATATACTATTAAATACCACAAATACAATCAATATACTATTAAATACCACATTTTACCCCAAAAAGACTACAATATACCAATATACCACAAATATACAATTGGGAAACATTTGAGTGAATTAAATACCAAAAAGTATTTAAAATGCCATATTTGGTCACCCTGATGAGCATATCGAACGATGTTTTTTTAAGTGATTCAGCAGTTGGCTTATTAAAAATTATTGTAAATAATATATTAATTAATTGCTAATTAAAAATTTTAAACGAGAAGGAACGTTGTGAGCCGCTGCAAAGGCCGCGGCTTTACTTTATACCCGATACTCAGTCAGAATATATGTGATCTTATGATATATGAAATTTATTATATGTTCGCAAAAGGGACGAATTAAATTTTTGCCCAAATGGAAAATTTCAAAAAATTAGGTCGAACCTTATTCTAGATTTTTATATATTAAAAGTTTTCTGTTTCCATTTTTGTTTACATATACGTTTTACATCAGCTTCTACATATCTACATGTACATGTGAGCTACTCATACGAGACGTGTAAGTGTGTGCGAGAGAGAGACAGGAATGAGTAAGCGCTTGGCAGGCGTTGCGAATGACTAAAATTTAATTTGCTCCTTCTGGCTATAATAGTAGTTCGACCAGATCCAGATTTGGCAATCTGGTAGATACGGTTATTTTCCATGATTTTGAGTTTTTGGTTTTTTCCTATCTTAAAAAGTGTGGATTCCACAGATTTTCGTCCTTTGTAGGGGCGGAAGGGGGCGTGTCAAAATTTTGAAATTCACTTGTATTGAAGTGATATCACAGGAGCTTGGATAGAAAGTTTGGTTAATCTAGCTTGTATAGTCTCTGAGAACTAGGCGCTCATTTGGACGAATAGGCAAAACAGACAGGGTCGCGTGTGAGAGAGAGCGAGAGGGAACGATGACTTTCGAAATGGGTTTCTTCATAGTGGCTATATTAATAATCCGATCTGATTCAGATTCGACACTCTGATAGAAATGGTCATCCTCTATGATTCTGCGTATTTAGTTCTCTCGTACCTTCAAAATTGTATATGCCACAGACTTTCGTCCTTTGTGTGGGTGGAAGGGTGCGGGGCGAAATTTTGAGTAGTGTGATAACACAGGAGACTGGATACAAAATTTGATTGCTCTAGCTGTAATAGTCTCTGAGATATAGGCGTAGTGTAGACACCAGTTCTAAGTTATTGAGTTAACTCACTATCGATAGGTAACTCCCAGTAGTGTAATAGCAATAACCATATACTGTAGTATATGGATGGGACAGTTCATATATGTTGCTGTCCGCTGCGAAGCAGCAGGTATTGTCAAGCCAGAGACTTCGGGTGGCCTCTCGATACATTTGGCTCTGATGTGGCGCGAGCTGAAAGACACCTGATAGCTTGCTTTTCTCATTTTCTGCAGTTTCTTGTTTCTGTATCTGTTTTGACTTGTTTTTGCCCATTTTAGTGTATAAGTGTACATGCATTCTCACGTACTTTGCGTATTTGCAATAGTTTGTATGGGAGCTAGAATTTTGTGTTTTTGGCATTTTATTTGATTTCTGGGATCAAGTCACTCTTTAATTTAGCGTTTTTAGAGTCGACCCTTTTTTAAGACGCTTGCCTTACAATAGAATAATTGTTCATTTTAACATGCATTAGATCTTAATTTTGCTTAATATACAATATACATATATAATAAGTGGTCAGCCAGGTAGTGGTCTGTTCGTATACCCATTCGCAGTCTGCAATCCTTCCGTGGAAGGTGCAGAAGATAGTGGCAGAGTTTATCGGCAGAGTTCCTTGCACATGATTGTCGAGATTCGGCAGGTGCTGTTCTTCACCCTGCTGTCTGTCTTCATTTTGGCCTGGTTCTCCAGGACGCTTTGTAGCGTTCTAAGGGAGACAGGCACGCTTTCGGTTCTTTCGTTTGCCAGCCCGAAGCCTTTCGTAGCCAGAACGTCCGCAGCTTCGTTTCCTTCGATGCCCTGGTTGCTGACTTGGTTTTGCTTAGTGAATCTAGTGCCTCCCTGCTTGCCAGGACACTTCTGGAACTGACCGCGGACGACTGCATGAATTTTATCGCCGCTTGGCTGTCAACGAATATGTTAACCGCATTGTGTGGTCGCTTTACGAGCAAAGCGACCTCTGCCGCCTTCTTGATGGCGAAAACTTCCGCCTGGAATTAGCTACATCGGTCGGGTAGCTTATAAGACACCCTTATTTCAGGGTTCGTGCAGTATAGGCCCGCTCCTACTCATTCGTTCATCTTGGAGCCGTCAATATATATATTGAGTTGCTGAGTCTGGTCCCGTCCCATTTGACAGTCTTCGGGTCCCATAAAAAAGCTTGTTTTAACTTCGAGGCACGTTTAGTGGTGGTGTAGGGGGGGGAGGGTAGTGAGTAACACTGATTATGTTCATGCCAATTGAACTGTGCCTGCATCTTTGAGACATGTTTCCCGATGCGATCGAACGACGTTGTGCGAACGAAATCAACTGTTGCACAATTGGAGTAGTCAAAGTCAGTTTTTCAGCGCATACCCGCTGCGAGACAGTTGAAACTTGCAGGTAACGTGGTGTTACTCCTTTGCGCCTAGGGGACCATTCAGCAGTAGCAAATCGTTGTATTCAGACTCCATGGCTGAGACTCGGTTAAACTGTTCTGTAGTATGCACACATAAACAATACCCACTGTACCAAGTGTACGTAAGGGTCACCACACTGAAACACTTGGTTTCAGTGTTTATGTAGTTAACATTCCCGAGCATATCTCAGGTGCGACGAAATAGGATCACATACGTCGGCATGTTTCACATGACCAGACGGCACCAGAATATGATCCGCTCTTGTGTATATGCATCGTCTCTCGCGCCTCCCGCTATCAGCAGCGCGGAGAATATATAACGAATATATAAAAGCCTAAGTAGATTCTAAGACATATACTTAAAATTATTCAATAATCGACATTTCATGAAAGAAGTACAAATGTTTGGCGAGTCCCTGGGTTGCGTGATTAACTTGTGATTAAGCTGGGTATCCAGCACCGCGGAAACTAAAAATTACTGCCAAACTTCATATAAAAAACAAACGGGGCCAGTAATTTTTCGTTTGTTTTTTCCTGGAGTCAGTATCCAGCAACGTAAACGGGATCCACGAATTTGTATCGATAGTATCGATATTCACATGAATGTGGACTGTGAGAACAGCTGATAGGGGTGCCAGTAAAATATATGTGCCTATTTTTACTGAAGTCAAAGTGAAAGGTTAGGCTAAAATTTGTGCGCAATACCAAAAAGAGATATGCAAATGTTTAAAGTGAGGAGAGGATTGCTTTAATAAAAGCAATTAAGGCAATATCATGTCTTTAGCGGATCACGGAAAATGAGCATTTTGATAATTTGGACATTTTGGCGCCTCCAACTGTGCTGTACTTCGTCTTATAACCATATGTGCCGCTCCCAACACAATCACTTCATCGTCAGAATTTCTTTTCTTCCTTTAATTAATTTTAGTTTAATTTTCAAAATTGGCGCTGTTTACAAAACACAGCTGATTCATGAGAGTGGCAAATCACTTTTTAGGTTCTTGGTCACATTACATTAGCTGAGTTCCACATATCCGAAAGAATGAGCAGTTTGCTTTCAGTAAAATTTCGCGGTGCTGGATACCAGCCTTAAGCTGGGTATCCAGCACCGCGGAAACTAAAAATTACTGCCAAACTTTATATAAAAAAAACGGGGCCAGTAATTTTTCGTTTGTGTTTTCCTGGAGTCAGTATCCAGCAACGTAAACGGGATCCACGAATTTGTATCGATAGTATCGATATTCACACGAATGTGGACTGTGAGAACAGCTGATAAGGGTGCAAGTAAAATATATGTACCTATTTTTACTGAAGTCAAAGTGAAAGGTGGGGGTAAAATTTGTGCGCAAAACCAAAAAGAGATATGTAAATGCTTAAAGTGAGGAGAGGATTGCTTTAATAAAAGCAGTTAAGGCAATATCATGTCTTTAGCGGATCACGGAAAATGAGCATTTTGATAATTTGGACATTTTGGCGCCTCCAACTGTGCTGTGCTTCGTCTTACAACCATATGTGCCGCTACCAACACAATCACTTCATCGTCAGAATTACTTTTCTTCCTTTTCTTAATTTTAGTTTAATTTTTAAAATTGGCGCTGTTTACAAAGCACAGCTGATTCATGAGAGTGGCAAATCACTTTTTAGGTTCTTGGTCACATTACATTAGCTGAGTTCCACACATCCGATATAATGAGCAGATTCCTTTCAGTAAAATTTCGCGGTGCTGGATACTGGCCTTAAAACTGTCAAAAATCTTCTAGCTGAACCCTCCACGAGGGTGTCGGCTGGGCAATGGACACTGCATTATCCCGGACGAGGGCAATGACCTAGCGTCTTCTCGACCGCGAGTCGGGAGAGCTGGGTTAGGGCCATGGCTAGAGGTGCCTGGCGGCCAGGCATAAAACGCTAGGGGGTGGTCCCCCCGAAAAATATTAACCATTATGGACCTTCGGGCCAAACATGGAGGCGAGGAAAGAGCAAACAAGGACTGGGATGTCAGTCCAAACGTCAGTGGAATGCGTGACTGCTACCACCGGCGGGCACGGGGAGGAGAAATCCTCTCTGCGTGTCGCCAGCGGTCACACCTCGGACGTGGCGGGAGCAGGCCACGTCAGCGTACAACGATTGAGAAGACTGAAACGACTGAAAGCTGAACCGCATGGATGCCGCTGTCAAAGCAGACACGGATCTGGAGAGCGTGCTCTCAATCAGCAACACGGAGGAAGAGAGCCTTCTCCGCTCACCAGAAAAATCCAATGGACTCCTTTACGGGCACTAAAGCACCTGGACTGGATGGGATATTTCCAGCCATGTTGCAAGTGACCAAAGAGGTGATCACCCCATGGCTTTTCGCTATATATACGGCATGCTTAAGGACAGGCTATATCCCTATACAATGGAGAACTTCCAGAGTTGTCTTCCTCCCGAAGGCAGGAAAGTGCAGCCATGTTAGTCCCAAGGATTATAGACCGATAAGCCTCACCTCCTTTTTACTAAAAACGCTGGAAAAGCTTCTGATGTCAAGCAACCAACATGCCTACACGAAAGGAAAATCGGTAGAAACAGCACTACACTCGCTAGTAGCTACCGTCGAGAAAGCCCTCAATACCAAGAAATATGCACTTCCTAGAGTATTTGTAGATATATCCGGAGCATTCAACCACGTGGCCACAAGCGCAATAATGGGTCGCTTAGAAGCAACCAACACACACCCAGCAATCAACCACTGGATAAAGAATCTCCTCAGTTGTAGACGGGTTCAATCGGAATGGGGTACCGCCTCCATAGCCAAGGGGGCACACCGCATGGTGGAGTACTGTAGCGCCTCCTGTGGAATCTGGTGGTCGACGACCTAATCAAGAGATTCGAAAGGAAAGCCCCAAATAACAGACTATGCAGACGACATATGCATATTTATTACGGGTGTATGTCCATCGACAGTCAGCTCCATTATGGAAAACACACTCAGGGAGATATGTGAGTGGGCGGACGAAGTAGGACTCAGTATCAACGCGGACAAGACGAACCTCATCCTCTTCACCAAGAGGTACAAGGTACCGTCATGGATCCCCCCGAAAATCAATCAAACAAATCTAATCCCAAAAACACACGTCAAATACCTTGGCACAGTATTGGATAGCAAACTGGCATGGAGACCCAATGTAGTGGAAAGGGTGAAGAAGGCCACCTATGGGCTATACGCATCAAAGAAGATGCTCAGCAGCACATGGGGCCTGTCAACTACTCTAATGCACTGGATCTACATATCAGTGGTGCGACTAACTCTGCTGTATGGAGTCTTAGTGTGATGGCAAGCTACTATGCACGACCAAGTCAGTGCGGATCTATTGGGTTCCCACCCATCAGGGCATCAAAGGAAATGAAGCGGCTGACGTTCTGGCAAAGGAAGGCGTCGGGTTGGTCTCGAAAATCATGTGCAAAAAACGTAGCGAGAAACTCTGCCACTATCTGCTGCAGACTGCTAGTGGGAATACTGACAGGTCACTGCCTGGCCGCATCACACGCAGCCAGACTAAACATCACCGACAGGAACAGCTGCAGGAAATGTGATGACCTCGGGGCTATCGAAACCCTGGAACATCTAATCTGCAGCTGCCTGGCTCTCTCGCGGGCAAGGAGAAGATACCTGGGCGCACCGACGCTGACATCGCTAGAAGATGCCTCCAAGAGGTCGCCAAAGGAACTGCTGGCCTTCGCCAAAAACATCTCAATCTTAGATGATATCTAAACCTCACTAGCACCCGCGTAAAGGTCCATAACCATCCGGATAACTAAGGGCCATACTGGCCCAGGAGGAGGAGACCCCAGGAGGGTCGTCCGGGCTAACCTAACCTAATTTCAGTTAAACTTTCAAGATTGGCGCTGTTTGCAAAATACAGCTGAATCATGAGAGTGACCAATCACTTTTTAAGTACTTGGTCAAACAATTTTAGTTTATTTATTCCGCCAATGGATTAATCCTTATCTGGGATTAATCCTTATTCTTATTATCTGGGATCCTTATTCCCTGAGCTCTAAGCAAATCCTTCTTGGATCCCCAACTAAATCGAATGCATGCCGGCAGGGAATTGAACATCCGCAGAGCCCTTAAGAATGGTTCGTTCCGCGCATAATTAGTCCTAGCAGCCCTTTCATTAAATGGGACCAAGGTACGGAGATTCCTAGCTGGGACGTTAAAGTCGATCAAACTCAAAAGGAATGGGCTGTCAATGCTACCATTTTTGAAATCATTAAGGAACAGCAGTCCTGCTATGGAGCGCCTGTTTTCAATTGTGCAGATATGCAGTAAGCAACACTGGATGGAGTAAGAAGGAATTGGATCCGAAAAATGTAGCGGCTGCAATGCAAATTTTAAGAATTTTTTCTGAAGCCACTCAATTCTATTGACATGCACAGTGCCTGACGGGTTAAAAATAAGGGAAGCATACTCCAACCTTGAGCGCACAAATACGGAATACACTGACAGTTTTGAGTACGGGTCCCTAAACAGTACGGTATTTCGCTTGACAAATCCGAACATTGCATACGCCTTCGGCAGAATAAAATTTACGTGATTAATAAATAGGAATTTATAATCGAAAAGGACCCCCAGATCCATAATCTCATTCAGTGGAGAGAGTAAGTGTTTATTAATATCATACGAGTACAGAATGTTTAAGTTACATTTACTATAACGAACAACATGACATTTATTTTATTATTTAGATTTGGAGGCAAGTTGTTCAGCATACTTCAATCAACGACTTTGTTCAAGTCAGAATGTAACAGATAGCTATCAGTAATGGAATTCACCGACATGTAGATTTTAGGGTCATCAGATAAAGAAGATATTTGGTAAATTGAATACAGGAAGAAATATAATTTATGAAAATAACGAACAGCAAAGGTCCAAGAGAACTACCTTGAGGAAGTCCAGAGGTCGCTTCATAGGAGTTTGAAATCGCCCCATTGACTTCAACATGATAGTTTCTGTTTACCAAATATGATGAAATCCAATTCAAGAATGGGGAGGGAAAACCCAGCTTGGAAAGTTTAGCCTGTAGGGCAGAATGACAAACCTCGACGAAAGCCTTAGCGAAATCCGTATAAACTGTAGTGTAAGTCAGTGGGCTAAAATGAATGGGTTAGGATTAAATGCAAATAAGTCAAAATGTATAGTCATAGGTAAAAGAAAGTTCGACACTAATGCACTACAAAAATTAACTATTGAAAACATCCCCATTGAATATGTAGAACGTGCAAACAACTTAGGTTTTATGTTTAACCAAACTTTGACATGGGATGATCACACAAACAGATCAGTCGGAAAAGCTATTGGGATACTTCGAAATTTATACCTAACTAAAGATTTGAAGAGAAACTTGGGGAGATAGCAATTGTCCGTTATAAAGTAATATTTCCCACGTTAGCAGCTGCGAAGAAGAGAGCGGTATCCAGGTGCTGGACGATGCCCAGCGGCAGCGGGTGGCGAGAGAACAACACTCCAGAGATCACGCTACGATCAAAAGCATCGCAAGCAAATGCATAGGAACGCACCCATTCCGAGTTCGGGGCTCGGAATAAAGAAAAGGGCAAAATTATCTGATGTTGTTGTTGCGAATACAGCCACGGCTGTGTCTGCTGATGAGAGACAACGATGCAAAGGGCGAGCGGCTTAAGCGCCACCTTCTGCAGTTGTTGTTGGGAATAAAGTTCCTTACACCCTTTGTGGTGGTTCTCTTGAGAGAATTACTCGGGTTGATGATCTTGGTGTTCTATTAGATCCCAAGTTAAAGTTTTCAGAATACATTTCTATCATGGTGTATAAGGCCATGGGCGTGCTTGGGTTTATAAAGAGGTGGTCAAAAGAATTTGACGACCCCTATATAACAAAATCTTTTGTTCGGCAAAACTTCAAATTGATCTCAAGTAGGCGCCAAGACAGTTATGCGCTTTTTGATGTTGCGATTGTTTTTACTTTTCTTGGAAACACCCTTAAAGCCAACTGAAGGAGGGTTATGGTCAATCACAGCGGGATTATCACAAGCAGATGCAGCTAAATTTATTCTCCTTCCTCCACTGTGTGACATTAACATTAGCCGGGGCATCTACAGATCCGGGACCAGCGAGTTCAAACTTTGCATTTTGCTTCAAATAAAGGCTTTTAAGTTCCCGAAGCTCATCCATGATCTCGATTGTTTTTGAGTGCGAATCGTTGCTCACTACGCAACTATCACATTGCCAGAGTAGATTAGGCAAATTAGTTAACAATTTAATTGCCTCTACAGGCAAATCAACACACGAAGTGTGGAAGGTGCGACGGCAGAGCGGTGAACAACGAACAGCCTCGAATCCGCGAAGCTGCGCCAGTGTAACGTCGACACTGCACCAGGGGAAAGCAGCCTTTAGACTATTGCTTTCTGATTTTGTCCTATTTAATTGTTTACTGTTTTTGTTGTTTGTGTTCTTTTTATTGTTTAAGATAGATGTAAGTTAGTTTAGCCAGTTAATTTTTATCCGTTCAATCCGTATCAATTCAGCACACGTGTATTATAAAATTTTGCCACGTCCCCTTCCGCCCCCACAAAGGAAGAAAATCTGTGCAATCCACAATTGTTAAGGTATGAGAAAAGAACAGTTATAAAGTTATATGAAGTTTTGGTCAAACGGTTATAACTTAGCCGTTTATTTTTATATTTTTATAAGCGATACCTTAAACGACGCCTAATTAATGTTTCTATCTAAAACCAAAAATCAAGGCATTCAAATATTTTTTTCGACTTTTCCTGAGCTTTCAAAGCTTTTAAAAAAATTTCGGGAAAAAAATACCGAAAAAAATTATGAAATTTCAATTTGGAAGCTTAATATCTTCCAGACGTTAAGTTGCAGCTACAAAGTGTCTGCGTCGGATTTATAGATGCATTTGTCAGCTTTTTTTAACTGCAAAGTTCGATAAAACCAGTTGTAGGAAACTTAAGTTATGTGAAAAATAGAAGCACTAACTTTGACAAAAAATACCAACATAAAAAAATTTAAATCTCCAAATCTATCAGAAAAAGTCATTTTTGGCCACAGCGGCAAAAAAAAAGTTGAATTTTGTCGAGTAGTGTTATTGACTCAATAGCCGATATGGTGCCACCAACAGAAAAATTTTGGTTAGAGAAAAGCCAAACAATTCCCAATTAGAGCTGTTTAAATTAAGTTATTTATTAAGTTACTCATTAAGAAAATGTTGACCTTATTAGAGCTAGTATCAAAAAAAAAAACTGATGGAAAAATAGGTTATAGTTTCGGCAAAGGTTACGGAAAGATTCATAATCAGAGTAGTTAAAAAGTCAGAGTTGGAGAGTTGGAGGAAAGTAATGCCTAGTCGGGCGGGAAAGGACAGCAATACTAATAAAGCTGATGAGGGCAGTCGATTCGACCTCACCAGAGAGAAGCTTATGGAGGAAGAGAACTACTTGGCAGATTCTACGGGATTTAAGAGAGTGGAGGTTAATTAAGCGCAACCTACTTTCATAAGAAGGGAGATGGATCGAAGGGTCCCAATTGAGTCCGCAGAGAGTAAAGATGAGGAACTGTTTTTGTACTGATTCGAGCATATCCTGAAATTTGTGGTTGGGAGGAGACCAGACACAAGAACCATATTCCAAGATAGGCCGGACCAGAGAAACGTACAGAAGTTTTGTAGTATACGGGTCTGTAAATTCCTTAGAATAATAAATAAAGGTAATACCCAAGTCGTTAACTTTGAAGAGTAAATTTAGTTACAACGATACCAGAGGAGCTATTGATATTAAGTTTGGAGAAGATATAATCTCGTACCATTACATCCGTAGCCGATTCCATAAGACGCGAGACAAATATAGATTTTAGAGGAGCGACAGCTAATACAGTAGATCAGTGTCTATGGTTATTTCGGAATTATCGCACGTTCACTGCAAACCAAGTCATATGGACTCGTTATCGTTTTAACAATTTAACAATTTTAACAATTACCGCAAATTCATGCTCACCAAACACCAATGGGTATGTTAAACACTCACGATATCTCTACGACTCCCACGCAGAAAGATCTTTCGTTTTGTAGATGGCTGGATGATGATTTGAATAGATGATAAGATGATGAATGCGGGGTAACCATTATCTCGACTGCATGTTAATATCATATTAATACTATATCTACAAAATTCCTATGCGATTTCGACCATAGACATGAACTCTCCCTTTTTCTATCCCGTTATACTATGTATACTTGGCTTATACATGTTTTAGCCGTATCAATACAACAATGTTAATGTATAAACGGATGAAAGCAAACGGGGTTGTCGTATCAGGTCTATAATCGTAACTACAAACTACTTCTGCTGCCTGCTCGATGCCTCCAGACTGGGTTGCGTGTTCATGCGGGATTCTTCAGGGCACCGGTTATCGAAACAGCTGACGGAGTAAGGGGGTCAATTACCGCGGAATACCCACGGCCAAGAGATTAAGTCAGCTGGAACTCTCTTGCTGTGGCCATATATGTGGGCCTAAATCTTGCCTTAGCCCATCAACACCAGCTGCCGCTGTCTTGGTTGGTGGATCCCTGCCAGCTCACTGCGTTACGAACTCCGTCCTCGAGATCACTCGGCTCGCACACGAATATAGAACGGGGTTCCAGAATATTCGCGGTGCGGGTATGAACCACTACCGGAAGATGTGGGCTTAGTGTCTGGTCCACTTGGTCCCCTGCGGTAACCTCTTTGGCCGGCTATACGTGCACAGTTTTTTTTTTGGTTTTTTTTAGACAGTACGAGTGGTGCTAACCCCTATACATAGAAGGAATCAGATCATACTTATATAATTTGAGTCAACTTGAGGGATATTTACCCTAGTGGGAATTGCACCACGGCAATCAAAGAAATGGTTTTAACGTGAATTTCTTTCTCCAGCTTACGATTGAAGCACCCCGCCACAGATGTGCTGCCGTGGGCTTCTTGGTTAGGTGCACCTCGCGGTACACGGAAAATGCTGTGAAAATTAATTTTTTTTTTCAGACCAATAATCAACCTTGCTGTTTCGAAACCATACTCACGGGGATCTTCGGTTAATAAATCACTAAACAATCACTTGGCGTGGTGTCACGGGTACACCGGTTAGGGGCTATATAATTTTCCGAACAACAATCACGACTGGACAGCTTGACGGCCACGAGGAGAAAGAGATCGACTCTCAGCACCATCAAGGGAGGTAGACCACGTTTTTTCTTCCTCTTTCGCTAACCCTTCCGTTGGCTGGCTCTTTAGACAAAAGCAATTAGCAATAATTTTCCAGGCAATACGGAATGAAAACAATGGGACGGCGTTGCCACCTTTTCCCAAAACAGATGTTCTGTCCGAAAGCTATCTGAAAGCTTCCACGATCAGAACACAGTATTTTCCGAACGCGTATAAAAAAAACCGTTGACTTTCAAAATCAATCGCTGCGAGAAAATGCACGACAGGCGTTGAACATTACAATGTACATCTCTGAGGCAACACACAATCCTGAATTCTCGCAACCTTACAAATCCCATTGCCATCCTATGAGTGCAGATGTCGCCTTGTGCATCTCTCCTCTCTCGAGGATCGTAGGACCATTGCGGCTAAGATCTTTGGTTTTGATTTCTTAGTGGGTAATATTGATTGCCCTGACCTAATATTGGCTTCAATACGCCTGCCAGGAGCCTTAGGGACCATGTACTCTTTGCTATTGATCTCCACCGGAGCAACTACGGAAGTGACGAGCCAATATGTAGAGCTCTTCGCCAGTATAATACGCTGCCAACTGGGATGCGATTCGACTTTTGCTAGGGGAAAGCAGCCGACTATTACTTTCTGATTTTTTCCTATTTAATTGTTTACTGTTTTTGTTGTTTGTGTTCTTTTTATTGTTTAAGATAGATGTTAGTTAGTTTAGCCAGTTAAGGTTTATCCATTCAATCCGTATCAATTCAGCACACGTGTATTATAAAATTTTGCCACGTCCCCTTCCGCCCCAACAAAGGAGAAAAATCTGTGGAATCCACAATTGTTAAGGGATGAGAAAAGAACAGTTATAAAGTTATATGAAGTTTTGGTCAAACGGTTATAACTTAGCCGTTTATTTTTATATTGTTATAAGCGATACCTTAAACGACGCCTAATTAATGTTTCTATCTAAAACCAAAAATCAAGGCATTCAAATATTTTTTTCGACTTTTCCTGAGCTTTCAAAGCTTTTAAAAAAATTTCGGGAAAAAAATACCGAAAAAAATTATGAAATTTCAATTTGGAAGCTTAATATCTTCCAGACGTTAAGTTGCAGCTACAAAGTGTCTGCGTCGGATTTATAGATGCATTTGTC
Organism: Drosophila algonquin; assembly: GCA_035041765.1. Taxonomy (NCBI): domain Eukaryota; kingdom Metazoa; phylum Arthropoda; class Insecta; order Diptera; family Drosophilidae; genus Drosophila; species Drosophila algonquin. The sequence continues at coordinate 91,506 of JAWNKY010000753.1, read as the reverse complement.
AGCTTTTTTTAACTGCAAAGTTCGATAAAACCAGTTGTAGGAAACTTAAGTTATGTGAAAAATAGAAGCACTAACTTTGACAAAAAATACCAACATAAAAAAATTTAAATCTCCAAATCTATCAGAAAAAGTCATTTTTGGCCACAGCGGCAAAAAAAAAGTTGAATTTTGTCGAGTAGTGTTATTGACTCAATAGCCGATATGGTGCCACCAACAGAAAAATTTTGGTTAGAGAAAAGCCAAACAATTCCCAATTAGAGCTGTTTAAATTAAGTTATTTATTAAGTTACTCATTAAGAAAATGTTGACCTTATTAGAGCTAGTATCAAAAAAAAACAGATGGAAAAATAGGTTATAGTTTCGGCAATGGTTACGGAAAGATTCATAATCAGAGTAGTTAGAAAGTCAGAGTTGGAGAGTTGGAGGAAAGTAATGCCTAGTCGGGCGGGAAGGGACAGAAATACTAATAAGGCTGATGAGGGCAGTCGATTCGACCTCACTAGAGAGAATCTTATGGAGGAAGAGAGCTCCTTGGCAGATTCTACGGGATTTAAGAGAGTGGAGGTTAATTAGGCGCAACCTACTTTCATAAGAAGGGAGATGGATCCCAATTGAGTCCATGGAGAGCAAAGATGAAAATCGTTTTTGTACTGATTCGAGCATATCATGAAATTTTTGGTAGTGAGGAGACCAGACACAAGAACCGTATTCCAAGATAGGCCGGACCAGAGAAATATACATCAGTTTGGTGGTATATGGGTCAATTAATTCCTTAGACCATCTTATTCCATTCTCACAATCACAAAACAGTTAAACGGGATGCTGAAACCAAAGGCCACGGTGCTGCAATTCCTCCGAAAGGCCGGCTGGCGGGGCGCCTAGAGCGGCGATCAGCTCGGGACGCAGGAGATGGCGACGAAGATGCTGAGGCTGAGCGGGCTGCACGACGAGACGTGGGTATGTGAAGTAGAGTGTGGTAATTCTTGCCACACTCCCCGCACAGCCCGCCACTGCGACAGTCACCGCCGGAATGCTGATGAGCCAGGCAGTTCGTGCAATACTTATTTATAAGTACGGCTTGGAGCCTCTTCACAGGGCTCAACCGTAGGAAGTGGTGGCAGGTCCGTAGCGGATGCACTCCTGGGCAGACTCGGCATCGGTAGGAGTTCAGACCGCAAGCGCGTCGGCTCTCAATGATACGGTCGGCGCGGGACTGTGGGCCCAAGGCTGGATGCGGAAATCTAGGATGAGATGAAGGTGTCGACGAAGCATTAGTATGAAAGTTGTAACCGGTTAAAGGCCCACCTTGCGCATTGAACATTTTCACGTGATTACATTGAACTAACTTCCAGTTTTGGCTTGAACTTGGCACGAAGTTCTGATCGCCAAAACAGTGATTATTACGGATATCTTCCCGTCGGTCAACCGTAGGAGACCGTCCTAGCAATTCTGCGGAGAAGGCCGGAAGCAGATTGCTTTTGCCCGCGTCTCTTACCCTTTGGATAGGTACTCTAGACACCTGTCTCGAAAAGGATGCAACTTGTCTGGCTCTCTGAACGGCCGTATTAGACACTGGCCCAGAGAGCACCCAACCGAAAACTGTTTCTTGCCCGAGGAGGGAGACACATATGTATGTTCGTCTGTGAGCCGCTTAACAGTACGGATGGTAGAATGTCAGCTCCAATCAGGACATCGATTGGTGAGCTCTCAAAAAATGTAGGATCCGCCAACGGAAGGCTAGGCAAGTCTCTCAGCAAAATTTGAGAGATCGGATGCGAGGGAATATTCGCTGCCACCTCCGAAATAACGTAAGCTGTAACGTTTAATTGTAAACCCGACATAGTCGGAGAGCGGATGGAAAAATTGCAGAGTTTCTTCGACTGAGCGGATACAGTATGATTAATGTCGGAGACCTGTGCCTGGATAGGTTGGAACGGCAGATTGATCATGCTGACTAGACGTTCCGTAATGAACGTGGCCTCGGAGCCAGAGTCGATCAAAGCGCGGGCACGAAAATTGGTCCCCAGATGGCAAATATTAATCATAGCCGTGCTCAGGAGGACCGCACTTATACCGGAAGCGAAATAAGACTGAACGTTGGACAAGGATGCGGAAGAACTCGGGTGTTGTACGGATGTGGAAGTCGGCTCGCTGGAACTTGGATAGCCACGGTGCAGCAGCGTGTGGTGCCGTTCCCCACAAGTGACGCAGTTGTGGGCGCTTTGACATTCTCGGATCTGATGTCCTCGTGCGAAGCAGTTCAGGCATAGCTGTTTCTGTTTAACGTAGCTGGAACGAGCATCAACGGTCATGTTGAGGAAGCGAGGACAATCACGGATTGGATGATTCTCTGTGGAGCAGAGATCACATGTCCTCCTCTGCGGATTCACTGTTGTCTCGAACGTGTGAACCCTCCTAGGAACAGGACTCCCTTGGGACCGGAACGGCTTATTTTTAGAAGGTGGCGGAATCGGATCGCCTTTGGAACTATGCGGATTGGAAGGGTGGCTCTCGATCGCCTCTAGCGTCAGATACCGCTGACTGAGGAAGGAGTCCATCTCCTTCCATGACGGCATTTCCTTCTTGTCGGTTATGGACTCTTCCCACAACGCGCGGGTTAATCTCGGCAAATGAAGCGCAAATGGTCACGAGCAAGCTATCCCAATGATCAGTGGAGACCTGGGAGTGGGCGAGTGCGGTTAGAACCCCCTGGATCGTACTCTGAAGTTCACTATAGGAAATGGTTAGTAAGGAGATGGTAATAGGTCTCTAGGGTATAAACAGCCATTTCAATCGAGCACAAACAGGGCAAAGGGTGTATTAGACTTAATACTTAGTGATGTATGCGGTCCAATGCAAAAGCAGTCAATCGGAGGATATCGATATTTCGCAACATTTATTGATGATTCTTCAAGTTATGTGACAGTACATTTTCTAAAAACCAAAGATCAGGTTTTCGATGCTTTAAATATGTTTAAAAGTCAAGTTGAGTGTCAAACTGGGAGAAGGTAAAAGTTTTACGATGCGATTAGGGCCGGGAATACATATCAAACGTTTTTGATACGTATCTCAACCAAAATGTCAAGAAGTATGCTGTTGCATGCTGGGTTGAGTGAACGCTATTGGGCAGAAGCGATTCGAACTGCCGGGTATTTGCGAAATAGAGTGGCAAACAGCTCCCTGAATGGTGTGACGCCATTTGAAATATGGACAGGTAGAAAGCCAGTGAAATCGCATTTTAGAGTGTTTGGCTCAGTGGCGATTGCTCTATATAAAACAAAGAAATCAAAATTCGCACAAAAAGTTTTAGAGTATGTAATGGTGGGCTACTCAGATACGGCCAAAGCATACCGTTTGGCTAGTGAAGAAACCAGGAAACTCGTAGAGAGTAGAGATGTCACTTTTGTAGAACCTGAAGGGGGCAGACTAGAGGCATCAGATTCTAATGACATGGCATCAGTTGAGGTTCAACAAAACCAAGATTCTGAATCCGAGATAGATAGCGAGCAGTCTGTAGATCCTGAAAATCCAGTAGATCCAGCCAGAAAATCAAGAGGAGATTAGCACCAGTAATGACATTTTTGTAATTCCCGAACCCAGGAGAGGACCAGGACGCCCAACCATCGTACGGATGGGCAAACCAGGACGACCGAGGAAGGAGTATGCACGCCATGCAAATATCAGGCTGATAATTGCACTTGCAGTCGAACATGGTCTCCACCTACATCAAATGGATGTTGTCACGGCTTATCTCAACGGCGAATTGGAAGATGAGGTATTTATGAGGCAGCCCGAAGGCTTCGTCAGCGACATTCAACCAAATCACGTATTGAGGCTTCACAAAAACATATATGGACTTAAACAATCAGGAAGAGTTTGGAACTCTATGTTGGATGCAACGTTGAGGCGCATTGGTTTTATGCCGACTGTCAATGAACCCTACCTCTATTGCAAGCCTGGTAAAAATATGTGTCTAATAGCTGTCTACGTAGATGACATTATTTTGGCGTGCAAGGACCTGGATGATATATCTGATATCAGAACAAAGATCGCAGCAGAGTTTGATGTAGTTGACATCGGGCCTATGCAATACTTTTTAGTTATTGAGGTGAAACGTAAAGGCAGCACTGGGGCAATTTCAATCAGTCAAAGGAAGTACATAGGAGAATTGCTTGAACAGTACAACATGAAAGATTGTCGACAGTTCCCTACACCGCTGTAAGCTGGTTACCAGGTGGCATGCAACAAAGAGCATAATAGAGAATATTAATAAAAGAGAATAACTGCAGCAAGGACCCTCATTCCGAGCACGAAGCGGCAGCCAAGCATATTCTTCGATATTTGGCAAAAACGATCAACTGGGAGATATGCTACACAAAGCAAGGCAAGGCAATTGAGTGTCTTGTCGATACAGACTGGGCGAGTGATATGACAAGCCGAAAGTCATTCACTGGCTATGTATGCACCTTGGCGGGAGGAGCGATTTTTTGGGAGTCCAGAAAGCAATCGACAGTCCCGCTCAGTTCCTCGGAGGCCGAGTACATCGCCTTATCATCTGCAGCTAAAGAGGCGATATACTTTCGCAACCTACTTATCGACTTAAAGCTGATGTTCAAGGAGTCAGCTATTAAGATGTACCGCGACAACATTGGAGCGCAGCAACTGGCTAGAAACCCTATGTTCCATGGACGTAAAAAACACATCGACGTCAAAGTACATCATATTCGAGAAGTTCTCAAGAGAGGTGAAGTCGACATTGCGTACCTACCAACCGATGAGATGATAGCAGATGTCCTCACAAAGAACTTAGCCAAAGTTAAGCACCATAAATTTGTATTCGCTTTTGGTTTAAAAGAAAATCTAATCGAATGTTAGTTTGAGTAGCATTAAGTATGTTTAAGTTTTGTAAACATACGTTGTGTTGAGGAGGAGTGTTCAAAGTGACCGCCATAAGAAGTTATCGATCTAAAAGCAACACTGCGCATGTACCTACGGCTGCTCTGAAATGTTTCGATGCTCTGATGACTGGCAGTCTCTCTCGAATGTTCTGTGTGTCTGAATCAAAGTCTGTCTTTTGTACTACATACATATACATACTGAATAAATCTATTTTATGTTGTACCACTGAAGAAATAACTTGAACACATTCAAAAAGATTGGAGAAATAACAAAGCTTGATGAAAAGCATTACGAGGAGAAAAATAGAGGCAGGAAAATAACCCATTACAAATCAAAATTCTGCTCCTATCAGCATATCTATTCCTTGTGGGTTGTAGAAAAAGGGGTCTGCCAGAGGTAGGTTCTTTAGGGCTCTTCAGTCACTCACATTCACTGGCTGGCCACTCACTACCATTTAATAGTGACTTTACCACCGTGCGTGGTAAACTAGCTACACTGCTAGGACAAACCTTACTAACGGGCACCAACAGGGTGCGTTCAAGACGTCGGCTGGACCCTAGAGGCTGCGCAGGCAGAGGTACGAACAACGACTCGACCAATTAACATCGGAGTCCGAGGCAGAGATCGATGAGCAAAATAATGCGGATCGTATCCTGATACTGTCAATTTTTTTAGGAGTCCCTGCTTCCGTTCATCAAACGAACAGTAGCGGGGAAAACACCAAATATCAAAATAAATATTGGGGCCGAGAAAAATTACATAAAACCGCTAAAAGAACTTTAGGAAGTTGTCCCTGTAGAAGGGACCATTCATTGTAAAATCCTTACACGGCTTTAACAATGTGCAGAAACATTTTTTTTTATCATGCTCTGAATTAAAAGCCCATTTTTCATCTTGCCAGAACTATCAACTTTTGATGGCATCGTAGGGGCTTATACGCTGACTGAGGCTGGTGTCAATATAAACCTGGGGACAAAAAACTCCACTTCGGACATGAATCCTTTTTCACAAGTGCCCCAGCGTCGACTTCACAAAAGTGGACGACATCGAAGTTCAACCAACAGTAAGGGACGAGCTTCTTAGAATGATGTCCAACCCTATAAAGGCAATTTCAGATCCAACTGTAATGCTGCCTTTAAATACGTCGGCAATTAGGACCGAGGATGAGGCGCCGATCTATTCAAATTTGTAACCTTTCCTTGTAGGAGCCACTGATTTCGTTAACGACGAAGTGAAAGACCTGTTGCGAAACAAAATCATTCGGCCATCCAGGTCTCCGTACAACAGTTCCATATGGGTTGTCGGAAAAACAGGCACTGACGATTTGGGTTCAAGCAAGAAACAGCTAGTCATAGACTTCTGCAAGCTTAAAGCTGGGTATCCAGCACCGCGGAAACTAAAAATTACTGCCAAACTTCATATAAAAAAAACGGGGCCAGTAATTTTTCGTTTGTGTTTTCCTGGAGTCAGTATCCAGCAACGTAAACGGGATCCACGAATTTGTATCGATAGTATCGATATTCACACGAATGTGGACTGTGAGAACAGCTGATAGGGGTGCCAGTAAAATATATGTGCCTATTTTTACTGAAGTCAAAGTGAAAGGTTAGGCTAAAATTTGTGCGCAAAACCAAAAAGTGATATGCAAATGTTTAAAGTGAGGAGAGGATTGCTTTAATAAAAGCTTTTGAGGCAATATCATGTCTTAAGCGGATCACGGAAAATGAACATTTTGATAATTTTGACATTTTGGCGCCTCCAACTGTGCTGTACTTCTTCTTACAACAATATGTGCCGCTACCAACACAATCACTTCATCGTCAGAATTACTTTCATTTCTATTTTTAATTTTAGTTTAATTTTCAAAATTGGCGCTGTTTACAAAACACAGCTGATTCATGAGAGTGGCAAATCACTTTTTAGGTTCTTGGTCACATTACATTAGCTGAGTTCCACACATCCGAAATAATGAGCAGTTTGCTTTCAGTAAAATTTCGCGGTGCTGGATACCAGCCTTAAGCTGGTTATCCAGCACCGCGGAAACTAAAAATTACTGCCAAACTTCATATAAAAAAAACGGGGCCAGTAATTTTTCGTTTGTGTTTTCCTGGAGTCAGTATCCAGCAACGTAAACGGGATCCACGGATTTGTATCGATAGTATCGATATTCACACGAATGTGGACTGTGAGAACAGCTGATAAGGGTGCAAGTAAAATATATGTACCTATTTTTACTGAAGTCAAAGTGAAAGGTGGGGGTAAAATTTGTGCGCAAAACCAAAAAGAGATATGCAAATGTTTAAAGTGAGGAGAGGATTGCTTTAATAAAAGCTGTTGAGGCAATATCATGTCTTCAGCGGATCACGGAAAATGAACATTTTGATAATTTGGACATTTTGGCGCCTCCAACTGTGCTGTACTTCTTCTTACAACAATATGTGCCGCTACCAACACAATCACTTCATCGTCAGAATTACTTTCATTTCTATTTTTAATTTTAGTTTAATTTTCAAAATTGGCGCTGTTTACAAAACACAGCTGATTCATGAGAGTGGCAAATCACTTTTTAGGTTCTTGGTCACATTACATTAGCTGAGTTCCACACATCCGAAATAATGAGCAGTTTGCTTTCAGCAAAATTTCGCGGTGCTGGATACAGACCTTTATTTGAAAACCATCGGCGAAATATCGCATAGAAACATCCGGTTTATAGCCTTTTTCCACACAGCACATTTACAGGGTACAGTGGGATTTTTTGAAATATGTGAATACTCGATTCCCTCAGGCCACCATCCACCATCCATAGAAAACACAGCTGACGATAACAAGCAAAAATTTTTGCTCTGAATTTTTGCAAATTAAAAAACAAATATGGAAAATTTAATAATTGTTTCGATATGTTTGTGGTTGTTTGTGTTTGTTTCGAAAAAAAAGTATATAATTTCGATGAGAAGGAATATTTTTCAAGGATGAATTATTTCAATGAAAGTATGCCAAAAAGGGCTTACTATAAGTGATGATTTTCTCAAAAAAATAAGGCTTACTATAAGTGATGATTTTCTCGAAAAATAATGCTTACTATAAGTGATGATTTTCTCGAAAAAATAAGGCTTACTATAAGTGATGATTTTAGCCGAAAAATAAGGCATACAATAGGTGATGATTTTCTCGAAAAAATAAGGCACATAATAAGTGAAGATTTTCTCGAAAAAATATGGCACATAGTAAGTGAAGATTTTCTCGCAAAAATAAGGCACATAGTAAGTGAAGATTTTAGCCGAAAAAAAAAACATACAGCAAGGGATGATGTTCTCGAAAAAATAATTTCAATTGCATCGCCACTGAAATAATATGGATTAATTTATTATGTTTTTGTTTAGTTTTTTGACTTGTAAAGACTTACTGTCCATGTCCTTCCAGGAGGTGCCCGTCCCCATTGTGCTCCGTATTTTTTGATCTATCAATAAAATGATTATTCTATAAAATACTATTAATTTGGTCGCAATTATATAAGGAAAGATCGAAATTCCAGAAATATGTTCGATTTGTAAAAGAGTTGTTTGAACAAAAAGAAATGCTCACTGTAGATCTGCGGTGGTCTGTGAATTTACTCCTACAAAAAAAAAAACAAATCACGTGGCAAAATATGTACCTGCTTGACTCAGGCCTCGCATATAAGGGTTGCTTTTCTGTTTTTGTTGGACTGCTTAGAATTGAAATTTCGAGCCCACCGCAGATTATGCATTCACATTATATTTCTTTATTCTTCTTTTAATCCATACTATACATATTATTCGGAGCATAAGGACAAACAAATTAAAGAGCATTAAAGAAGAATAAATAAATACAATGTGAATGAGCGATACATTGAACTTAGTTTTTTTCACAATTTCACAAATTCAACATTATATACAACTGATATTTTCATTATCTACACGCGTATTTATTTAAACAATGCACTTACCTGGATGTAATAAATATTATAGATATTTTTCACTAAATCACTGCATTTTCGCTACCAACTCTTTCCGCACAATTGTAGCAGTGTAACGTAATAGGTAAATGCAAGGCGAACAAAGTAAGAATGCTTCTTGCTCTGCAGACGCAGGCGCAAAAGAGACGAAAAGAAAAAAAAACCAAATTTTCTTGTACTTTGCACGATCGGCAGAGCCGATCTATTGCGATCGCGCGGAAAAGAAAGAAACAGAGAGAAAATAAAGGGTTCGGTTTAGCGGGCGTCAACGCCTAGATGACATTGTCGTTGACATTCGTCATCGCTCACGGCTGGTACTGCAGGGCACGTACTTTGCGTGTTTGCATGTGTGGATCAGAAGAGAAGATTTCTTGAGACACAAATTTATTTGCTGAGTGTCGCTTATTGACGCGACGCACTAATACCCTATAGACAATTAATATAATTTGATGTCATGTCTGATATACATTTTGCATTTGTACATATTTACATTCGTTCTTTATATTCGTTTATAGTACACTAAACAAAATTAGAATATAGAGGCTATTCAATATATTATATACAATTATTTTAATTTTGGGCAAGCGTCATTATAAAATCAAAACTTACTATCAATTCTAAAGTAATGGGTGTTTTCTTAGACAGCGGCGTTGTCAAAAACCAAACAAACAAGCAGACCTACAATATGTGTACACATACAACTAAAGCTCAGCCTCACATACAGAGCATTTGTTCTTTGCTGAGCTGAAATTTTGTTGTGTTTTCTTTTTCAGTTTATAAATTTTTTTTGTTTCTTTCCAATATTCCACAATGCTACATTTTTTTAATAACTAGTCTTGTTCCTGATTCTGCGTAGGCGATATTCTAGTTTGCGATATCAAATAATACATTTTAATTTTTCAAAAAGAGAACTTTACCTACATTGTTATTATATTTTTGATTGTATATATCTGTTTCGCGATAATCTTTACTTACTTTCGGTGGGTACAGCTAGTACTGTAAATTAAACTGCTTGAAAATTAATTCAGGACATCACCGTGTTTATTAAATCGTATATTTATTTATGTATGTCAGAGCAGTTTGATATTTTTAAGTCCCATTAGGTTGTCGTTAAATGTTTAGTGTGCATAAAAGACTCGTATACATGTTCATTAAAACATGTACATACACGTCTGTGTAACTGCCAGCAATTGTCAAGACATTGACTTTACACAATAATCGATCATAATTGATCATTAAGTTTCAGCATAGTTATTGTATTGACAAAATATATACAATATCGTTTTTACGATTTTTAATAAATATTGTCTTCAATTGTTAATATTTTGAAATATGTATATATCTTAAAAATAGCTTATTAGCATGTGCGAAAGCATATTCAAATCCTTTTATGTGTAAGAAAAGCAAAATTTTCATATCATATCCGTTGACACATTGTAGACATGTTCCTCGAACAGTGATACCTTAGTGCTCCATACGCATTACTTGCCTAAGAAGGAAAACAGTACGAAAATTATCTGGCAGGACGACCTTCCCTACGCAACAACCAACCATCAGGGGTCGGCAACCTTTTAAGACATAATATTTATTTATATCTTTTAATATATAAAAATCTCGTGTCATAGTGTTTGTGTTTGAACACCTGCCAAAAGACTCAACTGATTTTTATGCCATTTTTATTGTATATGTAGTAGGTATGTAAAAGTCGTGAAGTATTTTTTCTCCTACCACTTCCTATCATTTTTAAATCTGGATCTTAGTATTTGCATAAATCCACAATATTCATCAAATCACATGCTGTCGATCATTACAAATGCTGCTTTCAGTCATATTCATATTGTGAGCAATGCGGATTAGAATCAGCCAGTTTAAAATCGAATGTCTCTGAAATGGCTCAAAACATAATACGGAATTCGTGTGCATTTGGCTATGCTCGTTCGACTTTATTACGCAAAAAATTTTCTTGGTAAATTTTACACTTAATTTATTTCGCAGACACAAATATAGCTGCGGTCAAAATATTTAATTGAGTAACCTTTGTGTTCTAAAACGGCAGTTTTTTTAAAGTTTTACTTTTATCAAGCCAAAAACGGTCACTTGCTGTGTTGTTGTTGATTTTTAGAGTTGGTTTTGTCGTTGTTGTCATCATTGTTGTTATTGTTTTAGTTTTTATAATCACTAATTTTAAGGAAAACTAACTAAGAATAGCAAAGCAATTAAAATATTTGTGCAGTCAATTTTTATTAGAGTTGCGAAACCAACTATAAAGTAGCTAAATTCGTAGCAATGAAAGCGAGCTTTCGCGACACTATGGCGCGCAAATCTAATGGTAAATGGTGTTATTTGATTACTCCTCGGCTTCAGAATCCTGTGGGAGACATATGTAAATATATAAGAAAGTGTGCCGTTTAATAACAGGGAAGTAGTAGCGCTGAAGGCAAAAATTAAAAAAGAAGAAACTGGCTTAACAACCTGAGGACTACATGTTTTTTTTGGCAGGGACCATTTTTTTCTAGTGTTGTGCCATTAAATTATAATCTCTAAGATTATTCTTAGATTCGCCTGTTTTAGTAGCTGATCTACTGATATTTTGGCGAATGTAAGTAATTGCACAACCAATGATATTTTTCACCTCAATATATTACTTTCCTTCTGAAATGATCGCGCTTTTTGGCACTATAGTATTTGCCAAACCCCATAATACCGACACCAAATGACCAAATAGGAAATAGGCAGGCTCCTGGTTTCACATTCACTTTACTTTCACTTTTGAATACATATAAATTGACTTTGCTTTCGCATTACGAAAGATTTATTACTTTTTAGTCAGTATATGTATGTTCATGCAGTTTTGAGTTCTCTAGCGTGGGGTTTCCACAAATGTTATTCGATCCTAAAAGTTTTCATTTTTTTGAGTCAATAAATCAATTTCAAACAAAAGTGCATACTACGTTGTTTGATATCATATTCATATAATTAAAAATAAATATTTTTTTCAATCACACTTTTCTCAACGGTTATTTAGTATTTTGACCAATCACAGGAAAAAAATTTAGTAAAATTATAAAATCGATTTATTCAGAAAAAAAAAATTGTTTTCAATAGGTTATTTCATTTTCTATAATCTAATAATAAACAAACATATTTCAGAATTTTTGTTTTCAATTAAATATATTAATCATAGCTCGCAAGTGACAGTTGATAGTTTATTCTTATATGCTCTGCTTCGTAACATAACCGAAAAGATTGTGCAGACACGATCTCGCTCTGAGCGGCTTTGCGGTACTTTGTTTTGTTTTGAATCGGTTTTGGTCAAGCGCTTTGCATTGACTCATTCGTGTGACGCTCTCAAATGAGTGTCGCGTAAAAAGTAATACGATTTTCGCTCACACAAAAACTTTCAGCAAAAGACAGTTTGACTAAAAAACTCAACAGAAATGATCTTTGCCTTCGTGTGCATGTATATAAATGTAAATGAGAACGCAAAAATCGCGTGTGTTTACCCATACATACGCAAAAGACAATTTGCTTCATTTAACTCAAGCAAACGATCAGTGTTTGACTTGAGCGAAACGAAAACAGAAATAACTGCCTCGCTCAGAGCGCGAGCGAGCTAAGCCAGACGCGACAAAAACAGTTTCTGTCTGAGTCTTTTTTATTGTATGAGTAAAAGACACTTATTTGCAGACAACGAAAAAGTGTCAACAGTTATTTGCGAGCTATGATATTAATTAATAAGGCAAGGTTCAGAATCGTCCTGAAAGATGGGATCTTTTCTCTGTTTTATATTTAGATTATGCATCCCCATATCATAATATAAGGATAATGCTTCACTGTGGCAATGCAGCAATTTTCGGTATAGCGTTCCCCTTTTCTGCGGCGAACTGTGCGGGAACCATCGGATCTAATGAGGTTAAATTTTGACTCATCCAAGAATATGATTCGTGACCACTCAGATTCACCCCAATTTGCTTTTTCTTTAGCCTTTCTTTAGCCTGCTTTCTTCATTCGACTATTAAGAAGTGGCCTTTTGGCAGGTGTCCTTGCCATTAATCCCATCTCCTTTAAACGACGCTGTATAGTTCGAGCTAAAATTTCTTTCGCAAATCGTTGCTGAACTTCAGAAGCTATCTCTACAGCATTTTTGAATCGATCATGTCGTTTGTAAAAATGGTAAAAAAGATTCACAGGGACTCACAATTCTTCATTGTGGCTATGTTAATAATCCGATCTGATCCAGATTAAACACTCTGATAGAAATGGTCATCATCTACGATTCTGCGTTTTTAGTTTTCTCGTATCTTCAAAATTCTGTATGCCACAGATTTTCGTCCTTTGTGGGTGCGGAAGGGGGCGGGGAGAAATTTTGAAATACATTTATAGTAGTGTGATAACACAGGAGACTGGATACATAACTTAATTGCTCCAGCTTTTATAGTCTCTGAGATCTAGGCGCTAATGAACACGGACAGACGGACGGACGGACAGACAGACGGACATGGCTATATCGACTCGGCGGTTGATGCTGTTCAAGAATATATGTATGTATACATACTTTATGGGGTCAGAAGCGATTCCTTCTGTGCGTTGCACACAACCACTATCACCACAAATCTAATATACCCCTATACTCTTCGAGTATAAAAATGAATCTTAATTAGAAAGATTCGCACTTTCTGCCGTCGTTTTGCTTCAAAAGAAGTAATTAAAAAAATATAACTTAAATTTATGCGAATAAATCATGACTGTTGTTGTTTGTCCGAAACGATGAGAAAATAAAACATAAAGAGAATAAAAAGAAAAAAGGCGGGCGCTCCTTAAAATGAAAAATAAACGTTTTGGTTGAAAAAGTAAAACGCAAAAGTAAGTGAAAGCCGGAGCCTGCCTGATAAACTAAAAACTTAAGACTGTTAAATAAATCTTTCAAGTTGTATTTAACACCAAAAACTTTGCAAAAATGTAGTAGCTTACATAATTTTTCAAATATTCTGTAGCACGCACTACTATTATTTTGACCGCTTCAAAATTGTGATGTTTAGCAATAATATTAGAATTATGACGCAAAAATAGGGATAAGAGAAGTGAGGGAAGCGAAGAAGTTCGTGCACTATGCAGAAAAGTGGAGTGGCAAGAGGTAAAACTTCAAGCCAAAACTGATTCGGATATTGCAATATTGCAAGATTTGCAAATGATATGAAAGTACATGTTGTGCCCTTTCTGAAAGATGAGAGTCCGAAAACTCTCTTTCTTACTCGATAGGCCTCACTCCACCACTGGAAGTTGTAACTGACACGGTCGGAGTCGTTTCGGCCTGCACCCTCTGTCTACTGGTTGGACGGCCTAGCTCAGAGAGATTAGCGTGGATTCAGTGCGGCCTCGACACCTGCGTTACAATAATAAAATCGTAGACAGATAAATAGGAATGACCAGACAATACGGGAACGGACTGAGACATGATATACCCCCATTCTGTTGGAAAACCGGTGTGTTCGGGCTCTCCTTCTATACCCACCCTACCTGTAGAAATCAATCGAGCCTACCCAAAACATGGCTGCGGCGCGAAGTATTTGAGGTTCCCTCAAGAAGAAGAAGTTCATGTTAATCTATTAATATAATTCATGGGAAGATATCGATATTATAGGAGCTAACTAAAGTAGGTAATTCATTGACTAAATCAGATAATTCATTAGGAGAAAATTAACAATAATAGTTTAGATATGTATCTAATGGGAACAGGAAAGTTGAATAACATAGTGAGCTTAATTGACTTAATAAGTTAGGAAGAATTCATAAATACATATGCCATGCATCACGATCGCCATGCACCGGGACTATTGATTTGACTATCATAAAGCTACGGCAAAGATCAACCTGTTGCAAATCAGGGTATTCTGACAAGACACGTGTGCATAACGATACCGAGGCCTCAAAAAGGCATTCTCGCTCTATCAGTGTTGCGTAGCTTATTGTTGCATAGCTTATTGTTGCGTCTCTTACACATCAATTTTAGCGGCTATGCCGTACTTACGACCTCATTGTATTAATAGTCCTGACACCGATGGACTATTGATACAATGAGACCTGTTGACTCAAATGACTGTTGGCGATAGATTTAAATTTGGGTAAGGCAACAGAACAAGCGCAAAACTATAGAGAGTTTAAGAGTAATATAAGTATGGTGCTAAAGCATTTCTAATTTATATAAAATTCAAACTCATATCGATACAAGGTTAACTACCAAGACTGCAGTAGCCTTGGTTGCAGGTCGGGGTGATGTGGTCCCGCTAGCTGTGATCAAAGACAGGGGCAGCTTAGAGAGCACACCCACGAACTATCATGTCCAATAGCTACTCACGGCTATCACGGTGACAAGGTGTGAAGAGCAACGGATAAGAGATGGACGGTGATGGCGCTATGGCCAGTACGTGCGTGGGGTGGTTGATGCGGGTGTGGTCGTACGTACTGCTGGGTCGATCGGCCAATTTATATCGGTCGTGTGTTCTGCTGCACACACCTGGTCCAGGCGCAAACTTTGCACACAAACTGTTTGATCAATCACCACCGGCACCGCTAACAACACGCACTGCTGAGTTTCCGAAAATATGCAATTCCGAGAGAAATTATTCTGGCGTTGGGTACACGCAGTCGCACAGGTGTGGGGGATCAGTTACTTGGGAGCTAAGAGCGTTGAGGTGCCATCCGGATTTCCAACCTCTCCCAGGTTATGTAACTGGTGAAAATTCTCCACACGTGGTGTGCCGAAATGAGTTTCCGCAAGCTCAGAGCGCAAGGCCCCTGAGCTTTGAACTTGGAGATATCGTTGATCTTGGCATGTGGAGAGAAGAGCTTCACTTGCAGCAGGGTGAGCGCAAGCCTCATGAGCTTAGAGTGTGGAGACCAAAAGTTCCAAGCTTTGATCTTGGAAAGCTTTTACAAGAACGGTGCATGCAAGTAGGGCTTGCAACCTTGGCACAATACATTTTTCCAAAATGCTAAAAGGCTGTGTGATATATCGAATATCAAAATTTAACTAACGTATTATCTACTCTGTCGCTCGGCTATACAGATGTAATATTAGCTGGTAACTTAAACAGCAATGTCCTGAGAGAAAGGCAATTATCGGAGGACATAGAATCTACGGGCTTAAAGCTAGCAAATTTGTCTGCATCCACGCATTTCTCGATTTACTGTGATATGTTATGTTCGGTTCAGACCGACTAAGAATTATTTTAGAGTAAATGCCATATAGCATCATTGTTTGGTTTGCTATTCCATGTCACTATCTCTTTCCACAAGCTCTTTGCCCGCTAATGCTTAGCGCTCTCAATTATGTTTGTCTGATCTGAGCTTTCGCCTGATATTGCAGCCGGGTCCTCCCCGCTGATAGTTTTTAGTACAGCTCCGACCGAAAGCACACTATGTGTTTTGTGTGTGTTTTTTTTTAAATATAAATCAAGGTGGAATATTCGATATCCTTCTCTAAACACCTTATCTGACCTATTTTTTGTAAAACACGTGTCATGAAATGTCTACATACAGTCAGCTTTCCATGCCAATGTTTTCGAAACATTACATATCATTTTCATGCAAAATTAACCAAAAGCACAATAATTTACAGAAATTTTAGAAATTTTGACTATGCCTTGCAAGGTTCTGATTTTATTTCATGTGACTGTCATTCTATTTATGACTATGCTAATATTAATTCACCACTGACTGTCCTACAAAATATTATAATGTATCTATATAATTGATCGATTCCGCTAGTAAAATCCCAGGTTTAATTCGAAAATTAAAATATTAATAAACAAACGTGATACCGCTGAAATGTCATGAAAAAAAAAGTCATGAAATGTCTACATACAGTCAGCTTTCCATGCCAATGTTTTCGAAACATTACATATCATTTTCATGCAAAATTAACCAAAAGCACAATGGTTAGGTTAGGTTAGGTTACAGCGGCTGCTAGAATCACTGGGAGCCCAGCACACTTAGGCCGTTTCCGGCCCGTTGTGATACCGCGGGGGAATCTGCCCCTTCTCGCATTGCGAGACCTAAGGTCAACAGTTGTCCCAGCCTGCAGCTTTTATGAAGTTAGCTATCTTCCTGGGACATATGGCGGACATTACCGAAATGTCTGAAATGAAGGGCAAGCCCAAGTGCTGTAGCCTTCTTCTGCTGAGAGCTGGACAAGAGCAGAACAGGTGTTCCACCGTTTCCTCCTCTTCCTCATCTCTGCAGCTACGGCAAAAATCATTGTATGGGGCGCCCAGTCTATTAGCATGGGTACCTATTTACTTTAGGACGTTGATGTGCAATGACTGCACCATCAAGTGGCCCAAGCGACACCAGCCGATGGCTGTTACGCGCGGATCCCAGGCAAGAACGCAGCCCACCTCCCGCCCAACCGACCGAGGGGCGCTGCCGCATAACGCGCGACTCGTTTACCGAACCGATCGCGGACATGCAGGAAGGATAGGTGTTAGACTAGTGTTCGAGGAAAAGTAGAACAAATCTAACTAAAGAAGCGAAGTAATTACTAGTTACGGGAAAGATATAAGAGTATCTGTAATTTAAGACTAGGAAGGGAGTTAGTGGTGGATACAATATGATAGAGGGAATTATAATCCGAGCATAGGACCCTAAATGGTTCATGCAAGGAGTAATTCGACCCACAAAGCGGAAGAAACAAGGGTGTATAGTTCCTAGTGCTTCTAATAGGAATCGTGAAGTTTATGCGGCTCAACAGGTCAGGGCTATCTATGTCACCCTTGATCAAGTTGTGCACAAAAATCACTCCAAGCATTTTCCTACGATTAGCTAAGGTTGGAAGGTTTATTAGGAGCAATCTATTAGAGTAGGACGGTAGTCTCACACCTGCATCCCAGCCGAGACCTCGAAGAGCAAAAAGTAAAAAGTTTTTCTGAACTGATTCTATACGGTCCTGGTGTACGTTGTACCACTAACCATACAATATATAGACATGTCAATTCAAGTACCGAAATTGACCGCACGAAAGTCAGAAATCAGCTCCCTGAGCCGGTCGTGTGTTTGAGTGAGTGAGTGTATGCGTGCTCATTCATTCTCGCGACTTTTGCGTGTTTGCATGTGTGGATCAGCTCTGGACAGATTCGTGAGAGGGTATATGTGCTCATGCCTTCTCGCGTACTTTGTGGGCTTTGCATGTGTTGTCAGCTCCCGAGAGTCGTGAGAGTGTATTTGTGCTCATGAGCATGCATGTACATTGCGTGTTTGCAAGTGTGTATGAGCGCACAACTGAAATTTTCGGTCACCCAACTTTGTTTTGATTTTTGTTCTCGAGCCACCCTTCACTTTAGCATTATTGGAGTCGACCCTTTTTGAAGACGCTTGCCTTATAATACCAGAATAACTGTTATTTTGTACATGCTTTAGATTCTAACTTTGTTTAATATAGAATATACTAATATAATGAGCAGATATATGTATATATATTCACAAATATATATTTCATTGTATGGTGTATTGTATTATACAATGATATATTTGATCATATATAAAAAGTAGTATGCGCTAAAAAACATATATACATATATCATCCTTGAATATGGATATTAATGACATATAAATGGGTAATAAATGGGTCCATACGGATTTTAGTGCCACACTTGCGAGTCAAATTTGAAATCATCTCTCATTTTCTGATGCGAATTTCCATCCACAGAGAGAACTTGCAAGTACATTCATATGTGTGTGTACGTGTGCAGAGCTGCCGAAACAGCCAGCCAAATATTTTTTCTTGAGATTTCTTGAGACACAAATTTATTTGCTGAGTGTCGCTTATTGACGCGACGCACTAATACCCTATAGACAATTAATATAATTTGTTGTCATGTCTGATGTACATTTTGCATTTGTACATATTTTCATTCGTTAATTTCATTCATTTATAGTACATTAAACAAAATTAGAATATAGAGGATATTGAATATATACAATTATTGTAATTTTAAGCAAGCGTCATCATAAAATCATAACTTACTATCAATTCTAAAGTAATGGGTGTTTTCTTAGACAGCGGCGTTGTCAAAAACCAATACAAACAAGATATGTACACACATACAGCTAAAGCTCAGCCTCACATACAGAGCGTGTGTTCTTTGCTGTTCTTTGCTGCTGTTCTTCTTCAACTTGTTCACGAACTGACCTACCGCCACAAAATAAATGAAGAACTGGCAAGATGGGTGGGGGTGGGTGTGGGTTGGTGGGACACTTGGCCGTGGGAAAAAAGACTGTTGGCGATAGATTTAAATTTGGGTAAGGCAACAGAACAAGCGCAAAACTATAGAGAGTTTAAGAGTAATATAAGTATGGTGCTAAAGCATTTCTAATTTATATAAAATTCAAACTCATATCGATACAAGGTTAACTACCAAGACTGCAGTAGCCTTGGTTGCAGGTCGGGGTGATGTGGTCCCGCTAGCTGTGATCAAAGACAGGGGCAGCTTAGAGAGCACACCCACGAACTATCATGTCCAATAGCTACTCACGGCTATCACGGTGACAAGGTGTGAAGAGCAACGGATAAGAGATGGACGGTGATGGCGCTATGGCCAGTACGTGCGTGGGGTGGTTGATGCGGGTGTGGTCGTACGTACTGCTGGGTCGATCGGCCAATTTATATCGGTCGTGTGTTCTGCTGCACACACCTGGTCCAGGCGCAAACTTTGCACACAAACTGTTTGATCAATCACCACCGGCACCGCTAACAACACGCACTGCTGAGTTTCCGAAAATATGCAATTCCGAGAGAAATTATTCCAAGCTTTGATCTTGGAAAGCTTTTACAAGAACGGTGCATGCAAGTAGGGCTTGCAACCTTGGCACAATACATTTTTCCAAAATGCTAAAAGGCTGTGTGATATATCGAATATCAAAATTTAACTAACGTATTATCTACTCTGTCGCTCGGCTATACAGATGTAATATTAGCTGGTAACTTAAACAGCAATGTCCTGAGAGAAAGGCAATTATCGGAGGACATAGAATCTACGGGTTTAAAGCTAGCAAATTTGTCTGCATCCACGCATTTCTCGATTTACTGTGATATGTTATGTTCGGTTCAGACCGACTAAGAATTATTTTAGAGTAAATGCCATATAGCATCATTGTTTGGTTTGCTATTCCATGTCACTATCTCTTTCCACAAGCTCTTTGCCCGCTAATGCTTAGCGCTCTCAATTATGTTTGTCTGATCTGAGCTTTCGCCTGATATTGCAGCCGGGTCCTCCCCGCTGATAGTTTTTAGTACAGCTCCGACTGAAAGCACACTATGTGTTTTGTGTGTGTTTTTTTTAAAATATAAATCAAGGTGGAATATTCGATATCCTTCTCTAAACACCTTATCTGACCTATTTTTTGTAAAACACGTGTCATGAAATGTCTACATACAGTCAGCTTTCCATGCCAATGTTTTCGAAACATTACATATCATTTTCATGCAAAATTAACTAAAAGCACAATAATTTACAGAAATTTTAGAAATATTGACTATGCCTTGCAAAGTTCTGATTTTATTTCATGTGACTGTCATTCTATTTATGACTATGCTAATATTAATTCAACACTGACTGTCCTACAAAATATTATAATGTATCTATATAATTGATCGATTCCGCTAGTAAAATCCCAGGTTTAATTCGAAAATTAAAATATTAATAAACAAACGTGATACCGCTGAAATGTCATGAAAAAAAAAGTCATGAAATGTCTACATACAGTCAGCTTTCCATGCCAATGTTTTCGAAACATTACATATCATTTTCATGCAAAATTAACCAAAAGCACAATGGTTAGGTTAGGTTAGGTTACAGCGGCTGCTAGAATCACTGGGAGCCCAGCACACTTAGGCCGTTTCCGGCCCGTTGTGATACCGCGGGGGAATCTGCCCCTTCTCGCATTGCGAGACCTAAGGTCAACAGTTGTCCCAGCCTGCAGCTTTTATGAAGTTAGCTATCTTCCTGGGACATATGGCGGACATTACCGAAATGTCTGAAATGAAGGGCAAGCCCAAGTGCTGTAGCCTTCTTCTGCTGAGAGCTGGACAAGAGCAGAACAGGTGTTCCACCGTTTCCTCCTCTTCCTCATCTCTGCAGCTACGGCAAAAATCATTGTATGGGGCGCCCAGTCTATTAGCATGGGTACCTATTTACTTTAGGACGTTGATGTGCAATGACTGCACCATCAAGTGGCCCAAGCGACACCAGCCGATGGCTGTTACGCGCGGATCCCAGGCAAGAACGCAGCCCACCTCCCGCCCAACCGACCGAGGGGCGCTGCCGCATAACGCGCGACTCGTTTACCGAACCGATCGCGGACATGCAGGAAGGATAGGTGTTAGACTAGTGTTCGAGGAAAAGTAGAACAAATCTAACTAAAGAAGCGAAGTAATTACTAGTTACGGGAAAGATATAAGAGTATCTGTAATTTAAGACTAGGAAGGGAGTTAGTGGTGGATACAATATGATAGAGGGAATTATAATCCGAGCATAGGACCCTAAATGGTTCATGCAAGGAGTAATTCGACCCACAAAGCGGAAGAAACAAGGGTGTATAGTTCCTAGTGCTTCTAATAGGAATCGTGAAGTTTATGCGGCTCAACAGGTCAGGGCTATCTATGTCACCCTTGATCAAGTTGTGCACAAAAATCACTCCAAGCATTTTCCTACGATTAGCTAAGGTTGGAAGGTTTATTAGGAGCAATCTATTAGAGTAGGACGGTAGTCTCACACCTGCATCCCAGCCGAGACCTCGAAGAGCAAAAAGTAAAAAGTTTTTCTGAACTGATTCTATACGGTCCTGGTGTACGTTGTACCACTAACCATACAATATATAGACATGTCAATTCAAGTACCGAAATTGACCGCACGAAAGTCAGAAATCAGCTCCCTGAGCCGGTCGTGTGTTTGAGTGAGTGAGTGTATGCGTGCTCATTCATTCTCGCGACTTTTGCGTGTTTGCATGTGTGGATCAGCTCTGGACAGATTCGTGAGAGGGTATATGTGCTCATGCCTTCTCGCGTACTTTGTGGGCTTTGCATGTGTTGTCAGCTCCCGAGAGTCGTGAGAGTGTATTTGTGCTCATGAGCATGCATGTACATTGCGTGTTTGCAAGTGTGTATGAGCGCACAACTGAAATTTTCGGTCACCCAACTTTGTTTTGATTTTTGTTCTCGAGCCACCCTTCACTTTAGCATTATTGGAGTCGACCCTTTTTGAAGACGCTTGCCTTATAATACCAGAATAACTGTTATTTTGTACATGCTTTAGATTCTAACTTTGTTTAATATAGAATATACTAATATAATGAGCAGATATATGTATATATATTCACAAATATATATTTCATTGTATGGTGTATTGTATTATACAATGATATATTTGATCATATATAAAAAGTAGTATGCGCTAAAAAACATATATACATATATCATCCTTGAATATGGATATTAATGACATATAAATGGGTCCATACGGATTTTAGTGCCACACTTGCGAGTCAAATTTGAAATCATCCCTCATTTTCTGATGCGAATTTCCATCCACAGAGAGAACTTGCAAGTACATTCATATGTGTGTGTACGTGTGCAGAGCTGCCGAAACAGCCAGCCAAATATTTTTTCTTGAGATTTCTTGAGACACAAATTTATTTGCTGAGTGTCGCTTATTGACGCGACGCACTAATACCCTATAGAAAATTAATATAATTTGGTGTCATGTCTGATGTACATTTTGCATTTGTACATATTTTCATTCGTTAATTTCATTCATTTATAGTACATTAAACAAAATTAGAATATAGAGGATATTCAATATATACAATTATTGTAATTTTAAGCAAGCGTCATCATAAAATCATAACTTACTATCAATTCTAAAGTAATGGGTGTTTTCTTAGACAGCGGCGTTGTCAAAAACCAATACAAACAAGATATGTACACACATACAGCTAAAGCTCAGCCTCACATACAGAGCGTGTGTTCTTTGCTGTTCTTTGCTGTTCTTTGCTGCTGTTCTTCTTCAACTTGTTCACGAACTGACCTACCGCCACAAAATAAATGAAGAACTGGCAAGATGGGTGGGGGTGGGTGTGGGTTGGTGGGACACTTGGCCGTGGGAAAAAAGAAATCTGTTATTTTTTTTTATTTTTATTATATAAATTATTATATTATTATAATAATAATAATAATAATAATATAATATTATAGCCGTAAACATACATATGTATGTACATTCATATGTACATATGGACATAAAGTCGCCGCTCAAATTGGCTTCCGATTGAAGATCGGTACCCAGTTCGTGAATAAGTTGAAGAAGAACACACATAACAAAATTTCAGCTCAGCAAAGAACACACGCTCTGTATGTGAGGCTGAGCTTTAGCTGTATGTGTGCACATATCTTGTTTGTATTGGTTTTTTACCACGCCGCTGTCTAAGAAAACACCCATTATTTTAGAATTGATTGTAAGCTATGATTTTATGATGACGCTTGCCCAAAATTACAATAATTGTATATATTGAATATCCTCTATATTCTAATTTTGTTTAATGTACTATAAATGAATGAAATTAACGAATGAAAATATGTACAAATGCAAAATGTACATCAGACATGACACCAAATTATATTAATTGTCTATAGGGTATTAGTGCGTCGCGTCAATAAGCGACACTCAGCAAATAACTTTGTGTCTCAAGAAATCTCAAGAAAAAATATTTGGCTGGCTGTTTCGGCAGCTCTGCACACGTACACACACATATGAATGTACTTGCAAGTTCTCTCTGTGGATGGAAATTCGCATCAGAAAATGAGGGATGATTTCAAATTTGACTCGCAAGTGTGGCACTAAAATCCGTATGGACCCATTTATTACCCATTTATATGTCATTAATATCCATATTCAAGGATGATATATGTATATATGTTTTTTAGCGCATACTACTTTTTATATATGATCAAATATATCATTGTATAATACAATACACCATACAATGAAATATATATTTGTGAATATATATACATATATCTGCTCATTATATTAGTATATTCTATATTAAACAAAGTTAGAATCTAAAGCATGTACAAAATAACAGTTATTCTGGTATTATAAGGCAAGCGTCTTCAAAAAGGGTCGACTCCAATAATGCTAAAGTGAAGGGTGGCTCGAGAACAAAAATCAAAACAAAGTTGGGTGACCGAAAATTTCAGTTGTGCGCTCATACACACTTGCAAACACGCAATGTACATGCATGCTCATGAGCACAAATACACTCTCACGACTCTCGGGAGCTGACAACACATGCAAAGCCCACAAAGTACGCGAGAAGGCATGAGCACATATACCCTCTCACGAATCTGTCCAGAGCTGATCCACACATGCAAACACGCAAAAGTCGCGAGAATGAATGAGCACGCATACACTCACTCACTCAAACACACGACTGGCTCAGGGAGCTGATTTCTGACTTTCGTGCGGTCAATTTCGGTACTTGAATTGACATGTCTATATATTGTATGGTTAGTGGTTGTACTGAGGGCACCATACACAAGAGCCGTATTCTAAAATCGGACGAACCAGAGAGGTGTAGAGAGTCTTTGTTATATAGGGGTCGTCAAATTCCTTTGACCACCTCTTTATAAACCCAAGCACGCCCATGGCCTCATTCACCATGGTGGAAATGTGTTCTGAAAACTTTAACTTGGGATCTAATAGAACACCAAGATCATCAACCCGGGTAATTCTCTCAAGAGAACCACCACAAAGGGTGTAAGGAACCCGAAAGGCGCTGGAGCCATGAAAAGTCATTACTTTACATTTTGAAGCATTAAGGTTTAATAAATTTGCACAACACCAAGACTGAAATCTATCGAGATCGGATTGCAGCCTGGATTGAAAAGAAATGTCCTTATACTGGACACAGAGCTTAACATCATCCGCATACATAAGTACTCGAGAGTATGTTAATACAGAAGGCTGGTCATTTTCAAAGAATGTAAACAGTAAGGGGCCTAGATGGCTGCCCTGTGGTACACCCGAAGTCACCATAACTGGTGAGGACAGGGAGTTTTTGAAAAGGACTCTTTGAGACCTAGAACAAGGGTAGCTAGAGATCCATCTCAGGAGATTGGGCGGGAACCCTAGAAGGTCGAGCTTTTGTGCTAGGAGGGAATGGTTTACAGAGTCGAACGCTTTACTAAAATCGGTGTAAACAACATCCGTCTGCAGATTACCTTGAAAGCCTTTTATTATAAAGGAGGTAAACTCCAATAAATTTGTTGTGGTTGATCTCCGCCTTATAAATCCATGTTGAGATGGAGATATAAGTGATCTGCATAGATGCTGCAGGTGCGGAGTTAAAATTTTCTCAAACACTTTAGGAATAGCGGATAACTTAGATATACCTCTATAGTTCATTGCGTCAGACTTGCTACCTTTCTTATGGAGAGGAATTATATAGGACTCCTTCCATATCGGGGGAAAGCATGAAGAATTTATGGATAGGTTGAATAGTTTAAGCAACGGCCCACACAGAGACTCGGCACAGTACCTGAGTACACAGCCGGGAACTCCGTCCGGACCCGGTGAGAACACCGGCTTTACTGTTCGTAGATCATGAAGCAACGAGCTTTCATTTAGCAAAGGACTGAAAATGCCGTTCGACCTCGGTAAACCGTATGGATACGGCTGACCAGAGTAAACGTCTTGCGAATAGGTAGTTTGGAAAAAACGGGCAAAAAGATCGGCAATTGCCTGATCATTATCTGCCGACGTATTACGGAAGGACAAAGAGGATGGGTGTGCGGACGTTCTACGCTTACTGTTTACGAAGCTGTAGAACTGTTTGGGGTCCTTAGAAAAACGTATCCTGCATCGAAATAGGTAATTCTGATAGCATTGAGCGTTAAGAACTGAGAAGTTTGACCGAGCTATTACATAATGAGCAAGAGAAGAAGGAGAGCCAATTTCTTGAAATTTTTTATACAGTCTTGATTTTAAGTTTTTTAGATGGGATAGCTCCTTGGTAAACCAAGGGGGTTTTCTTGATCTAATCGGACAGGAAAGTGGGACACAAGAGACAAAAAGTGAGTCCAGTGCATCATAGAAAATGTTTGTGCCTGTCGTAACATCACTGCACAAATATAAAGCGGACCAATCAAAATCCCTAATGAGGTTATTAAGCTTCGTGAACTCGGCTTTCCGGAAGCAGCGGACACTTTGGGGTGGTCTACCCGACCGATCCAATACAGTTCGTCCGAGGTCGAACGACACTTCGAAAGTAGGATGGTAGGCATCTTCAGGTACAGTGAGCGGGGGGACTCGAGTTAACCAGTGCCCCGTTAGGGAGCGAATGACTGCGCTGCACCTTCGTCTGCCGAGCCTGCACAGCTCAGAGGTGCGCTTCCTATCTATGGTTGGCCATGTTTGCCGAGTTATACGACAACGTGGTACTGATTGCCACTTGTTGTCTGTTAGTTGCTTATATTGCTCCTTTATTATGAGCCTACATGTGGCCATCGGCATACGAGTACCCTCCTTGTCTTGGAGAAGGGTGGTTGTAGTGCCATGTCTGGCCAGCTCGTCTGCAATACAGTTGCCCTCGATGTCCCGGTGGCCCGGGACCCATATAAGGCTGATAACAAATTGCTGAGCCATCTCGTGAAGAGATTTGCGGCAATCTGCAACGGTGGCCGAGTTTGCGGAGATCGCATTAAGCGATTTGATTGCGGCTTGGCTATCACTGTAGATATTTACGCGGGTTACCATGGCGGTAGTTTCCTGAAGGCAGTTTAGGGCTTCCTTGATTGCAATGACCTCCGCTTGGAAGACGCTGCAGTGATCAGGGAGTCTAAAGGAGTGTTTAATGTTTAGCTGTTCGGAGTATATACCTCCTCCGACCCTATTGTTCAGCTTTGATCCATCTGTGAAGATGTTTAGGGCCCCTTTTGGGCCTGGGGGTCCCTCACTCCACTCGTCTCTGTGGGGGATAATTGCATAGAAGGGGGTATCTGTGTATTCCCTTGGAACACAGTAGTCCGTTTTAGTAGGGACGGAACTGCCGTTTAGAATTGAGGAGTGACCTGTGTGCTGTGGTGCCCATTGGTCGGAGTCTCTCAGTCGTATTGCAGCCATTAGTGCCCTTTCTTTTCCTGCGAGGGCAAGGCTTTGGAGCCACAGAATGGCATCTAGCGCATCATTTGGAGTGGTACGAAGAGCTCCGCTGATGCAAAGGGCGGCTGTTCGCTGAACTTTGTCGAGTTGTCTGGTGATCGTCCTTTTTGATAAGGCCGGCCACCATACAGTGACTCCATAAAGTATTATCGGTCTGACTATGGCTTGGTATATACTTGGACTATACTTCGGCTCATGCCCCATTTCAAGCCAATAGCTTTTTTGCAAGTGTAGAGGGCTATCGTGGCCTTCTTCACTCTGTCTTTGATGTTTAGCTTTTTGTCGATTACTAACCCTAAGTAACTGGCACTGTCGCTAAAGGTGAGCCTGCATCCATTTAGTGTGGGGGGGTTAAGAGACGGAATCTTGTATTTGCTTGTAAATAGCACAAGTTCTGTCTTTGACGGATTAACTCCAAGACCTCGCGATTCTGTCCACCTTGACAGTTTCGCGAGCTTTGCGGTCATTAAGTCGCAGAGTGTTTGAGGGTATTTGCCCGAGAAGATAATTGCTATGACGTTGTTGAAAGCTCCCTCGATATCTAGAAAAGCGATTAGACAGTATTCTTTGAGGTATAGTGATTTCTCTATCCCCGAAATTACTTCGTGAAGTGCCGTTTCCGTGGATTTTCCTTTCCGGTTGGCATGCTGTGCTCCTGACAAAAATTGAGGATTTATAGTAGTTCTCAAGTGTAGCCCGACGAGTCTCTCAAAGGTTTTGAGAAGGAAGGATGATAGACTGATTGGTCTAAAGTCCTTTGGTATGGAATGCGAGGCTTTACCTGCTTTAGGGATGAAGACTATTTTTGCCTTAAGCCAAGCGTGTGGTATTCTCCCCACTACCAGTATCTTCTTAAAGATACATCTCTGCCAGTTGATGGCTGTGTCTCCGGCTTTTTGTAATTGTGCCAGTGGGTTTTGGGTTCTCGAGAGATAGTGTGGTCTCGATATACCTGTGGTCCGAAAAGGAGTGGTCCCCCAGAACTTTCCAGTTCGTTACTAAGTCTGACAGTTTGTGAGACACTAAAGTTAGGTCAATTACCTGTTGTCTATTCTTAATTATAAACGTAGGATCATTGCCCCGATTGCAGATAAGAAGATTAGAGTTAAGGATGAAGCTGAATAATGACTCACCCCTTACATTTGTGTCCGAACTCCCCCATTGGGTATGGTGGGCGTTGGCGTCGCAGCCTATTACAATGCCTATATCCGACCTTTCGCTATCTCTGGTGAGCTTGCGAACTAGGTCACCGGGAGGATCGCTTTCCTCATGAGCCATGTAGGACGACATCAGCCTTATTTGGGAACCTTGTAGTTCAAGGCTTGCCGCTGTGTTGTCACCATTGCTAAAGTTGTGGAGCAGAAAGATATTTAAGTGTTTCCTTGCAAGAATGCAGGTACGTATTTTACCTTCTTTCTGAGCTACAATAAGCTTGTGCTCCTTCGTCGCTAATCCACAAACCTTGTCTCCTACTACCCAAGGCTCTTGGATCAGGACTACGTCTGCTCCGCTCGCTTCCAAGCGGAGTATGAGGGCAGCGGATGTTGCTTTACAGTGGTGGAGATTTATCTGAAGGAGTCTTAGAGACATCGACAGAGTTCTCCACCACTGTATTATCGGCGTCCGAGTCGTCCTCGATGGTGTCATCGCGACACATCGCCTCGAACTCTCACATAAGAGCCGTGTCGGAAGAGTAGCCGTCGTGGGTAGGCTCTGGGTCGTCATCGGGTGCTTCGATCTCCGAGGCAACGTCCTGCTCGACTGGGTTGTCGACAGGACGCGCCTCGGCCGCTGCATCCGACTTGTATACCCTGATGCTCACCGCACTAAAGCCAAAATTGAGTTCTCCTTTCTTGGCCTCAATTGGAGCTAAGGATTCCTTTTTGAGGACGAGAACCACCTGGTGGATCGGGCCTTGAGTCGCCTCAACCTTAACTACCCTCCAATCGGAGGTTGGTAGCTCCGGGTTGCACCGCTGCAGCATTTTTAGGATGCGCTCAGGCTCCTTTATGGAGGCGGGCACCCAAACTCGCGCTCTGGGCCTACTGGGCACCTCGCTCCAGTCGACTGCGACAAGCTTCGCCCCTGGGTATACCTCTCCGACTTGCGCTACCGCTGCTTTATAGAGCTGGACGGAGCGCTCGTCTTCGCAGGCTATAATCTTAATACAGCCCTGATACCACCCCATGTCTTTACAGACTGGAGGGGGGCCGGGTTGCTTGTCCAGTACTTCGAAGCAGCGGTCGGCCAGTGCCGCTTCCACCCACTTCCACTGGTTCCTGGGGATCTTCGAGTCCGCTCTGCCTTTATCCAGGACGCCGATCAGCGTCCTCTCTTTGGCAATTTGCGCGAACGATACGTTCGGCAGCACTCTGGAGCGCTTTGGAGCCGGTCCAGGAGTCTCCTGTGAGCGCTGCCTTTTGGTTTGCGGGGCTGTCGTTTTCGGCGGGGCAACCCTCTTCGGTGCCTCTTTGCCAAAGTTGGGCAGAACCTTTGATGCCCATTCGACCTTTTTCCGCCACTGGTCGGTCGGGCTGGACATCGTGCTTGCATTTTGCCGACGGAGTATGTTGCCAGCACTCCTCCTCTCGGCATAGGTGTAAGTTTTGGCTTGGGCGCTAGTCGATGGCAACTCGCTCTCCGCAGCCTTACCAGCAGGCAGGGCAGCCGCAGGGTTGCAGAGCCACTCCACCAAGGTATCGGCTTTGGTCGGCGATTTGCCACCCACCCCGGAACTAGGATGGGACCCCTTCGGGTTCGCCCTAGCGTCTTCCGCCGCGCTGGTTTTCCCAGCTATTTCGCGGGTCAGGCCAGGCCTTTGGGCCGATGCCTTTCCCTGTATTACAAAAGCATTACAAAAGCACAATAATTTACAGAAATTTTAGAAATTTTGACTATGCCTTGCAAGGTTCTGATTTTATTTCATGTGACTGGCATTCTATTTATGACTATGCTAATATTAATTCACCACTGACTGTCCTACAAAATATTATAATGTATCTGTATAATTGATCGATTCCGCTAGTAAAATCCCTGGTTTAATTCGAAAATTAATAAACAAAGGTGATACCGCTTTTAGAAAATGTAACCGTTACAAAACAGCCCTCCATGCTAAAAAGTAGAAAATAATAAGAAAAATGTGATGCAATTATAAAAATAATACAATGTTAAAAATGACAGACTTGCAACAGTTCATTCGAACACGCTTTTGATCTAACGTGAGCAAACGCGGCACCCAACGTGCCGAGAGCTTTTTCATGTCCAATTCGTTGTTCAAAATATGGCAAACGAGGTCTTTAGACATATTGGTGATATTAGCTATATCTCTTACTTTGATTCGGCGATCGTCCAGAACAATTTGGTGAATTTTGACGATGCTTTCGTCAGTAGTCCCAGTTTTTGTGCGGTGTCTCAATTTCTAAACTCGTACGTCCACGCTTGAACTCAGCAGCCCAGAACTTTGCAGTTAGAAATGATGGGGAAGACTACCCATACACAGCTTCAATCTCAGTTTTGATTTGCGTAGGAGTATTGCGTTTCAAAAACAAATATTTTATGACCGCACGATTTTCAACTTTTTGAATTTTTACAAGAGCACTGATACCGACATAGTTTATCGATTGTTCAAGCATAACTAAAATATCCATGTAGCTGAAATTTTGGCGGGAACACATTAACAGATGCCTATTCACAATATCAACGTTTAGTTAACGTTTTTATGGTCAGGCTGGAAACTTTTCGGACCGCCCTCATATGAATATACTGACTGAGTACCGGGTATAAAGTAGAGCCCTTGTCGTTATTTTTATTTCTTATTAACAAAATGAAAAATTATAATTGAATATAATTGTTAAAAAAAAATCAGAAATAGCACTTGTTTTATTTATTTTTTTCTCTAGAACTAAAAGATAATAATTACACTACTCGACCAAATTCAAATTTTTTTGTCCGCTGTCGCCCAAAATGACTTATTCTGATAGATATGGAGATTTAAATTTTTTTAAAGAAATAGGTTTTTAAAAGAATTTTATAAAAATGTGTTTTTTTTTTTTTTGTCAGAGGTAGTGCTTCTATTTTTCACATAACTTAAGTTTCCTATAACTGGTTCTATTGAACTATTCTATTGGTTTGACTTCATTTTTGTATTTTAAATATTATTCATGAGCCATGTAGGACGACATCACTCTTAGATGTTTCCCATGGGACTCTAGGCTTGCCGCCGTGTTGTTGCCATTGCTAAAGTTATGGAACAGAAACATATTTAAGTGCCTTCTTGCAAGAACGACGGGTTGGCTTCCGTGCTCGCACTTTGCCAACGGAGTATGGACGGGACAGGCCGATGGGTTTGTAGTTCTTGGCGATGTGGCTTTAGCCTTTAGGATGAAGACCACTCTTACCTCCCTCCATTCTTGGGGTACGTATTCATTTAAAATGCATCTTTTATAGTTGCAGCCACGTTAGTTGGTTTGAACATGCCATCTGCAAGCACGGCTGATCTGATATCTCTGGCCTTGGGGATTTGTAGGGACTGAATGATTTAATGGCCCATGTAGAGCCTTGGTGGCGTTCTCTGCCGCTTTCTCCAGTAGTCCCGGATGCAGGATGTCTCCTACGGTGGTATCGGGTAGCATCATCCTCACGATTTTGGAGTATCCGTTCTGTCTGCTTGGGATTTCGGTAGGCCTTAACCTTCTCTCGTCCCACTTTATATTGCAGAGTATCCTGTAATGGTCCCAGAAGGAGTATTTACAGGACACGTGCCAATCCTCAATGGCGAGTGAGCCGCTGTTCGAGGCCAGGGTTATATCTATAACCTCTGCACGATTCCTGTTGCGGAAAGTGCGGTGGTCTTCCCGGTTGCACATAACAAGATTTGTGTGCAGGATGTACTCGAACAACGACTCTTCCCTAAAGATCGTTGACACCACAACCTAGAACAATGTCCAAAAGTTGGTCTTCTTCGTATGGCAGATAAGCATTGGCCAGCCATATGCTTTTCCCAACCTTCCTCTCGCATAGTGCCACGTTCAGCAGTCCGGAGACTGCTGTACCTAGAAGAAAACAAAACGCTTAGGTCGTTCCTTACCACTATACAGGTTCTAGGCTTGCAGGTAACACTAGGAGAAGGCAGTATCCGCGACCAATCAAACCTAACCCTTTCACCTACGATCCAGGGTTCTTGGATGAGAGCCACGTCTACCGTCCTCTCGTCCATTCACTGCAGCAGGTCAGCCAATGGTACACTTAAGTGATACAGATAAATCTGCCCCATCTTCATTCTCTGTAGCGGACCTGGGTCTACGCGGCATTACTACCGCAAAAGTGCCCACACCAAAAGATACGCGGCAGTTCGCTGCAAAGATCTTGGCAGGGCTATTCTGGCCAATACTGATCCATAGTTCCATGCCGATCCCTTTGTCACGCACTATCACCCTTGTGATCGTCTAGTCTCCAGGGTCCGGTTTTAAGCCTTGAGCAGGGCAAGTGTATAATCCTCTGCCTTGATCGGGGGAGAAATCCACACCTTCATGATTGTTCTCGCCGGAATCTGGTCCGTGAGGAAAACTCAGAGTGCCGCTTCTGGCCAAAGTTCGCCAAAGCCTTGAACCATAGTCTTGAAAGACTCCAGAGTTTCTGCGTTACCACAGGTTCCTGCCTTAGCGCCGCTGTACCATTTGATGCCCTTGAACTCGCATACAAACGGGTTGTTTGCGCTAAAAATGGCATCCTTCATGGCGCTCAGTATTTCTGATTTTGCCGTCAGCAAATTGACGATCTTGGTGTTCTATTAGATCCCAAGTTAAAGTTTTCAGAACACATTTCTACCATGGTGAATAAGGCCATGGGCGTCCTTGCATAAACCGTTTAGGGTCCTATGCTCGGATTATAATTCCCTCTACCATATTATATCTACTACTAACTCCCTTCCTAGTCTTAAATTACTGATACTCTTATATCTTTCTCGTAATTAGAAATTGCTTCTTTTTTTTTAGTTAGATTAGTTCTACTTTTCCTCGAACACTAGTCTAACACCTATCTTTTCTGCATGTTCGCGATCGGTTCGGTTAACGAGTCGCGCGTTGTGCGGCATCGCCCCTCGGCTGGTGTCGCTTGGGCCACTTGATGGTGCAGTCAGTGCATATCAACGTCCTAAAGTAACGTTGAGTTCTAAACGTAAACTATAGAACTACCATTAAACATAAAATATGATAGCAGAAAAGAGCATTGATTTAAGGAAACTTATCATAATTTGTACTAATATATTCTGTCACTGTTCTTTTATCTCTTCGCCGTTCTCAGTTTCAAAAATAATTAAGCGAGGATGGACATTAAGTAAATGTAGCTCTTTTAAATTATACACTCCCCGACACTTGAATACGACACACCAAAAAGTTTACATAAAATCACTAATATTTATAGAACAATCCAAAGAAAATGGTGAATTTGAATTTGTATATATCTTTATTCAATTGATCACATATTTTAGAAAAATCAATAGCAATATTCATTAAATAAGATTAATGAAAAAAATGCAATTGAAATAACCCAAATTTTCGTTCTTCAAAAGCGCGACACTTGAATACGACACTCACAATGAAAATGATTTTTTATTGGCTGTGGTCTTGAGAGGACATTGCAAAATTCGTCAAAAAACAATCGGAGTGTCCTAAGAATATATGTATGTATATTATGGAAGGAAGTTCGTATTAATATTCATTCAAGATTCGTGACAAGCTTCTGTCAAATTTTAATACACTCCTTAAACGGGTTCATTTATTTTCAAAACATTTTTTAGAAAAGTTTACCACATTACGTATGCACAAAAATAATATTAAGTTACTACATAATTTCTATATATTTTTTATTAACTTAACGTATTTATTTTAAATATCTTCTAGTGAAAATGGATGACAGAGATAAAGCTCAGCATAATATGATATCCAATTTGCCTCTTTTGTTTGCAAATGGATACCCTACGTCGCTTGAAAAAATAAGCGAATCACAATTAGAAAGTTTTATTCCATTTATGGTACAGTGCTCTTTGGGACATATAAACTTACCAAAAAAAATTGATTGCAGTGAACCCGAGTGGTGGCCGGAAAACGCACCTTTTGGAATTCCGTTAAAAAAACCAAACGATTTTGTTGGGGTAAATATTTATGTCACAATATAATTCTTATAAACAGTAATCAAAAGTAATCAATTACTGGTAAATGTAAAATTAGAATACCGATTTAGTAAATATCGTAACGATCAGAACTTCACGCCACAAAACCAATCTCTCTGAATGTAATTTTCATCCCAATTGAATGTAATTTTCACAACACCTAGTACACTTTGTAGACTTGAAGTAGTTTTTATAACTATCTTGAACATATTCTAAAACCCATCAACATTTTTTATAAATAAATTAAATGCCATTAAGTAAAAATGTATGTGAAAACCCTTTTGAAAGTTTCAGTTAATTAAGAATACATATATAAGAATCGCTTAAGCGGAATTCCGTCTGGCTTTTACGTATGGGTATATGCAAGAAAAAGTCAACCGAGGCCAAAAAATTAAAAGTCAATAAAAACACACTTTCATATACTTTTGTGCCGATATTATTTTCTAAATATATGTATATTCCGCTTATTTAATCAATTGACACATCATTTCATTAACTTTAATCTGGAAGCCTGTTAAAATAAGCAAGAATAAACTTTTTCGTTTTTTTTTGGTATTTTTTTAGTCATGTTTTTCTTTGCTATTTTATCTTATAATAAAGATATTTTTTGATACTATTTTGTCCTAATAGTGTTTCCGAAAAGGCTACAGAGTTGTTTGTTAAGGGAATATGAAGTGATTTTTGGGAAAATGTGAGGTAATAATAGTGTTGAGCTACTTAACTCCTTCAGCAGCGTATTTTTGCGATATTTAATTAAAACACAACTGGTTAGATTTCAATTTACATATATATTTCAATATATTCGTTCATGTTCGATTTGTTTGCTTGTAATTTATGAGGCGAGAGATGCAATAATTGTTGACAGTCAGATCACTGTGTCAGCAAACGAAACGACGTTTGCTCACGAAGACGATAAATTCTTAAATTGTTTATGTTAATCACGTCGGTGTCCCCAAATGTTGAGCCACCGAGCTTTTTCGACTGCGTAGTTTGCGATGTATAAAAAGCCGACGAGGATTTAGTTTAATACGGTTTATTGTCATGGATGTATTATTTGGTTTATTGTACTATTCTAAGTGGTGCGGATAGGATAGCGAAAGCGATAGCGAGATTTGCGATGTAGGATTAGATCGGTTCAAGACGGGGTCAGATTAAAGACGCGGGGGTCGCTTCAAGACGGCTTAGGCTTGAAAATCTATTGCACCTAGACGTGATATAACATAAACAATTAAATCACAAAAAACATTACAATATCGTTGGCAAATAATTTCGAGTGGAATCATGGTTATTTTGTTTGGTTTTGTACAAGTAAAAGTAACAGTTCTCGTGTCGTCTCCTTTGCGCTTATCTTACGTTTTTCACTGCACTTATTGCAAGCGTTCCTCTTTGCGGTCATCTTACCGCTAGAAACGTTTCAGCCAAAGCTGCCCATATGGACGCGAGAAACGACGCTGTGAGCGCTACTAGAAACAGAGTAGCTAACTTGAAGCGGAAAACACCGGCATTATTGGCAAGGCTGAAACAAGTGGAAGTTGTCTTGCATAGCGCTGCCTTGTTTGACTATTTCATGCGCGTTGGAAGGCTCAAGCAGTTCGAGGAGCTACACGGCACATTTAAAACCGTGCACAACGGTCTGAAGGAGGTGGACCACGGAGAGATTGACAAAGAATTGTGCAACGACTTTGAAGAACTTGTCGTAAAGCTGAGAGTGCTAATTCTCGCTGGGTTAACTAAGATTTCCACTTATGTGATTGCACCTCCTACGACTGCTGAGGTAATCACACCTGTCCACTCTCAGAAGGATTATTGCTCGATTTTGGGATCAATTGGAGCTTTCGACAGATATCAATGCCAATTGGAGCGTTCGATTGTTGTGCCGGCTGATGGAGTAGAGGATAAGGAATCCTATTTGAGGTTCGACGGTGGTCTCGATGGCATCAACACAGTTGAACTTACGCCGGATTCTGTTTCTGCTCCACCTTCTTTTTCGATTTCGACCCGTCAAATAGCATGGAGTCTGCAAGCGCTCCGTTTCGGCCGATATTCACTCGCGAGGGGCTCTTCCGAACGAGCTGAAGAAGTCCCCTCTATCTGTTGACGGAAATTATGCTTATCTCGCTGGATCTCGAACTTTTCTGGCCCCAAGACCATTCCAATATTGGCCTATTGGGGGGAGAGCAGAGATCTGAACACATCACTTCAACTACCTGGGTTGAATGCGCTATTCTTCTCCATGACATGACATGGCTCAACTCTGACTGATTAGGTGTCGGTCAACGCGCTGCTTATTTGCAGCAACTCTACACGTCTCCATGGAAGGAAGAATTGTCCCAACTACAACACTCTATGAAAGTCAGGCTTATGTTGGGTTACTCAGCGAAATATAAGCAGACGTGATCAAAGCATTATAGCCAGTGGTGCAGCAGTAAATTAAATTCCCTTTTTATTGTTTGTTGTTTGCACTGTCCACTGCACTGCACATTGTACATACAAATGTATGTACATATAAGCTCCCGCACGACAGCAGCCTATCCAGCCGTTCTCTCGCTTCATGCTTCTTTCTTTCGCTTTCTGTATCGGTCTCTCGATCTTTCGCCTTCACTATCGCTCTCTCCATCCATCGCTCGTTCACTTGCATTAGGGCACGGGCAATTCGGACCGCCTGCCCTTGAATTCAGTCTTGGGCTACCACTCACGTCTTGCACCTCGTCTATCGCCTATTGCACCTCGAATCCGTTTTGAACCGACCCCCGCGTCTTACTCTTTACACTCTTCATAAATTACTCTTCTGTATTAACATACTCTCGAGTACTCATGTATGCGGATGATGTTAAGTATGACACTTAATTTCAATCCAGGTTGCAATCCGATCTCGATAGTCATGGTGTTGTGCAAATTTGTTAAACCTTAACGTTTCGAAATGTAAAGAAATGACTTTTAATCGCTCCAACGCCTATCTGGCTCCCTGCGCCCTATCCTGGTAAATATGGCCATGGGCCTGCTTGGGTTTATAAAGAGGTAGTCAAAGGAATTTGACGAGCCCTATTTAACAAAGACTCTCTACATCTCTCTAGTTCGTCCGATTTTAGAACACGGGTCTTGTGTATGGTGCCCTCAGTACAAAGTTCACCAGGACCGTATTGAATCAGTCCAGAACAACTTTTTAACTTTTGCTCTGCGCGGCCGCAACTGCGATTACCATCTTACCATAATAGATGGCTTTTAATAAACCTTTTATGAGCCGTCGCGAGAGTGCTTATGAGTTATGAAAGTCCCACAGAATCGAGATGTTTTTGTCAAAGGCAAGTAATTCCCTTGTTTTCCTTTTGTAGGCATCTTCCACTGATGCCAGCGCCGGGGCACCCAGGTATCTTCTCCTTGCCAGTGAGGGAGCAGGGTTTCAGGTGAGATGTTCCAGGGTGTCGATGGTCCCATAACATTTTCTACAACTGCTTTCGGTCTGTACTCCAGCCTGCTTCTCTAGATCGATTTGTAATCCAAAGAAATCACCGTTGTTGAATGATCTCAAAAAGCCACTTGAACTTCCTGCTGGATATGAAGCTGGCGTTTAGCCTTAAAAGTAAGCAGGAATCCCAACCACTGGGCCATTGGCCCAGGCGTTCGTACTGGGGAAAGAATTTACTAGCATGTACAATGTACAACCGTATACGAGTTCATACATATATACTTATAATTTCCCATTTCCAATAAGGGCTGATCTAGTGCTCTAAGGGAGACAGGCATGGTCTCGACTCCCTCCCATACCTTTTTCCATTCGTCGGGTACCATTAATGACGTTGTTTTAACATCAAGGCAAGTTTGGGGGGTCATATAGTCGTATAACTGCGGGATGTCGATCTAGTGCATTAGAGAAGGTGGCAGACCCCATGTGCTACTAAACTTCTTCTGGCATGCGTATAGCACAATATTAGCCTTTTCTACTCTTTCCATTGGATCTCCATGCTAGTTTGCTGTGTTTTTTGTGTTAAGCTGGCCGTTCACAGGCGAATTAGTTTGTCGAATTTGTTATTGTTGTTTATTGTTTATTTTGTTTAAAGTTTAACAATGTACAGTTAAACTGTAAGGGTAAAATTACATATCAAATA
This sequence comes from Drosophila algonquin, assembly GCA_035041765.1. NCBI lineage: Eukaryota > Metazoa > Arthropoda > Insecta > Diptera > Drosophilidae > Drosophila > Drosophila algonquin. Next base: position 53,148 of record JAWNKY010000753.1, on the reverse strand, counting down.
ATTAAACTAAAGGGCCAAAGCCAATACTCAGACCCGGTGGGGCTAATTATCGGCTCAGTAGCCGATAAGATCCCACCAATAGCCAAATTTAGGTAAGAGAAGAGCCGGTAGCCGAACATTTCCAAATTAAAGCTAGTTAAATTAAATTAAGTTATTGATTAAGATAATTTTGACCATATTAGAACTAGTATCAAAGGAGAACAGATGAAAAAATTGGTTATAGTTACGGCAAAGGCTACGGAAAGATTCATAATCCGAGTAGTTAGAAAGACAGAGTTGGAGATGAAGAGGAGAGTAATGCCTAGTAGGGCGGAAAGGAACAGCAATACTAATAAGGTTGATAAGGGCAGTCGATTCGATCTCACCAGAGAGAAGCTTATGGAGGAAGAGAACTCCTTGGCAGGTTCTACGGGATTTAAGAGAGTGGAGGTTAATTAGGCGCAACCTACTTTCATAAGAAGGGAGATGGATCGAAGGGTCCCAATTGAGTCCCCGGAGGGCAAAGATGAGGAACTGTTTTTGTACTGATTCGAGCATATCCTGAAATTTTTGGTAATGAGGAGACCAGACACAAGAACAATATTCCAAGATAGGCCGGACCAGAGAAACATACAGAAGTTTAGTAGTGTACGGGTCTGTAAATTCCTTAGACCATCTTTTGACAAATCCAAGGACTCCTTTGGCTTTGTTAGAGATAGTAGAGATATGAGAGTTGAAACATAGGTTAGGTACAAAGGTAATGCCCAAGTCGTTAACTTTGAAAAGGCGTTGAAGGATAAAGTTATTGATAGAGTAGTCGAAAAGGTATGGCTTATTGCGGTGAAAAGTCATTATGTAGCATTTAGAGATGTTAAGAGGTAGAGTGTTGATTAGGCACCAGTTATTAAGGGCATCAAGATCTGATTGCAAAGATAGTGGGGACAAGGGGTCACTGTAGGAAAAACATAGCTTAACGTCGTCAGCATACATTAGGACACGGGAATAAGATAACATTTGTGGAAGATCGTTAATAAATAGGTTAAATAGCAAGGGACCCAGATGGCTACCTTGAGGAACCCCAGATGAGACAATAACAGGTTTAGAGAGAGAGGAGTTAAAGCAGACACGTTGAGAACGGTTACAAAGGTAGGAATTAGTCCAATATAGAAGCTTAGTCGGAAACCCTAGAAGAGACAGTTTATGAATAAGTAGATTATGATTGACGGAGTCGAAGGCTTTACTAAAGTCAGTATAAACGACATCAGTTTGACACTGTTTAGCAAAACCCGAAGTTACGAAGGTGGAAAATTCAAGTAGATTAGTAGAAACTGAGCGACGTTTAATGAATCCATGCTGTGATTCAGAGAATACAGAACTACAAAAATGTTGAAGCTGAGAAGTGATGATTTTTTCAAAGAGTTTAGGAATGGCAGTTAAATTGGAAATACAGCGGTAGTTAGAGACATCAGATTTAGATCCCTTCTTATGAAAGGGATTATATTATATATATAACTATATATATATATATACTATATAACTATATAGGATTCTTTCCAGACAGTGGGAAAGTCACCAGTCTTGAGAGACAAGTTGAAAAGTTTTAGGAGAGGCACACAAAGAGATTCTGCACAAAGTTTTAGAACAGCACTCGGAACCGAGTCAGGCCCAGTGGAGAACGAAAACTTGCACGATTTTAAATTTGTTAGGAGACCATCATAGTCGATGAAGGGGGGAAGAATACAGTTAGAACTATTTATAGGGATAGGATAAGAGTAACTACTACTAAAGTCGTTCGATGAGGCTAGGATAGAGGGAAAGTTAATAGACGGGACAGAGTAGCAACGTTGGAAAAAGGAAGCGAAAAGATCAGCAATATCACAATCCTTATCAGCATAACTACCATTTAAGTGTAGAGAAGAAGGAAATCGGAAAGATTTTCGTTTAGAATTAACAAACCTGAAGAATTGTTTAGGGTCACGTTTAAAGTTAAGCTTGCATTGGGTCAAGTATCTGTTGTAGCACAATGTATTGAATAAGGAAAATTTCGGTTTTGCAATTGAGTACTTCGAGAAGTCTGATTGCAAACCGGATTTTTTAAACTTTTTGTACATACGGGATTTTAAATTCTTCAGATTTATTAATATAGGGGTGAACCAGATAGGACCAGAAATATTTCTGGAGGGGGTAACTAAAGGAACATGCATGGGAAAGATGGAAAAAATAGAGCTATAGAATGCATTAGTGGCAGACTCGATTTCCTGGAAATCGTCAAGGAATGACCAATCCATCTGAGATAGGGCAGTATTCAAGGAGAGGAAATCAGCCTTCTTGAAGCAATAAATATTCGAAGGCTTAACAAACTTTATAGGGCATGAAGATGGTAACATGAAATCAATTGAAAGTGTGGGATGGTATGGGTCTTCAGGGAATGATAGAAGTGATCCTCGACATACCAAAGTGCTCGAAGCATCGGTAGTGAAGACGAGATCAAGGGTCCTACACATGCTATTGCGTATGCCATTTACCTGGCCTAACGATTTATCGGACAGAGAATCAACAAAGTCATGCTGCGTAGATGGGAACATTAAGTTTGAGTCATTGGATGGGGACCAAGTGACATTAGGGAGATTAAAGTCACCGAGGACAATAAGACGATCAGAATCGCCAAGCTGAGACAAAACGGACTGGAGATGGGCAGCGTGAAGCATATAGGTTGTAAATTCAGAGGACGGTGGGATGTAAGAGCATGATATGAGTAAATTAAAAGAACGCAGACGAATTTTAACAACGATAATTTCAATGGTGTTGAGCTCATCGATGGAAAAGAGTTGGGAAGTTAAGTCAGAACGGACAGCAATTAGGACGCCGCCACCTCGAGATGGTCGATCAGATCTATATATGTTAAAATTATCTACAAAAATCTCGGAATCCGAAATTGAGGAATTGAGCCATGTTTCAGAGATGGCGATAATGTCGAAATCAAAAGTTGCACTATCAGCATGTAATTTGGTGAGCTTACTGCACAGGCCACGTACATTCTGATAAGTGATCTTTAGAGGTGGGGAAGAATTCAGTTTTTTGAAGAGGATGGAAGATCAGTAGAAGGAGTTGGAAGGATTCCTACCCGAGGAGCGGGTTGCGAAGACCGTGATCGACTATTGAAAATATGACAGATAGTGTGCTCTGGCCAGAAAGAGGGTTCCAACACAGTCTTAACAAACTTCTCCGGAACAAGAATTTTAAAGGAGGAAATACTACGCTTTTCTTTAAAAGAAAATTTAGTAACTACTATGTCAGAGGAGCTATTAATGTTTAATTTAGAGAAAATATACTCTCGAACCATTGCATCCGTAGCCGATTCCATAAGACGTGAGACGAAAATAGATTTTAGAGGAGCGACAGCGAAGAGAGTAGATCGGTCAAGAGGGGTCACATGGTTTATGGGTGAGGCAGAGGCGGGTTCTATCCGAGGAGCAGATGGGATAGCACTGGCTGAGGAGCCAGTGCGAGCGGGTGGGGAAGGAACTACTTCAACTTCCATGCTGACAGCAGTATCAACTTCCGTAGGGGGAACAGTGATGCAGACATCTGTATGATCATAACTGTCCGGTTGGACAGCCTGGGCAATCACAGGCACTGGATGAACATTACTATCCGGCTGGACATCCTTGGCAGACACAGGCACAGGTGAGCAGCCAACATGTGAAGAGCCAGCCGTCTTTTTCGATGTAGTTGCATGTACATCGATTACCTTGGCGCCGAAGTCGATCAAGGCTGGCGAACTGATTGGAGGAACGTCAGAGTCTTTAGCTGCAAGAGAATTAGAACTGTGAACACTGGGCAAACTAGGTGTAACCTTTCTTCTCTTTGGAGACTCATTTATAATTTTAAGATTTTTGAAATGAGCTTCCATTGAGGTAAACTTATCCTGCAATTTCCGGAATTCCGAGTGGACAGCAGCGAATTCGTTATGAGTCTGTCTCATAAAAGTTCGCATATCGGCTTCTACTGCCTTGCAATCCCAACAAGTCCAGTTGAGACCGCAGTGGGTCTTAATCAGATCAACGACGCGAGCGCCGATATGACCAAAACCCGCGCAGCTAGAGTGAGCCGTGTTGTCACACAACCAGCAGAAAATAAATGTTTGCCGTGTAGCTACCGAACGGTGAGCGTCACAGCGTTTAGCACAACAGGTGGTCATTGTTTGATATTGGAAACAATAAATATGTAAAAAAGAAAAGAAAAAAGATAGGTAAAATATAAGTCGGTGTGGGGCAGAGATAGTGATTTTAGCTTGTGTTACACAATTGCGCGCGCAAGAACGAACAAAACAATCACAAAAACGGAAAGTGTACGGAGAGACAGATAACAGATAAGCAGAGGGTGGATAAAAGCAGAGAGCGGTACAGAGAGAGCAAGCGCACCGCACTAGAAAAGGCAACAACAAAACTGCTGCGATTAAGAAAGTGCAGAGAAGTTAAGAATGCACAAAAGGAATTGAAAATTGAAAATAAATGCACAAAAGTAACAAAATTTGGGAAAAGAACAGAATACAAATAATACCGAGAAACACAGAATTCGGCAGGCCCGGTATATGTATGTATGTATGAAAAATAAGCAGATGTTAAACAAGGTAGACGTATAAAATTAGACAGCGGCTCAGGGAGAGTGCAGCATACAAAGCATATAGCAACAACAAATCAGCTGAGCATAAGAACAAGTGGGGCTAGAAAGAATGCACAAAAATTGCAAAAATTGCAATTGCAATTGGAATTAACTGCACAAATGCACGATAAAAGAATAAACACGGATAGTAATTTAGTTGCACGATCAGTTGAAAACACAGTAAGCAATAATACAACACAATTACTTTCCTTTAGTCACAAAAATAAAATTATTTAGGCGGAGCTAAGTGAAGACACGATTGCCAGCAGCGATAGTTGATATCGATTGACCGACTAAATTCGACTGTGGATGGCCATGTTTGACACCCATTATTCGACGTTTATGCTCGACGCAACAGAAATGGTTCCGTCTTGCGTGTGCTCGTGTAAATGTGTTATTGAACAATTTTTTAAGACGAAATGAGCATGTAAAAAATGAGCAGGCAATTTTTATTGAATTTATTGAATGCTACGAAAACGAGCAGCCTACATTGCAAAATAAAAGTGAGAAAATTAAAAAAAAGCATTGCAAAACAAATTCTTGGATAAGATACTAGATAAATATGAGAAATTCATCATAGCGTTCGTAGCTACGTTCCGGATATATCAACAAATACTCCTAGTTCATACATTTTGTTGACGGATTTCTCGATGGTAGCTGCTAACGAATGCTGTTCTGTCTCCACCGATTTTCGTTTGGTAGGAGGTAAGGCTAATCGGCCTTACTTTCCTTCCTTTGGGAAGAAGAGAATTCGCGAGGTTGTTCATTTGACAGAGATATAGCCTGTGCTTAGACATGCCGAGTATATTGTGAAAAGCAATGGGTTGATTACCTCTTTGGACACCTGCAACATAGCTGGGAATAGTCCGTCCAGTCCAAATGCTTTTATGTCCGTAAAAAAATCTACGGCCATTGTATTTTCTTGGGGGTTATTAGATCTGTTTCAGGGCTTGTTCCTCTGTTGCTAGGTCCCGCTGCTTCAGTGACCTCGGTGCATCCTGGAAAGTGAAAATTTGCTTTTGTAACTCTTAAGTAGGTTTTTGCATTCCACGTTGATATTCGCTCCGCTTGTTTGTATGGCGGTCTTAAAGAATTTCTTGAGGTTATTTCTCTAGAAAAATAAAGGTCACGTTTCCATCAGAGTGCCTTGATTCACTTTGTTGTTCCCAAGGGTGGGCAATACGCGTACTAGGCATCCAACAATTTTTTTGGATTGGGTCCTTACTGACTTCTCGGTCTTCTTTCTGATACTCAACTTTATAATACGATTGCAGTTATAATGGCAAACGAGGGTTCTCAGGTCATCGAAGCAAAGCACAGGACTGGGGGCGGAACGGTAAAAGTGATGCTTGGCTGTCTTCACCGCAGCCTCTCAGAGCGCGCCAAAGTGGGGAGAACGAGGGGGAATGAAACGCCCGTCGATATGATCCGCGACGCAAAACATCTGGTGCAGCGATTTGCAACATTTTCCACAGTCTTACAAACTTTCATTGGCCAATACTCATGACGAATAAATGCGTGCAATGGTCGACGTCCAGCATGCAAGTTCCGCTCATGTAATTGTACAATTACAGCCGATGTGACGGGATGAATCCTTGGAAGAATGACTCGATACCGCGCATTGAAATCAAGTCAAGAATTTGCCAGCAGCCCACCGACGCGTAACAATCCATGCTCATCTAGAAATGGGGTGAGCGACGAAATAGAGCTCTACGACTGCACCTGTTCTCCAAATGGTAGTTGTGCTGTCCTCCTTGAGCACGCAATGATACGGCAAAAAATACCAGTGGTATGTTCTCCGAAATTTTCCATTTGGAAACTTCGACTGAAAAGCTGGCCTGTTCCTCGGTGATTGCGGGTGCTACCAATGTAACGAAACTGGTACTGTAGTCAAAGGCTTGCGACTGCAAATTGAGGCACACTGCATTACCAAAGCCAATATAAACAATTTCTTCAAACTTGACGTGTGTTACACTGTCCGTTCTCTGCAGTCAGCAACTTGCTCCTCTATCCCCAAGCTTTTTAAGGCTCGCAGATTGCCAATTGCGGTATCTGACCACCCATCATAGCGCTGCACAACCAGAATATCATTGACATGTGCCTGAAATATTAAACGCTGATTATTAAATTTTCTGTTCAGCAAATCTAGAGCGATGGTATAGCTGGCCTGCCTAAATTCTAACGGCACGATCGTAGGTGCTGCAGTTTCTGCACATTCATCAAATCAGTATCCTTGTCTATTATGGAGGAAAACTTGTTGCAAAAAGCGGAATACTGTGAGTAGCCCCCCTGAATTCAAAAGATTTAACTCCGGTTGGCGATGCCGATGCTGAAATTGCAGTTCTGCAATTTGGTTGTTGCCTATTGTTCTAGTCATGCTTTATGCTAATCTCCAGCATGACCATACACTCGTTAAGCTCGTCTTTTAAAGGACTACCGATCTCATCAAGATCAATCCTCTCCAGGACATTATAATGCTCGTTGAAAGATGCGACCAGATCCATTAAAGACTTTAAATGGACGTTCAACTCTGCAAGTCGATCGCAGCGTTCGAACGTAGAAACTTTGCCGCTTTTCAGACTAGCAGCGAGACTGCAATTTGTCGACTAAAACGATGTCATACACACTAAGAGCACCGAAACCGAAAGGAAACAACAGCAAGCAGAAGGTAAATCAGATGACGCGAGAACCGTTACTGTTGCTTGTGCACAACCGATAAAACCAAACAATCGTGGTTTTACGCGTTTTAGCCAACGAAATTTATTTTATATAATGGTTTGTTTTTTATTACGTCAGGGGGTTACCACAAATTATTATTATTTAATTACTTATTTATTCGCCAATGGGTAAACTTTAACTGGCTAAACTAACTTACTTTTACCTTTAACAATAATATGAACCCAAACATAACAAATTAAATAATCAAACAAGAAAAAAATCAGAAAGCAACCTTTTGACGGCTCTTTTCCCCTGGCAAAAGTTGAACCACATCCGAGCTGGCAGTGCATTTTGCTAGCAAAAAGTGCTACATATTGGCTCATTATTCCCATAGTTGGTTCTGTGGAGATAACAGCAAAGAGTGCATTGTCCGTAGGGCTCCTGGCAGGCGTATAAAAGCCAATAAGTCATAGACCAACATCTAAGCCGCAATGGACCTACGATCCTCAAGAGAGAGAGACGCACGAGGCGGCATCTGCACTCCTAGGATGGCAACGGAATTGAAAATTGCTAAGACTGGAGTGCAAAGTTCAAAAACTTCCTTTGCTATCTTCCGAACCGCGCAATCCGAACGACCCCATCAGGGTTTCAAACCATTGAAGTATGTTCAAGGCGCGAGCGCACAAGGAATGAATAAAGACTTAGCCTCGTATATGAATTCCTAAACTGGGCTGAATTGCGCGTAACAAAGTCGAACCTAGCGTAGTCTTTTCACAAAATGAAGTTCAAATGTTCGAAAAACAGAAATTTTGAATTAAACAAGATGCCTAGGTCGAGTATCTCTGTCTGCTTTAAGAGCGGAAGGCCTTCTATTGAATACGAGGTCTGAACTTTAAATGCACACTTGCATTACTAAACCAAATAATATTTGCTAATGTTGAGAGGGAGCAAGTTAAGTGTGCACCGACGAGCATTCAGAAGCTTGAATGCTGAGACATATGTATGTCATTGATAAAAATAGAGAACAGCAGCGAACCACGAGCACTGCCCTGTGGAAGGCCGGATGTAGCCAAATATGGGTCCGACTGCTTTCTATTCACCAATACAACATACTCTCGCTGCTCCAGATATGAAATAAACCAAGTGAGCAGGCTCGAATGAATCGAATGAATCGGTTGGCGATGTAGCTTGGCTACTAAAGCACAGTGGGAGACTTTGTCAAAGGCCTTAGCAAAGTCAGTGTATACAACATCGACTTATGAGTGCACTTCAAAGGCACGTGTGCAGAAATTACTAAATGCGACCTAAATAATTGTTGTTGATCTGCCCAGCATAAACCCATTTTGATTTGGGCTAATATACGAATTCATGAGGAAAGTGATCTTTTTGGCAATGATACGCTCAAAAAGCTTTAAGATATTGCTGAGTTTGGCAATTGGTCTATAATTAGAAATACAATTCTTAGAACCTTTTTTGAAAACAGGAGTGATTGGGGCACTCTCCCACTTACCAATAAACCGACCCGTTAACAAAGAATTTGTGAAAAGAATTTTCAGCGGGTCACAATTGCGAAGCAGGAAGGCAGAAATACCATCACTGCCGGGTCCGCCTCCGATACATCACGTGTGCCAATATTGACCACCGAAGGGATGGAGTCTAAGACATCCGAATCATGCCAAGTCGTGCATGGCTCAAAATTAGAGCTGAAAAAATATTCGAAAAGGTTTGCAATGCCACTATGTTTGAATTTAGAACACCAAGATTCATAGCTAAAGGCACTCGTCGATCTTTTTAGAGTGCGCTGACTCCACTGAAAATATTGGCTTTTAATCTTGACAAAGTCGCTCCACGTTCTCAAAGTTTTTGTTGATGATCGGTTTTTTTTCGGACACTTTGAAATGGTTCACGGTTATTTGCGAGCTCTGGCCTTAACTAATGTTTCGCTCAGTCTGTTTTTCTCCCATCACCGTTGTGTCTTCTTTTAAGAAAAGTGAAATAAAAATTTATAGATATGAGTGGTCTGTTTTGTCCATGCTCTATCACAATCACCCCCCTGTTCGTCAGTTGTCAGTCCAACAAGTAAATCTATCCTTTTGTGAACAGCAAGATATTGCTTTATTATGTACAAAATATACCAATTCCGTTTTTGTGGATGATGGTTTTAATCCCCGATAGGCCGAATAATTATTTCAATTAAATAAAACACGGCGCAGAAATAAAATTGCCCCCTTTAAATGCTGGCCCTTTAAATTGCAAGCAAGGCAAGTGGAAGATTAAACAAACATAGAAATAACAGCCATATGTAACAATGGAAATATGCGGCTGAAGGCCAATAAATAGTTGCTATTTGGCAAGCAATTAATCGGTGGGGATCTGCCCCGAACTTATTTAACAGTCAGAAGACAGGAATAAATTCCTATGTCCGTTCCGTTATTCTTAATAAACGCCTAGATCTTACCAAAGTAACAGGGTTTTGTATACAAAGAGAAACTCGTATGGTATCCCATTAAGTATATTTTATCTAAAACGTTTTTGACTCTCCCAGTGTGGCTCAGCAAATTCTGATTTTCGGGTTTCCCAGCCCGATAGCATTCGGCATATGAATGTTTGGTCAATAGGTTATAAATTAGCCGTTTATTTTTATATTTTTATAAGCGATACCTTAAACGACGCATAATTAATGTGTCTATCTAAAATTCAAAATTTTTTTTTCGACTTTTCCCGAGCTTTCAAAGTTAAAATTTCGAGGGGAAAATACCGAAAAAAATTATGAAATTTAAATTTGGAAGCTTAATATCTTCCACACGTTAAGTTGCAGCTACAAAGTGTCTGAGTCGGATTTATAGCTGCATTTGTCAGTTAAGTTATGTTACTTAAGTTATGTGAAAAATAGAAGCACTACCTGTGACAAAAAATAACAAATTTTTTAAAAATTCTTTAAAAAAAAATACTCCATGGAAACAAATTTTTTTTTAAATTTTTAAACATCCAAATCTATCAGAAAAAGTCATTTTTGGCGACAGCGGAAAAGTTGTGTCGACTAGTGTAGTTAGTCGCCAAATCATTAAATCATACACAATGGTGCAGCCTAAAGTAAACTACCAATATTGTACGATATTTTCACTGCCCATTGTACCAAATCAGTGTTAGTCGCATATGCTTATGCATGGCAGCTGCCGCTCTCTCGCCTATCTATCCAGTCTTCTCCGTTTCTCCAACTACAACGTTTCCACAGCTTCTGCATCGGTCGCATAAACATATAAATATGTATGTACATACGCCTACATCAGTCTACGCTTATCTTAATAAATTTTACCTTTTAATCTGAACCTCTCGCCCTTTTATTCAAATCAAGCATCGCAACAGCTAGTAAAAAAGCTTATTAGCTTAACACTGATGTTCAAGAATAAATCTCCCAGTAAAATTCTTACTCAATACAATAGATACTCCTGTCTACTGTTTTACTTATTTCTATTATTTCTATACTTATAGAACTGGATGGAAAAAATGAAAGAAATTGTTGTTATATGCTATCAGTTTCACAAAAGCTTATTTTTATTACGCTTTTGTAATGATTTAGCTGCATATGAACATGCAAGCTTAAGGTTTATAAACAATTATAATTCAACAACATCGCTATATGATAGAAGAAACAACAAACTGTTGGTAACATTTCGGAATGAAAACATGGTAAGTACATTTATTAATCTTTTTTTAATTAACTTTATACTTATTTTGCTATGTTTAAGGTTTCCTTAACGTGACCTTTAATCGAACCATAGATAATATTGAAAATTTAAGTTAAGTGCGTTCGAGTTAGCACGACTTCACTGTATAAATTACCAATTTCTCTTTTAAAACCGGAAGCTCCGAATTGATTTTAGACCCATGGTTTCTTGGGAAACCCGTAGAATATAATTTATGTACAACCATTTCGAAAGGCAACATTCCCTCTCGCTCTCTCTTACACACCACCAACGGCTCCAAAATATCTGCTGCAGCTGAGTGACCCATTGCCAGCCATCCAGACGATTGTAGTTAAGCTTCGTTAGATCAGGCTCGAGGATTGTCTCGTGTGGGTCGCCTAAAACCAGATGAGCAGGAGTCAGGACATCTAAGTCAGCAGGATTTTCTGAAAGCGAGAGCGAAGGGCGAGAATTAACAATTGCCGTGATCTGGCAGATCAGAGTGCGCAGCTCGTCGAAGTCAAGCACGGAGGGCCCAAATGAGTGGTACAGGTGATGCTTTGCTGTCTTCACGGCCGCTTCCCACAATCCGCCAAAGTGCGGAGAGCGTGGTGGGATGAAGCGCCAGTCGATCGAGTCCGCCAAGCAGGATTCATGGACCTCCTTCATATGCGAGTCGCTCATAAGTAGTTTCTTGAGCTCCAAAAGCTCGTTCTTGGCGCCAACGAAGTTTGTCGCATTGTCAGACCAAATTTGACTTGGCCTTCCTCGCGTGGAACTGAAACGCTTTAGGGCGCCTACAAATGAAGCGGTGGTCAGGTCCTTTACGAGCTCCATGTGTATAGCCTTAGAAGTGAAGCAAATGAATACACTGATGTAGCACTTGATGGGTGGCCTCGTGCGCATTTCTGATCTATACAAAAAAGGCCCACAGTAATCCACTCCAGTGACTTCAAAAGGTCGAGTTCCCTCCAAACGCTCCTTAGGCAGATCTCCCATGATGTGCTGAACCATGCGCGGCCTAGTCCTGAAGCATCTCACACACTTACTGACTACCTTTGATACTGCCTTGATTCCGCCAATGGGCCAATATTCCAGTCGAATTTTGGCAAGTAGTGCGCGAGGTCCAGCATGAAGGTTCCTTTCGTGATAATACCTTATCAGCGCACTTTGGCAGAATAAGAGGGTGCTGAGCATCAAATCCCAGAGATGAGTTTCCAAGACGACCTCCAACTCTTAGTAATCCATACTGATGGATGAGCGGAGAGAGTGAGCTGATTGAACTGGATTTCCTGACTTGACCATTGCGTTGAATCTCTCTTATATCCATATACAAAATAGCCAGTTGAATATGCCGGATCAGAAGATGCGTTCCCTGCCGAATATCCGAAACGGTGAGTCCAGAATGCCGAAGCCAATGTACAAATTTATGCGTGTAGGCGAATGTGCGCTGCATGCCGAAGAATACATTTGCAAATTTGCATTCTGACGTAAGATCGGCATGTGGGGACGCGATCAGCAATACACGCTTGCGAAGCTCTGCCGTTGCTGCTTCAGGAACAGGAGGCACAGGCCACTCTTCCTTGGAGCCTACCAAAAATGATGGACCGTGAAACCACAGCTCTGACTGTATAAGTTGGTGGGGAAGCGAGCCCCTAGAAAGAACGTCAGCAGGATTTAATGATGTGGGAACATAGCGCCCTTCCATGCCCGCCGTCAACTCCTGAATTGCTGCCACTCGATTTGCCACGAAGACTTGAAATTTGGCTGGCTCATCCCGTATCCAAGATAATGCTGTCGATGAATCGGACCAGCAACAAAACCGACCTGTAAAACTTCCAATATCCTTCAACTTATTCATTAGTTTTGCAAGCAAATGGGCTCCACTTAATTCCAACTTGGGAATCGATAAGGTTTTTAGTGGCGCCACTCGAGACTTTGAGCACAAGATATTGCTCGACAACTGCCCTTCCCTGGACACCACATATATGCAAGCACCATATGCTTCTATGCTGGCGTCACAAAATCCGTGAAGTTCGATGACCGTAGCAGAAGGATGAAACGCGCGAGGAAATGGATATCATTGACACTTGACAAACTGTTTCTCAAGTCCATCCAATATGAATGCAACGCTGAGGGTAGGCTTTCATCCTAATCAAAATTTTCTCTCCAAAGCTGCTGAAGGAAGATTTTGCACCTGATAATAACAGGATTTATCAAATCAACCGTAGACAAAACCGATCGCTTGGAGGGCTTCGAATTTGTATCCAGCGAGGACAAGGCAAAAAGCAGCTGATCTAATGCAGGGTCCCATGCTAAGCCAAGAGTTTTTCACTTCCATCATGAAACCTTAGGAATTTCTCTCTTTCATCTTCAGGCGTTTCTTCAAGTACTTCCTGATGACTAGAGCACCATTTCCTAAGTTTAAAATTACCGCAAGACAGTATAGCGGAGGTTTGGTGCATCTTTTCCATGACCTCAGCGACAGAGCTGCCGCCCGAGATGAGATCATCCACGTAAAAGTCCTGTTGCAGAGCAGCTGAGCCAAGAGGGTAGGACTCGCCCTGGTCAACGGCCAGCTGGTGCATTGCGCGAACTGCTAAAAACGATGCAGCTCTAGTGCCGTATGTAACGGTGTCTAATGTGTAGACCTGATCTTCGGACTGGACAGAATCTCGCCATAGAATGCACTGAAAGTAATTGTCAGGTAAAGACACTCGTACGCAGCGGTACATTTTACAAATGTCCCCAGTGAGAGCGACTGGATACGTGCGAAATCGAATTAGTATGCTGAACAATGCAGGCTGAATAACAGGGCCTGACATCATCGCATCATTTAGGGAACATCCAGTTGATGTAGCTGCCGAACCATCGAAAACGACACGAAGCTTTGTCGTCGTACTATCCTCCTTCAGGACACAGTGATGAGGCAAGAAATATTTGCAGAGCCTACGAGAATTAGTATTGATTAAGAATCAGTGTAAGATTTCCCTAAGCGATCAGCATTATCCTTTAGCGGGAGACGAACTGAGTACTCTTCTGATGGGAAACGTGAAAAGTGGTCTACGAAATGCGCTTCACAATCTAATTCTTCCCTGGTGTTCAAAACGGCGTCCGCACAAGTCTCGACCTCCCAAAACATACGGAGAGTTTTATCCAACCTTGAATCTGTGTTAGCTTCCGACTGTGGAGAATGGTGCGTTGCTAAGAGCGCCGAGCGTGCTACCCTTTGTCCATAGCCAGATACGATCCACCCAAGCTGGATCTTCTGCAGAAGACGCAGATCATCGGTGAGTTTGATTTACCCTACGCAGAGGAGATCATAGAAAATGCTAGCACCAATGAGGAGATCCACTCGCTGAGGGTTGAAAAATTCAGGATCGCCAAGCTGTCTTTAATCACGTCGGGGTCACCAATGTTTGAGATGCCAAGCTTTTTTGGCACCTATTTTTGTCCAAAATAATAACGCGAATTGTTTCAAATTTAATAATGTTTATTTATACTGGCGGCTGTTAGTGTAAGCCGATTGCTTTCTCTTAGCCCAGCCAGATAAATGTACAGAACGCGATCAAATGCAACCAATGCGCAGAGAGATTAGTAGATTATTAAATTGGCACCGTCAGCTAAGCAAAGCTAGAGCCGAAGCGGCGGCTGCAGAGCGCCCTTTACCGAGAGAGAGCGCAGCAGCTCTGCCGAACGTTGGCGTTTACAGAATATTCAACATTTAATTTTAAGTTAGGCCTATTGTTTAGCGGCTGGCCCGAACAATTACAAGACGTCGGCTAAAAACTAAATCTAGAAAAAAAAACCATAATTCTTTAAACATTTTTAAATCTCAAAATCTATCAGAAAAAGTCATTTTGGGCGACAGCAGAAATAAAAGTTAAATTTGGTTGAGTAATGTTATCAGAGTAGTTAGAAATGAAGAGTTGGAGATGAAGAGGGAAGTAATACCTATTCGAGAATATCTTGAAATTTTTGGTAGTGAGGTAACCAGATGCAGCAGCCATATTCAAAGATAGGCCGGACCAGAGAAACATACAGAAGTTTCGTGGTATAAGGGTCAGTAAATTCCTTATACCATCTTTTGACAAATCCTAGGACATCTTTGGCTTTGTCATAGATAGTAGAAATATGAGAGTTAAAACATAGATTAGGTACAAAGGTAATGCCCAAGTCATTAACTTTGAACAGGCATTGTAGGATAATGTCATTGATTGAGTAATCAAAAAGGTATGGTTCATTGCGTTGAAAAGTCATGATATTGCATTTAGAAATGTTAAGAGCTAGAACGTTAATTAGGTACCAATTTTTAAGAGCGTCAAAATCCGATTGCAGAGATAACGGGGACATGGGGTCACTATAGGATAAACAAACATATTCGGCGTACATTAGGATTCGGGAATGAGAAAAAACTTGAGGAAGATCGTTGATAAACAGGTTAAATAACAAGATGGCTACCTTGAGGCACACCCGATAAAACTAAACAGGTTTAGAGAAAGAGGAGTTAAAGTAAACACGCTAAGAATGATTGCAAAAGTAAGCATTAGTCCAGTAAAGAAGCTTAGCCGGAAACCCTGATAGAGATAATTTATGGATAAGAAAATCGCAAATCCATCAGGTACAAAGGTGGAAAAATCTAGGAGGTTAGAAGAAACTGTGCGACGTTTTACAAATCTGTGTTGAGTTTCAGAAAACAAGGAATTACAAAAGTTTTGGAGCTGAGAAGTAATCATTTTTTCGAAGAGTTTAGGAATGTTAGATAAATTTGAAATTCGGCGGTAATTGGAAACATCTGATTTAGATCCCTTTTTATGATCGGGAATGATCCCCTTTCATTCTTTCCAGACGGTGGGAAAATAAATTAACTCGAGAGACAAGTTTAAAAGTTTTAGGAGGGGCACATAAAGAGATTCAGCACAAAGTTTAAGAATGGCACTGGGCACCGAATCTGGTTGAGTAGAGAAAGAATATGACGCAAGACAAATAAAGACTTTAGAGAAACGACTGCGAGAAGAGTAGAGCGGTCAAGAGGGGCACATGATTGTTGGGTAAGGCAGATTGGTTCTACCCGAGAGGCAGGTCCGGATAGGAAAGCGCTGTCTGAGGAGCCACTGCGAGCCAATGTGGAAGCAGCCGGTAGATAAAAACAGAGAACGGTTCAGGGAGAGCATGCGAACCGCACAAGAGTTAGCAACAACAAAACGACTGCAAATAAGAAAGTGTAGAGAAGGTAGGAGTTCACCATAGGATTGAAAATTGGAAATAATACACAAAAGTAGGCTTGATGCGTATGCTCTTATATCAAACACTTTGCACTATCGGTTAGGAACACCAGAGATAAGTAAAAAACACAATCACTTTCCTTAAACAACAGATCCGCTACGATATATCTATATTATTAGTGCCTAGATCTCAAAAACTTAAAAAGATAGAGCAACCAAATTTATCCAGACTTCTGTGATATCACACTACAAATGAACAAAAATTTGTGGCATCCACCATTTTGAGATACAACAAAATTAAAAACGCAAAATCATAGAGAATGACTATTAGAGTGACACCAGAGTGTTAGGTCTGGACCAGATCGGATCATTAATGTAGCCACAATGAAGAAAAACATTTTGAAAGGCATCGTTTCCTCTCGATCTCTTTCACTCGCCACCCTGTCTGCTTTGCTCGTTCGTCTTTTTGACGCCTAGTTTTCAGAGAGCTAGAGCAAACAAACTATCTATCCAAGCGCCTGTGATATTAATTCAATGCAAGTGTATTTCAAAGTTTTTTCACGCACCCTTCCGCCCCCACAAAGGACGAAAATCTGTGGAATCCACACATTTTAAAATACGAGAAAACCAAAAACGCAGAATCATAGAGATTGACCGTATCTTTCAGATTTCTGAATCTGGATCAGATAGGATCATTATTATAGCCAGGAAACCGTAGATATATGTACACATATGTAGAAATGTAGAATACAAATGTAAAAAATATATGTAAACAAAAAAAAATGATAACATACCGTCTGAAAGACTTATGGATTCAAATTCGATAATCTTTATGCGGTATTTTTTTTCGAAATTGTTACTTTAAAAACTTAATAAACTGCAAAATACATAGGGGAGTGTAAGGTATGGTGGCGGAAAATTTTTTTTTTTGTATTTCCCTTTCTCAAAAATCAATATTTTTTTAAATTTCACAATCAGGCAGTTGCGGACTTCTGTTGAGCATTTTCTGCCAGAAGCGGTTGCTAAACTTTAAATGGAATTCAATTTTGCAGCTCTTCGCGCAAACCATTGATTTTTTTCATTTTTGAAAATTGTAAGGTATGGTGGCGGATTGGTGTTTTCAACTAAAACATTATGTAGATCTGAAAATCATTTATTTAAACTATTGGAAATAATGACAAATAAAAGAACAAGAAAGAACTTATATTGTTATAACTTATATATGTAAAAGGTAGTAGGAAGGCCGGCCAACTGAAGGAGCGTCGGTTAACGGCAGTAACAGTAGCAGCAGAGTAACAGCAGATAAGCAGAGTAACATCAGATAAGCAGACTAACAGCAGTACCAGCAGATCAACAGCAGAACAACGGCAGAACGAGAAGAACAGCGGATAAAAGCAGGAGAGAAGCAGAGCAACGGCAGAAGGAGAACGAACAGCAGTAAGGAGACGACTACGAAAGAAGACAGACAGAGTTCAGCAGCAGCAGTCGACATCAGCAGAAAACAGTAGAAAAACAGCAGAAAATCAGAGATCAAGCCGTGACACCCAACCCCAACAATTATTACTTTACACCTTACGCGATTAATAATATCAATAAACTATACTTAAATAATATCTTACATTTGGGGGCTCAACCGGTCGCGTATTGCCAGTGAAAAGTGAAAAAAAAAAAAAATTGTATACTGCATGTCTCAGAAGCCGCCGCCAGATAAAGAGAGACGGAAAAAATTTTGTGCGCCGCATGTCTCAGAAGCAGCCAGCAGAGGAAGCGAGACAGAAGAAGCCAAAAAGAAGATCCGAGAAAAAACGGTTGTTTCAAGCAGGCTGCCCGTAAGAGTATTGCGCAGCAGAATCATAACGGAAAATATAACTGTACCACCAGCCGAGAATATGCAGCAAAACGAAGACCCAAGTGAATCAGTGGCAGCCGGGAACAATCGTCAAAACTACACAAACATGGAAGCGATGAGTTCAACAAGAATGGAGGAAAACACACAGACGCTCCAACAACTGGTGCAACTTCTCACGATGAAACTGGTAGTGGAAAATTTTTCCAAAATTATTCCAGAGTTCAGTGGTGAAAATATGTCGGTACAGCAGTGGTTTAATAATTTCGAGCTAAACGCTGAAGCATATGGACTAAACGACAAACAAAAATATGTGCAGGCACGAGCAAAAATGACATGTACAGCCGCTCTTTTTCTCGAATCCACAGCAGTGTATGAGTATGGCCAGTTACGTCATCAACTTATACAAGAGTTTGAGAGTGATCGTTTATGCAGCGCCGAAGTTTTCATGAATATATACTGCAAATGAAACGAATTGCTGCGCGTGGTACAATAGATACAGAGTCGGTAATTCGATACATCGTCGACGGATTGAAATTAAAAACGGATTATAAGTACACTTTGTATGGATGCAGTTCGTATAAACAGCTGAAAGAGAAATACGAAATCTACGAAAGAACGCTGCCAGCCGAGGAAGGTGTGACGCTGAAAAGGAAAGATTCACAGTCGTTCGTCAAGAAGCCCAATCTA
This sequence comes from Drosophila algonquin, assembly GCA_035041765.1. NCBI lineage: Eukaryota > Metazoa > Arthropoda > Insecta > Diptera > Drosophilidae > Drosophila > Drosophila algonquin. The sequence continues at coordinate 34,399 of JAWNKY010000753.1, read as the reverse complement.
ACCAACTATACGAGAAAGCAGCATTGCTATAATTGTGGATCCTTAGAGCATCTACGTAAGGATTGCCGAGCTGCATTAAAGTGTTTCCGCTGCAACCTGAGTGGACACATGTCGAAAGATTGCCCGAGTGCTGCTGCCGTAAACGTGGCATACGAGGAAAAACGCCTAAAGTCACTCAAAATCAACAATGTGCTAGTCAAAGGGCTCATAGACACAGGTGCAGATGTTTCACTAGTAAAGATGTCTGTGTTTGGGAAAATGAGTGGCGCCCATCTGCAACCAAGCTCGTCAACTTTGAGAGGACTTGGAAACATCATCACACGCTCCGCTGGGCAGTTCTTGGCAGAAGTGGAGATCGATGGAATGTGCCTGGCACATAAGTTCCTTGTGGTGGCCGATCATGCCGTAGGATGCCAAGTGCTGCTGGAACACGACTTTATATCAAAGTTCACGATGACGTCAACGCCGGGAGGATATCAGTTTTCTCCCCTTTCGGGGAGGAAACTGTGGACAGCAAACAGATAAGTATTTACAATGTGGTCAAAGCAAATACTGATAAAGACGTTCCATCGCAGTACAGAGATGCCGTCCAATCGATGATTCAGGACTTTACCGAAAAGAAGCAGACTGCCGTATGCCCGATCATGCTGAAGATCGTGCCGGATGAGAACATAGCGCCGTTTCGACATGCGCCTAGTCGAGTGGCCATTAGCGAGGCCGACGTCGTCAAGCAGCAGGTGGATGAATGGGCCAATGCTGGAATAATACGACGCTCATCATCAAATTTCGCCAGCCGTACAGTAATCGTCAAGAAAAAGGATGGAAGCTGCCGGGTCTGCGTGGACTATCGTCAGCTGAATAAGATGGTCTTGAAAGATTGCTTCCCCGTTCCAATCGTTGAGGATGTGCTGGAGAAACTAGAAAATGCGAAAATGTTCACCATCATGGACCTGGAAAATGGATTCTTTCACGTTCCTGTGGAAGAAAGCAGCAAGAAGTATACGGCGTTCATAACGAAGGAAGGCCTCTTTGAATTCAATCGCGCGCCTTTTGGTTTTTGCAATTCGCCAGCAGTTTTCATCCGTTTTATAAGTCATGTATTTCAAAACCTCATAAATGAAAACATTCTTGACCTGTACATGGACGATATTGTTATACACGCCGAAACCGCCGACGAATGCCTGGGAAAGCTGAAGAAAGTTTTAGAATACGGACTAAAGATGAAGTGGAAGAATTGCCGATTCCTGCAGTCCGCTATTACATTTTTGGGTCATGAAGTTGGAGGAGGAGAAATCAAGCCTGGATTAGAGAAGACCAAAGCCAGTGCAAAAAAGAACAGTCCTTTTTAGGATTAACTGTTTTTTTCCGTAAATTTATAAAAAACTATTCGATAATCGCAAAATCATTGACGAATCTGCTCAGAAAAGACGTTAAATTTAAAATGGGTCTGGAGGAGCAGCAGGCGGTAGCAAATTTAAAGGAGGCATTGGTAAATGAACCGGTGTTGAGGCTCTATCGAAGGAATGCAAAAACCGAGATCCACACTGATGCTTCGAAGGACTGGTTCGCAGCCGCGCTGATGCAGTGGCACGAAGAACAAATGTATCCGATCTTATTCTGGAGTAAGAAAACCTCGGAGTCCGAAGCACGACAGCATCGCGTGCAAAAAATTCCGCCAGTACATATTGGGAACCAACCTTAAGCTCGTGACTGATTGCGCCGCTTTTAAGCAGACGTTAAGCAAGAAGGACGTTCCGCGGGAGGTAGCCCAATGGGTTCTGTATCTGCAGGACTACGATTTTGAGGTGGAACACAGACCAGGGGAACGGCTGAAGCATGTGGATTGCCTGAGTCGATACCCAATTAATGTCATGATGGTATCGTCGGAAGTCACAGCAAGGATTAAGAAAGCCCAGCAGGAGGATACGATGATCAAGGCAGTTACCGAAGTTCTGAAAAGCAAACCGTATGACAACTTTAAATTGAAGGCTGGTCTTGTATATAAGGTTGTGCAAGGCACGGATTTGTTGGCCATAACGAAATCCCGAGAGAAAGAAATAATAACCGAGGCTCACAACGCAGGACACTTTGCCGCACAAAAACCAATGCATGCCGTTCAGCAGAATTATTGGATTCCACATCTGGAAGGAAAAGTAATGCAAACCATAAGAAACTGTTTGAAATGTATAATCTACAACAAGAAGCTGGGAAAAAAAGAAGGATTTTTACACCAAATCGATAAAGGATCAAAGCCGCTTCATACTCTACATGTGGATCATCTGGGACCGATGGATGCTACTTCAAAGCAGTACAAGTACATCTTCGCGATGGTGGATAGCTTTAGCAAGTTCGTATGGATGTATACCACTAAAACAACAGGCGCAGACGAAGTTCTCAAGAGGTTAAAGGAATGGTCTGATATCTTTGGAAATCCGGCTCGTATAGTAAGCGATCGTGGGGCAGCATTTACGTCTTCTAGCTTTGAGGAGTTTGTGAAGGAAGAGAACATCGAACACGTATGGAGTACCACAGGGGTGCCAAGGGGCAACGGACAAATTGAACGCTTGAACCGATCGATTCTGAGCATTATTTCCAAATTGTCGTCGGAGGAACCTGGAAGATGGTATAAGTTCGTACCTCGAGTTCAGAGGGCTATTAATAGCACTGTTCATGGGTCAACAAAGCGTTGTCCATTTGAGCTAATGATCGGAGTAAAAATGCGTTGTGGACCAGTTAGCGATATACTGCAGCTGATAGAAAAGGAGATGGCTGATAGTTTTGATGACGAAAGACAGAAGATGCGACAAGAAGCAAAAGAAAATATTCAGCAGGGGCAGAACAGATACAAGGAACAATTCGATAAAAAGCGGAAATGCGAGTACGGATACAAAGTTGGTGATCTTGTGGCTATACGTAGAACACAGTTTGTAGCCGGAAGGAAGATGGCCAGCGAATTCTTAGGACCATACGAAATAACCAACATGAAACAAGGCGGACGCTATAATGTTCGAAAAGCAGCAGACGTCGAAGGACCAAACAATACGACCACGAGCAACGATAAAATGAAACTATGGAGTTTTTCTGTAGAAAACGAGGACGCATGGTCATCAGGTACTGATGACTAATCAGGATGACCGAGTGTAAAAGGTAGTAGGAAGGCCGGCCAACTGAAGGAGCGTCGGTTAACGGCAGTAACAGTAGCAGCAGAGTAACAGCAGATAAGCAGAGTAACATCAGATAAGCAGACTAACAGCAGTACCAGCAGATCAACAGCAGAACAACGGCAGAACGAGAAGAACAGCGGATAAAAGCAGGAGAGAAGCAGAGCAACGGCAGAAGGAGAACGAACAGCAGTAAGGAGACGACTACGAAAGAACACAGACAGAGTTCAGCAGCAGCAGTCGACATCAGCAGAAAACAGTAGAAAAACAACAGAAAATCAGCCGAGATCAAGCCGTGACACCCAACCCCAACAATTATTACTTTACACCTTACGCGATTAATAATATCAATAAACTATACTTAAATAATATCTTACATATATATTACTTATTCTTCTTTTTCGAGCTTCACTCTTTTGCCTGTAGATTGCTCCGATGTTGTTCTTCTTTTAGACGCTCTTTTTTCCTTTCTTGTCTTAAGACAAAAACTCGGTGCCCAAATTGCAAATCTCCGCTACTGAGTGTTAACTTATACACTTCTGTACACAAAAAGGCAAAGACAATTGAAACTCGTGCTAAAAAATGATCCGCCACTATACCTCACAAAAAGTCCGCCACCATTACCTTACACGCCACGATACCTTACACTCCCCTACGAATGTTTGGGCGGCTTCAGCCTAGCCGTTTATCCATCGATTTTTACAAAGGATACCTTAAACGACGCCTAATTAATGTGTTTATCTAAAACAAAAAATTGTAACCACGAAATATTTTTTTAAACTTTTGCTTTTGCCCCAAAAAATTACGAAATTTGAAACTTTAATATTTTTCTGACGTTAATCTGCAGCTACAAAAAGTCTGTATCGGATTTATAGCTGCATTTGTCAGCTTTTTAGAACTTCAATTCACCCAGTTATAAAAAACTTAAGTTATGTGAAAAATAGCTCTAAAAATTTGAATTTTGTTGAGTAGTGTCATGTCATTTTTCCCTTACAGTTTAACTGAACATTGTTAAACTTTAAGCAACAATAAAGAATAAAGATATATAATAAACACATGGGTATACAAACGACATCCGTTTGACACTGTTTAGCAAATCCAGCAGTTACAAATGTGGAAAATTCAAGTAGGTTGGTAGAAACTGAGCGACGTTTTACGAATCCATGCTGAGATTCAGAGAATATGGAACTACAAAAATGTTGGAGCTGAGCTGTAATGATTTTTTCGAGAGTTTAGGAATGCAAAAAAATTGGAAATATAGCGGTAGTTGGAGACATCAGATTTAGATCCATTTTTATGAGAGGGAACTATATAGGATTCTTTCCAGACGGTGGGAAAGTCACCAGTCTCGAGAGACAAGTTGAAAAGTTTTAGGAGAGGCACACAAAGAGATTCTGCACAAAGTTTAACAGCAGCGCTCGGAACCGCGTCTGGCCCAGTAGAGAACGAACACTTGCACAATTTTAAATTGGTTAAGAGACCAACATAATCGATGAAGGGGGGACAGATACAACTGAAACTATTTAATGGGATAGAGTATGAGTAACTGCTAACAAAGTCGTTAGATGAGGCTAGGATATAGAAGGTGAATAGAAGGGACAGAGTAGCAACGTTGGAAAAAGGAAGCGAACTGGTCGGCAACATCACCATCGTTATCAGCATAACTACCATTTAAGTGTAGAGATGAAGTAAATTGAGAAGATTTACGTTTAGAGTTAACAAACCAGAAGAATTGTTTAGGGTCGCGTTTAAAGGTCAAGGTCAAGTATCTATTGTAGCACAAAGTACCAAATAAGGAAAATTTCGATTTTGCAATTGAGTACTTAGAAAAGTCTGATTGTAAACCAGATTTTTTAAACTTCTTGAACATACGGGATTTAGAATAGATGGGACCAGAAAGATCTCTGGAGGGGGTGACTAAAGAAACATACGTGGGAAAGATTTTTCCATCTTAGTACTATAAATATTACTGCGTTAGTGCAGACTCAATCGTCTGGAAGTCGTCTATGAATAACCAATCTATCTGAGATAGGGCAGTATTCAAGGAGAGAAAATCAGCCTTCTTAAAACAAAAGATATTTGAAGGCTTAATAAATGACTTTATAGGGCCTGAGGAAGGCAACAGGAAATCAGTTGAAAGTGTGGGATGGTAAGGGTCTTCAGGGAATGATAGAGGTGATCCTCGACTGCACCTGTTGTTACGTATACCATTTACATGACCCAACGAAGTATCGGACAAAGAATAAACGATATCATGCTGCATGGATAGGAACATTAAGCCTTTGGATGGAGACCAAGGGATATTTGGGAGATTAAAATCACCAAGGACAATAAGACCATCGAAATCATTAAGCTGAGACAAAACGGACTGGAGATGGGCAGCATGAAGCATATATGTAAGTTGTAAATTCAGAGGACGGTGGGATGTAAGAGCATGATATGAATAAATTAAAAGAACACAGACGAATTTTAACTACGATGATTTCAATAGTGTTGAGCTCGTCGATGGAAAAAAATTGGGAAGTTAAGTCGGAACGAACAGCAATTAGGACGCCGCCACCTCGAGATGGTCGATCAGATCTATATATGTTAAAATTGTCCACAAAAATTTGGGAATCCGAGATTGAGGAATTGAACCATGTTTCAGAGAAGGCGATAATATCGGAATCAAAAGTTGCACTATCAGCATGTAATTTGGTGAGCTTACTGCACAGGCTACGTACATTCTGATAAGTGATCTTTAGAGGTGGGGAAGAATTCAGTTTTTTGAAGTAGATGGCAAATCAGTAGAAGGAGTTGGAAGGATTCCTGCCCGAGGAGCGGGTTGCGAAGATCGAGATCGACCTTTGAAAATGTGACAGATAGTGTGCTCTGGCCAGAAAGAGGGTTCCAACACAGTCTTGACAAACTCCTCCGGGACAAGAATTTTGAAGGAGGAAATACTACGTTTTTCTTTAAAAGAAAATTTAGTTACTACTATGCCAGAAGAGCTATTGATGTTTAATTTAGAGAAAATATACTCTCGAACCATTGTATACGTAGCCGATTCCATAAGACGTGAGACAAAAATAGATTTTAGAGGAGCGACAGCGAAGAGAGTAGATCGGTCAAGAGGGGTCACATGGTTTATGGGTGAGGCAGAAGTGGGTTCTACCCGAGGAGCAGGTCCGGATGGGATACCGCTGGCTGAGGAGCCAGTGCGAGCCGGTGTGGAAGGAACTACTTCAACTTCCATGCTGACAGCAGTATCGACTTCCGTAGGGGGCACAGTGATGCCGACATCTGGATGATCATTACTGTCCGGTTGGACATCCTTGGCAGACACAGGCACAGGTGAACAGTCATCATGTGAAGAGCCAGCCGTCTTTTTCGATGTAGTTGCATGTACATCGATTTCCTTGGCGCCAAAGTCGATCAAGGCTGGCGAACTGATTGAAGGAGCGTCAGGGTCTTTAGCTGCAAGAAAATTGGGACTGTGAACACTGGGCAGGCTAGGTGAAACCATTCTTCTCTTTGGAGACTCATTTATAATTTTGAGATTTTTAAAATGAGTTTCCATTGAGAAAAACTTATCCTGCCATTTCCGGAATTCAGAGTGGACAGCAGCGAATTCGTTATGAGTCTGTCTCATAAATGTTCACATATCGGCTTCAACTGCCTTGCAATCCCAACAAGTCCAGTTGTCAGTTGTCACACAACCAGCAGAAAATAAATGTTTGACGTGTAGCTACCGAACGGTGACCGTCACAGCGTCTAGCACAACAGGAGCTCATTGTTTGATATTAAAAACAATATATATGAAAATTAAAGAAAAAAGAAAGGTAAAATATAAGTCGGTGTGGGGCAGAGATAGTGACTTTAGCTTGTGCTACACAATTGCGCGCGCAAGAACGAACAAAACAATCACAATAACGGCAAGTGAGCGGAGAGACACAGAGAGACGATAGAAACACAGAGAGTCAAGCACAGAGCGGCGGCCAACGCAGTGCGTGTGTGTTAGAATGAAAACAGGTAAGCTGAGGGTAGATAAAACAGAGAGCGGTTCAAAGAAAGCAAGCGCACCGCACTAGAATAGGCAACAACAAAACGGCTGCGATTAAGAAAGTGCAGAGAAGTTAAGAATGCACAATAGGAATTGAAAATTGAAAATAAATACACAGAAGTAAGCGTAATGCATGTGCACTAAAAACGAACACGTTGCACGATCGGTTAGGAACACCAGGACAAGGTTAAAAACTCAAATGACTTTCCTTTAAGAGAAGATTGGCAATTTTTAATAATTATTCAAGCACGAGCGAAATATAACACGACCGTCCGCAACGATATATCGATAATCATGATGAATTTCGTGGCGAGAAGAACTACGTCTGAACTAAGAGTCTGAGGAGAAGGCGAGGAAGGTAATAACGCGGCAACAAGAGAACTGTTAAGATTGGGATCTGAGCGTGAGTTAGTCTGAGTAGACGACGCAGTAGGTTCAGTGACATATGTTCCGTGGTAACTGACGACGGCAGAGGACTGTTTATATGCAACAGTGAATGATTTTTTTCACCGCATGTGCGACAAGAAACTGAAAATGGTCCCAAGTCGGTATAACATCGGACGGCGACAGTTCTTCCCATTTTCTCCTGCTTTCAGTGTCCAGAATCTTGTACATGGATTGAACGTTGATGCACCCTGTTATTTCCTCCATGTTACCCATCAACTTTAGCGCTCTCATGTGAGAATGCACCTTGTCCGATACCGTACGTAGCTTTTAAGTTGACCCATCTTCAACCTTCTAAAGATTAAGCCTTTCTTATTGAATCGATTTCTTAAAATATGTAAAGCGATATCATTATTGCTCTCCGTTGCTTCTAAAGAGAGAACAGCTTTCAGGGCAAGTCCATCCAAATAAAAATCTAAAAAATAAAACCTATAATTGAGGTAAACATCTTGAAAAAGTTTGCCCACTCAGTATAACCTCCACGAAAAGTAGGAAGTTTTATATATGAATATGATATCGTGGCCGCTAATTTCCGGAGGCAGTTATGTTAAACTCAGGATGTATCGTTGAGTGATGCGGCATGTTCTGTGCCTTCCTTTTGAAAAAGACACCCGCCAAGTATTCCAACAAGTCATTGGACTCAGCCATATTCGGCAAGCATATTATGCAAGGAAGAATAGAAGAACGATCCGTTTCGGTATGTGCGCGCAAATGCACTTACAAGCAGCAGCAAGCAAGCACAGAGAAGAATAGGAGAGCGGTCCGTTCGATTTCGGTATGTGCGCGCAACAAACAGCAGCAAGGAATCACAAAGAAAAATAGGAAAATGATCCGTATGATTTTCGGTATGTGCGTGCAAGTGCACCTAAATCTAAGCTGCTAGTGTACGTATTTTTGTACGTATTGTTGTTTCTGAGCAAGCAAGCGCCGAGACGAATCCTACTGCTTCGCGACAGAAAGGTTAATTTGCACTTTAAACCGATTTTAATTGTTTTTAGCAAAATTATAAACTACGATCATGTCGGGGTCACCAAATGTTGAGACAACGATCTTTTTTATTTACTATATATTAAAGAATTACACAAAAAAAGTTTAAATTCAAACGTTTTAAAACTTTACTGTATGCGATGCAAAGTGGCGACTTAAATAATCTTGAAAGGCAAGCGAGCGAAGCCGTGATAAATAATAAATGAGAGTAAGAGAATTACACTCGGGCCTCGCCCGAACAAATACATTAAACCGAATTAGTATAGTATATATAAACGATATACCATATATTAGTTCTTTTGTATTGCGTGTTGTATTGGAATGGGTGTTCTAAGCAGACCTAAAGTATGTATGCATACACACAAGTACAGTTAAATCTGAGCCTTACGTATAGAGCCGTTACCTCTAGAGCTCTCTCTGTCTCTCTCCTTCTCAGTATGTAATTTCACACCGAAAAAATCGGACTGAAAATGTTGTATGGAGTGTTTATATTGTTTTTGATCTTGTCAATCTTCATAAGCGCATATATCTCAGAGACTATAAGAGCAGAGCTAGAGCAACTACATTTTGTATCCACACTTCTGTGATATCACACTGTTAAAAGTGTATTTTAAAATTTCATTACGCTCCCTTCCGCCCACACAAAGGACGAAAATCTGTGGCATATACAATTTTGAACGCAGAATCATAAAAAACGATCATATCTATGAGAGTGTTGAATTTGGATTAGATCGGATAATTAATACAGCCATAAGGAAGAAATCCATTTCGAAAGGCAGCGTTCGCTCTCGCTCTCTTTCGCGACCCTGTCTGCGTTCGTTCAGATGAGCGCCTAAATCTTGGGGACTATAGGAGCCAGATAAACCAAACTTTCTACCCAAGCTCCTGTGATATAACTTTAATACAAGTGTATTTCAAAATATATATATAGATGTAGAAATGTAGAAGGCAGATATAAAAACACATCTAAGCCATAGCTCGCAAATAACTGTTGACCGATTCATGCGGTGGCAAAATAAGAGTTTTTCACTGAGACTTTGTTCAAAAAGTCTGAGATCAACCGATTGCATTGTTCGTACGACGAGCAGTTTTTCCGGTCTCTTTTGCTCTGCTCACTTTGCTCTGCTTCACTTTGCTTTGTGAATTTCGATGGTACAGTGATCGTAGGTCGAGAATTTTGACAAAATGTATAGTCGCTTACCACTAAACGAAGACATATTAAATTTGTTTAGACATTTAATGCTGAAATCGCCACACTTGAGTACGCTGGCACTGGTAGTATTGGTCTTATATCAAAATCTCCCAAAGGGTTCGTAGAGCTATCGAGCGTTTTTAATAGTAAAGCGAAAGCTAGTTGGATATGGGTAGAATTTATTTTTATATATATTGGTGTGTGTGCGTGCGAGCGATGGATAACCAATTCCCGATGGGTTCAAGATCACTTCGCGACTGAATTGCAATTTGCTGACGGCCTAATTGGCATGCCCTATAAGGCAACGCATAAGAAGCTTGACAGAGTGCGATTAAGGAGAAAGTTAGAGCAGCTCGGGCTGCTGCCAAGCCGAGTACGAAGAATAATTGTGAATAAGTAGACGAAAGAAGGCAGCTGCCGTGCGTAAGCATACGCTGTAATAAACAATTCTTAAAGTGGGCATTGCAAATAACTAACACCTAGAAATGCATTTACTCTATGCCGCACCACTTGCTATAATTAGTGATATTTATGCTTCTTGAACCAACAGGGTTCGATTAATTTTTGAGATTTTTTTTTGGTTAAAATTTGTGCCTTTTGCGAACATAATATAAATTAAATAAATCGTAAGCTCGCATACTGACTGAGTACCGGCCATAAAGTAGAGCCTCTGCCTTTGCCGCGGCTCACAACGTTCCCCTTCGTTCTACTTAGTTATTGTACTGTTGCATAGATGATAGGATAAGAACGGTACAGTGTCCCTCTATACCTGCGGAAAGACCATCGGTCTGAAATGGGTAATGACCCCATCCATGTATGTATAGACACCTTGCTGGACCTTCTTCCCGTAGACCTCAAGGAAAAGATGGCAACCCTTTCCGCTCAGTATGAGAGCAACCAGGCTATGGAAAACATTCGAAACTGGTCACTTGGGAATCTTTATGAGATTTCCGCAATTACCAGAGAGAACAGATTATATATCCCTAGACATCACCTCTTAACGTCCTACCAGGAACCAATCACACTTAGGGAGAACTGTGTGATGGGCGAACCTGGACCTATGCGGTACACATCTACACTGGCTCTAATCTATAAAAGTGAGACGAGCTCAAAATCAGCTACTGTCTTCAGGCTCCCGGATCATTGTAGAGTGTTTCAAGCGTAGGCTGAATAAAATAAGGTGGACATTTCTATGGTCTCAAAACTATCCCAAGAGAGGCACCTAGTATGCGTTTTCTCCAATAGCCAAGCAGCTATTAAAGCATTTAGCTTTAATACCGTCAAACTCAATGAACAAAACTACTGTCGCAGGTCTTTGAATGAGATCGCAGATCAGCTAAAACTCTTTCTAATGAGGGGCCCCGGGCGTAGGGACATCCAGGGGAATGATACTGCCGACGAACTAGCCAGGCAGGTGAATAGTATATCAATCGGAGAGTAAGCAAGTAGCGATTACAATGGCTTCACACGCACGAGCAATTTGCAAACAGGTTATGGAATTACCTCGAGATCGAAGAAGCGCTCGGCATAGCTGTATAGACTCAGCAGAGTCCAGTGCTCTGCAGTAATACGAACTATCACGGGACACTGCCAGATAGACACTTCTTCTGCCACACTGGGTCCTCGGAAATAGTAGACTTCGAATTCTTGGGGCTGTTTACTCACGGAAAGTTCGGACCTTTCTGTAATTAAATCAGGTATTTTTTTCAAATATATCCAAGGCATCATAATATGCAAGATTCACCACGGTCTAGAAAGCAAGAAGAGGCCCGCGCCCATTCGGCATCACTACCTTTAATATGTCCATGTGAGCTGGGGGGAGATCCTATGCTTTGATGTATTCAAAAAGTTAGATTTTTCCAATGATGTTTTTTATCTAAAATAATATTTATGAAGACTTTATTAAGAGTTAAGACATTAGTATGGCCGGGAAATGGTACTGTTCTTAATCTTACATCATGAACCTTTTATTTTAAAAGGCACAACTTTTCAACCGAGGTGTGGATAATTTACATCATATCTTAATTGAGAATTGTGTCAATCGACCTTTACGCAGCCATTTCTCCTGAGATGAAATTCAAAATAGATGCGTTGATCTTTATTTGTTTCGGCCTAAATTACTCTTTCCCTCAACCAGTCGTGGTTTCTATAATTTTGTGCAATATTTGTAAACACACTCTTAATCAAGTCTTCCTTTGATGACACAAAATTGGAAAAATTATTTGGAACCTTTATAAAGCCATATTTGTCAACGGGAAGTATGCCATTACCAATTTTTAACAGTTGTCTGGTAAACACATCTACTAACTAAAGCAACGTTTTACAATTCAACACGTATATTTGAAGTCATTCTAACTGTTTTCACAGAGGGCAAAAAATTAGATGTTTTCAAACCCACATTAATTTTATCAGCAGCAGCCCCTAGGTTGACTACAGGCAATGTTTGTCTGAAATCACCTGTCAATGCACCAACAAAAAATTGTGCATACGAAAAAAAAAAATTTCATTTGATCTCTTTTGTAGTGACTAGACGTTTTTTTATTTTGCGCTCCGCTTATTTTCAACTTATTTTGCCTAAATAACCCCTTATAATTTCCTAATTTAACCATCTACTATATATGTATGTATCTGTTCTTGATCGCGGGTGCATGCCTTTGTAATAACATAATTAAAAAATTCTTTTTTGCATCAGTTAACAGTGTGTTTTTGTTTGTGCTTTTCGTTTTATTACTCTTTCCCTATTACCCAAACTTAAATAGCTGTTCTTCCTCTCTCGCTCTCGATACTTTCTGTGCAGAAGCGCCATCTCTCTCTCTCTCTCTCTCTTTCTCTCCCTCTCTCTCAACTGTTGCTGCTATTATCGCTCTCCTCTCAATCTTATTGATTCCTCTTTTAGAGTTTATCTCGCACACTGGTCTGATATCTATTTGTTTTAAAATTTTCTTTTTTGATTTCATATATTTTACTCATAATGGAATATTCTGTTGTCTATTCCAAAATAACCTGCAAGAAAAATATCACTCATGATCAGCCGAGTATCCCCTGCTGGATCTGTGAAAGCGTAGTGCACGCAAAATGCGCTGGGTTCACATTCCTCGTGAGTGATGCTATTTCTAAGCGAAATGGCTTGAATTACAGCTGTGAGGCATGCCGGGTTGTCGAGAAAAAGAGAACTGGTCGTGATCTGCAAGGGCCAACTGTCCCTCAGCTAACCGATGCTGATAAGCTAACTCCGACCACTTCGACTGTCTCTTCAATTCCGACCCCACCAGCGAATATACGTCACGGACCCCGGGTATTACCATCACAGGTGATAGGCCTGTGGTGCCAAGATTGGTGGGGATCCCACCAAAGAGACAAGTTTTTGTCGCACGGCTAGCCCATGACTCCACTAAGGATGTAACTGCTTATATACAAAACAAAAAAAATAAAATAACTTCTATTATTCTATTCTTGGTGATGAAAAACGAGTCTAATAACTTAGTGCCCATGTCTCGATACGACTTTATTGACGGCTTGTTTGACCTTTCTCTGTCTTAACCATGTGAAAAATTCCTTGGGTCGATTTCTTGATCTGTGATTTGTAACGGATGCGACCTTAGCTTTGTTAACTCTAGTACCCCCGCTCACTATACCTGAAGATGCCTACCATCCTACTTTCATAGTGTCGCTCGACATAGGACCAACTGTATTGGATCGGTCGGGTAGACTACCTCAATGTGTCCGCTGCTTCCGTAAAGCCGAGTTTACGAAGCTTAATTGCCTCATTAGGGATTTTAATTTGTCCGCTTTGTATTTCTGCAAACATTTTCTATGATGAACTTGACTAACTTTTTGATTCTTGTGATTCTTGTCCCGCTTTCCTGTCCTATTAGATCAAGGAAACCAAGGAGCTATCTAGTCTAAAAAACTTAAAATCAAGAATTTATAAAAAATTGCAAGAAGCTTTGCTGGGATGCACGTGGCTATAATAGACTTTATAACAATGCTGCACCTTTAAGTGTAAGATCCCAATATTTGTCATTATCAAGCAAATTCAATCGTTCGCATGCTTCGCGATACGTTTCACACAATTCTTCATCAACAGTTCACAAAGATTCAAATGATGTTAGTCCACGAAAATTTGTTAGCAACAATCGCAAATAATAACAATCTTGATTGTTGGGATAAACTGTATAAATTCGTCTTATAGCATCTTAGTGAAACAATAGTGGCTGACCACGTATACTATTTGGGTACTTGCTTGACACAACGCAAAAAATTTAGTTAGAGTTGTTACTGGTGGTTGCGAAGCTGTTCGCATTGCATTTCCGTGTGAAATAAAATGCGTTGACCGTTTTAAAGACTGCTAAATGAACTACAGGTATGCCTATCACGGATCGGGAATGATAATACTGGAATTGATGTATCTGCCCACTAATATAAAAAAAAATACCAAAATCACCCATATCACTTCTTGTATTTGCAAATGTACTTTTATGTGCACTTTATAAATTTTAGATAAGAACGGTGAATCCATATTCATACTGCCAACACCACCCATTAATCTTTTGGAGCAACTAAACTAACTCTTTTTGAACAGCTAAAGTTACCGAATGGCCTTTATCTTCAGTTGATCAACGCCGATATTTGGGATAGCCAAATTTTGTCCTCACTGTATCGAAGAACAGATTTTTTTGGAAAACGTGTAAAGCACTTCCCTTTAACCATACACGGTCAATTCAAATTCAACACACTAAATGGACGGTAAATCATATTTTTGGTGACCACTTCAAACGGTAATGGCACACCGATGATCATCTTAATCTTCCGCGTTCCCCATAAAATAAAATGGCAAAAGCTGAAAGGTTACATCGATAGTATATTTGACATTCAATCTGAATAAAATATACGACTCAATGAGAACAAACGTACAATTTGCATAAAAAAAAAATTAATTAATTACCTTGAACGTTGGCATGAAGCTGTGTCTTATGATATTTGTGGCGTCAAAAGATGTCATTTGAAAACTCGAATATATACTTTCGTATATTGTTCAATAAACGATTAGACTCAAGTGTCAATCCATTAAGTAATATGCTCAATGGCTATGGTGGGCTTCTCAATTTAGGCAATTTCACTTTACCATTCGCACATCCTATTCCATCTGCTTCCTCTTTAAATCTATATGCCTGACAACGGCGACAACGTTCGTTCATTGAACTACTATTGTACGTGAACGCAACACCTTGTAGATTTTGTATTTCAAGAAGTTGATCTGTACGGGACCTTGCTGTGCGTAGACGAATATTTTCATTGCTACGTGTTATGTCTTTGCTACTTTCACAGCTCCTCACAGCCACTAATTTTGCCCCATTTCGCGCACGCCGGCGCAAATTGCAATTTCTTCAAAAAAAATAAAATAATAAAATAAAACAATTTTTCACACAAAAAATGTATAACATCAAAATCTATAATAAAATGTTCCGTTCTACAGAATGACATAAAATGAAATGGGCGTTCAAAAACATAATATTGGCCCAAATTTGAGTTTTTTTCAACATGAAAGACCATACGAAACGACGCTGCGCACGACAATTCTAGCTGACTAAGAGTAAAGGGCGATGCAATTTAATTTAATATAAGAAGTAAGGTGTGGATCTGCGTGTATGCACAAACAGTTTAATAAAGAAGAGTGCGGCAACACATAGCCTAACAGAATTCGGAAGGACGTTATTAGTAGAGATAAAAGAAAATATCTTAATACCTATTAGAAGCTGCTACTCTGAACAATTAACGTCACGTCATAGCTAAAAAAAAAGATTACAAATCATATGTACATACATCCGTTTTAAGCTGCATATCATAAAAATAACATGAAATATAATAAATCTTAAAAATATCAGCAAAAATATACCTATACATTTTTTTGAAGAAGAAGTTGTAGTTAAAGAATTTTGTATGTCCACCATAGTTAATTAAATTAACTTATTATATTTCAGTCATATGACAGACAGCAAAAAAATAGAAAATGCTTGTTACTGCAAAAAAATTTGACAACATCTATTAATAATTTACAACATATGATGGTAGAACAAGCACCATTTGATATATATCTCTGTGACAATTGTGATGCCGAACTTTATTCTAAACAAGCTATTTTGGTAAGTTTTTTTTAATTATATATGTATACGTATGAAATAAGACTGTGGAACGATAACCATATCATTTCAAAAAATAATAATTAGTACATACAGTGGCTCAAAGCCAAAACGATCCAGTTGCAAATAAAAAGTTTAAAGTGCTACAAATTTTAAAATAGACGAAAAACCAAAAATGTTTTAACGCCAGTTTGTTGTTTGTTATATCACAGTTAAAAAAGGAACTTTATTTGCTGATTAAATATTAGGTTAGGTTAAGTTATCCCGGACGGCCCTCAACGGGGCCTCTCATAGGCCAAAAAGGCCCTTAGTAATCCGGATCCTTGTATGGACCTTACGAGGGTGCTTCTGAGGTTCCGAAGTCCCCCAGAATCGAGGTGTTTTTAGCAAAGGCAAGCAGTTTCCCTGGCGACCTCTTGGAGGCATCCTCCAGTGATGCCAGCATCGGTGCGCCCAGGTACATTCTCCTTGCCCTTAAGAGAGCCGGACACCGGCAGATGAGATGCTCCAGGGTTTCGACAGCCCCGGGCTGATTGCATTTCCTGCAGATGTCACTGTTAGTGATGTTCAGCCTGGTTGCATGCGACGCAGCCAGGCAGTGGCCTGTTAGTGTGCCCACTAACAGTCTGCAATCCTTCCGTGGAAGATGCAGCAGATAGTGGCTGAGATTATCATTGCGTTTCTTGCACATGATTTTCGAGATTCTGCAGGTGGTGGTATTCTTCCACCTGCTATCTGTCCTCATTTTGGCCTGCTTCTCCAGGTCGCTTTGTAGCGTCCGTAGGGAGACCGGCATGCTTTCTGTCATATCGTTTGCCAGCCCGACGCCTTCCTTAGCCAGAACGTCCACCTCTTCGTTTCCTTCGATGCCCTGGTGACTGGGAACCCAATAGATCTGCACTGACTTAGTCGTGCTTAGTGATTCTAGTGCCTCCCTGCTTGCCAGGACACTTCTAGAACTGACCGCGGACGACTGCATGAATTTTATCGCTGCTTGGCTGTCAACGAATATGTTAACCGTATTGTGTGGTCGCTCTGTGAGCTGAGCGACCTCTGCTGCCTTCTTGATGGCGAAGACTTCCGCCTGGAATATGCTGCATCGGTCGAGTAGCTTATACGACGCCCTTATTTCAGGGTTTGTACAGTATAGGCGTGCTCCTACTCCTTCATTCATCTTGGAGCCGTCGGTGTATATGTTGAGGTGTTGAGTCTGGTCCCGTCCCGCTTTCCAGTCTTCGGGTCCCATGAGGAGGTTTGTTTTTACTTCAAGGCACGTTTGGGGGATCATGTAGTCGGTTGAACTGATCATGTCCATTCCAATTGAACTATGCCCGAATCTTTGAGGAGACATGTTTCCCGACGCAATCAAGCGCTGTGCCGCCTTGCTTGCAGTCAGCCTAGCGTAGATGTCGAGGGGGTCGATTCCGAGTATTGTTTCGAGTGCTTTGGTTGGCGTTAACCTCAGCGCTCCGGTTATACAGAGCAAAGCCTGCCGCTGGGTTCTTTCCATTAGCTTGTGGTACGTCTTCTTTTCAGTGGCTTTCCACCACACTAGGACTCCATACAGCAGAGTTGGTCGCACTACCGAGATGTAGATCCAATGCATCAGAGCGGGCGACAGGCCCCATGTGCTACTAAGCATCTTCTTGGATGCATATAGTGCATTGGTGGCCTTTTTCACCCGCTCTACTACATTGGGTCTCCATGCCAACTTGCTGTCCAGTACTATGCCCAGGTATTTGACCTGTGCTTTAGGGGTTAGGCTTGTTTGGTTGACTTTCGGGGGGACCCATGTTGGTACCTTGTATCTCTTGGTGAAGAGGATGAGGTCCGTTTTGTCCGCGTTGATACTGAGTCCTACTCCATCTGCCCACTCACATATCTCCCTGAGTGTTCGTTCCATTATGGAGCTGAGAGTCGATGGACATACACCCGTGATAAGTACGCCTATGTCGTCTGCATAAGCTGTTATTTTTGGGGCTTTCCTTTCGAATCTCTTGATTAGGTTGTCGACCACCAGGTTCCATAGCAGAGGTGACAGGACTCCACCCTGGGGTGTGCCCCTGTGTGCACCTCTGACCATGGAGGCGGTGCCCCACTCTGATTGCACCCGTCTACAACCTAGAAGGTTCTTTATCCAGAGGTTGATTGACGGGTGGGTGCTGGTAGCTTCTAGGCAGTCCATAATTGCTTCTGTAGCGACGTTATTGAATGCTCCGGATATGTCTACGAATACTCCAAGTGCATATTTCTTAGTGTTGAGGGCTTTCTCGACGGTAGCTACTAGCGAGTGCAGTGCTGTTTCCACCGATTTTCCCTTGGTGTAGGCGTGTTGGTTGGTTGACATTAGTCCGCTTACTTTGGTTCTAATATGTAGATCCAGCAGCTTTTCTAATGTTTTCAGTGGGAAAGAGGTTAGGCTTATCGGTCTGTAATCCTTGGAACTCACATGGCTGCATTTTCCTGCTTTTGGGAGGAAGACAACTCTAGAGGTTCTCCACTGGATCGGGATATAGCCTGTTCTTAGGCATGCTGCGTATATCGCGAGAAGCCATGGGGTGATCACCTCTTTGGTCACTTGCAGCATGGCTGGGAATATTCCGTCCAGTCCAGGTGCCTTTATGCCCGTGAAGGAATCTATAGCCCATTGGATTTTCTTTGGGGTTATCAGATCTGTTGGGGGTGTTTGTTCCTCAGTTGCTAGGTCCTGATGCGTTTCGGCATCGGTGACCTCGGTGCATCCTGGGAAGTGGGCCTCCATTAGTGCCATTAGGGCTTCTTTCCTGCCCTCCGACCACTGTCCGTTGTCTAGTTTGAGTTGGCTTTGTACTTTGACAGCAGCTTCCTCAGCCTAGCCGTTTCAGACACTTTCTCAATTCTGGAGCAGAAGTTTCTCCATGAGCTACGCCGTGCCTTACGTATCTCCTTCTTGTATTCCCTTAATAGGGTCTTGTATTCCTCATTGATGTTCTCGTCGTTCGCTAGTTTAGCGAGCTTGAAAAATTCCATGAGGTTGTTTCTTTGCAGAGAGAGGTCTCGATTCCACCAGAGTGGTTTGGACTTCTTCCTTGTTCTAGATGGTGGGCATGCTGTGTGGTATGCCTCTAGCAGTTCCGTAGATAGGGTCTCTAAGGACTTCTCTATATCCTCCGCGGATTTCACTGAGCCCGGGCTCGCGAGTTTCGAGGTGACTGTCTTTCTAATCTTCTCCCAGTTTTGTGTTCCGGGGGTTTCTATAGACTATCACTTTCGGAGTGTATTCAAATTCGCACTTGAATTGAATGTACCTGTGGTCTGAGAAGGAAGGTCTTTCGAGGACCTTCCATCCAGATATGTTGGTACTCTTTCCCGTTGCGAGAGTTAGATATAGCACGTTTGACGAGGTGGGACCCACGTTCCTCCCCCCCGTATGCTACATCTATGTTATTTGTTAGTATAAAGTCTAGGAGTGACTCACCTCGGTCGTTAATATCAGGGCTTCCCCACACACTATGGTGGGCATTAGCATCTGTGCCAACGATCAGTTGGTAGTCTTTGGAGTCGGCTTCTTCCACCAGACTCCTTAGTTCTTCTGGCGGTGCGGACCTGTCGTGCGCCATGTAGCAGGAGGCTACCAGAAGGCGCTTCTCCTCACTTTCCAGCATAACCACTGTCAGGTCGTCTGTGCTGTAATGAGACATAAGGTAAGCGTGGATTCCTTTCCGTACTAGTACGGCGGTTCTATTCCTGCTTACCGGTGTTGAGTAGAGTGTGTTGAAATTTGAGAGCTTTAGCCCGGCCACCGAATTGCCTGATGCAATCCAGGGCTCCTGGACCAAAGCTATGTCAGCGGGCCCTTGCTCCCTGGCAGTGTGGAGCTCCGCTGATGCTGTCTTGCTCTTATGCAAGTTGAGCTGCAGCACACTCAGTTTCATGAGCGGCTGGCTCCCCTGCATACGACGGGTTGACTACTACGGTCAGGTCACCGTCCTCTTCTTCGAGCGTGTCGTCCAACGCCATACCCTGGGCGGCCTCTACAATGGTATCCAGACCAAGGTCCTTCTCCACTTCGCCTGCCTGCAGGGTGTGTGCGTCCTTATCGCTGGGCTGACGCTTTTTGAGGCGCATGTAAACGCTCCACATACCCCACGCCATTTTCCCGTACTTGGGGTAAAGTTGATCCTCCGCTGCTTTGTTGATCTGGAGGATCACATGCTGGCCCCCCTCGTTGGGTAATGGGCTACCAGCATGCAATACCTTCCAGTCAGCGGTCGGTATCTCAGGGTTCTGTCGCTGAAGGAGCTTCAGCGCACGGTCCCCTTGGATTGCGATGGGGAAGAGCACCTTCGCCTTTGGTATGGACGGGATTAGCTCCCTGTCCACCACCTCCAGCTTGGCCCCCTCCCACATCGCTTCCAGTTGGCAGACCGTTTGCGTCAGCCACTTCAGCGTCGGGTCATCCTTACACTTCAGGATTTTGACCCCATTCAGCCACCCAGCACCATCGAAGGTGGGCATGGGAGCTGTTGGGTTCTCATTCATCCTTGTAAACAGGGAGTCTACCAGCCGCGCGTGGACCATTCTCCACTGCGCCGCTGTTATCCTCCCATTCTCATCACGTCTGTCGATGAGTGCTACAATCAGGTGTCTCTTGGACACATCGCTGATCTTCTCGCCGGACCCCTGCTTTGCCGGTTTAGGTGGAGGTTCCGCTCTCTTAGGTCCACGCTGCCGCTTGCTCGCCGGAATGACGGCACTGTCGGTCGAGCGCTGCCTTTTGGTAGCCAGCAACTCTTCCACCTTGTTGGCGTGCTGGCTCGTCGATGCCTTCATCTGTGGCACCTACGCGTAGTACTTACGGCCCTCTTCTACCTTCAGCTCGGCCCAAGCTAGCTTGGATTTCTCCTCCTGGGAAATCCTCCCCCTTCCCTGCGCAGGGAGCTGGTACCTGGTTCAGGCGAGCGAAGAAGTCCTCTTCTGTTTTGCTGATGGACAGCACGCTCTCCAGGTCCGAGTCTGCCTCGACAACGGCACCTGCGCGGCTCATCCTACAGCGGGGGGTTGTGGCAGTAGTGTTGCAACTGACGTGACCTGCTCCCGTCACGTCCGAGGTGTGGCTATGGCGACACGCAGAGAGGATTGCTCCTCCCCGTGCCCGCCGGTGATAGCAGCCACGCTTCCCACCGACGTTTGGGTTGACATCCCAACCCGTGTATCTTCCTCTCTCCGCTCCATACTTGGCCCGAAGGTCCATACGTGGTTAATGTTTTTCGGGGGAACCACCCCCTAGCGTTTAAGCCTACCCGCCAGGCACCTCTAGCCATGGCCCTGACCCCGCTCCCCCGACTCGAGGTCGAGAAGACGCTGGGCCATTGCCTTAGCTAGACACTGCATTGCCTCGGACGGAGCAAGCGACAATGCATTACCCTTGTCCGGGATAATGCAGTGCCCATTGCCCAGCCGGCACCCTCGTGGAGGGTTCAGCTAGAGGATTTTCGCCAGCCTGATTAAATATTGCTCAGTTTTAAAAATAAAATAAAAACTTAAAATATATCTTAAATACAGGTCAAAGCCAGAATGATCCATCCACAAAAAAATTGAATATTAGTCGAATAAAAGGTTAAACAGGTATTTTAATACTTAGTATGTAATCCCCTAACCTTTATTACGGCTTTTAACCTACTATTCATGGAAGAGACCAGTTACCGAGTGCTTTCCGAGCTTATTTTGTTCCATTCCTCCAGAAGGGCATTTTTGAGGTCGTTTTTGCTAGAAATCCTGTGATTCTGGGTGTTTTTCTCCAGCGCAGCCCACAAATTTTGAATAAAATTTAAGTCTGGAGACTGGGCTGGGGGAATCATCAAGTGGGGGCAGTTCCAGATAAGCCAGGACTGTACTGTTCCGGACGAATGTTTCGGGTCATTATCCTGGTAGAACCGGAAATCACGTCGGATTCCTAGTTTCTGGAAGCTTTGGTGCAAGTTATCGGCCCCAAAACTTACCCAACAGGTAAAGGACAAAATGCGGAAGGAGTGCAGTGTGGAAACTGTGCGCCAGGTTCTGCGCAACCATGACTTCAATGCCCGAGTACCCCCAAAGAAGCCCTTTATAAGCCCGAAGAACAAAGGGACAAGGTTGGCGTCCGCAAAAACCAACTTGGACAAGGATTTGGAGTTCTGGAACACCGTGATTTTTGCAGACGAGTCCAAATTCAACCTTTTTGGGTCCGACGGAAGGAACTTTGTGTGGCGAAAGCCCAATACTGAGCTGGATCTCAAACACGTAAAAGCGACAGTCAAGCACGGCGGAGGAAGTGTCATGGTATGGGCATGCATGTCGGCAGCCGGCGTCGGAAACTTGGTGTTTATCGAGTCTACGATGGATAAGCACATGTACCTCAATATTCTAAAAGAAAACTTGCACCAAAGCTCCGAGAAATTTGGAATCCGACATGATTTCCGGTTCTACCAGGATAATGACCCGAAACATTCGTCCGGAACAGTACAGTCCTGGCTTATCTGGAACTGCACCCACTTGATGATTCCCCCAGCCCAGTCTCCAGACTTAAATTTTATTCAAAATTTGTGGGCTGCGCTGGAGAAAAACACCCAGAATCACAGGATTTCTAGCAAAAACGACCTCAAAAAAGCCCTTCTGGAGGAATGGAACAAAATAAGTTCGGAAAGCACTCGGGAACTGGTCTCTTCCATGAATAGTAGGTTAAAAGCCGTAATAAAGGTTAGGGGATTACAGTAGCGGACAAAGAAATCCGGACAGGCAAAAAAATGTTCGTTTCGTAAATTATTTAAAATTTTGTTTATTTTTTCAAGAAAATTTGGATTAAACTTATTAAATGAAAGTATTTGCTAACCAAAACAACTCTTTTTACACCCGGTACTCGAAGAGTATAAGGGTATATTAGATTTGTGGGGATAACGGTTGTGTGTAACGCCCAGAAGGAAGCGTTTCCGACCCCATAAAGTATATATATTCTTGATCAGCATCAATAGCCGAGTCGATATAGCCATGTCTGTCTGTCTGTCCGTCCGTCCGTCTGTCCGTCCGTCTTCATTTGCGCCTATATCTCAGAGACTATTAAAGCTAGAGCAACCAAGTTTTGTATCCAGTCTCCTGTGTGATCACACTACTCCAAATGTAATTCAAAATTTCGCCCCGCCCCTTTCCGCCCACACAAAGGACGAAAGTCTGTGGCGTACACAATTTTGAAGATACGAGAAAACTAAAAACGCAGAGTCATAGAGAATGCCTATTTCTATCAGAGAGTTGAATCCGGATCAGATCGGATCATTATTATAGCTACAATGAAGAAAACCATTTCGAAAGTCATCATTCCCTCTCTCTCTCTCACACGCGACCCCATCTGCTTTGCTTATTCGTATAAATGAGCGCCTAGTTCTCAGAGACTATAAGAGCTAGAGCAACCAAACTTTCTATCCAAGCTCCTGTGATACCGAGCCAGCACAAGTTTGTTTTAAAATTTTGCCACGCCCCCTTCCGCCCCCACAAAAGACGAAAATCGGTGGAATCCACAATTTTTAAGATAAATGAAAACCAAAAACGCAGAATCATGAAAAATTACCATATCTACCAGATTACCGAATCTGGATCAGATCGGATCAATATTATGGCCAGAAGAAACAAATTAAATTTCAGTGGCTACGCAACGCCTGCCAAGCGCTGACTCATGCCCCCTCCTCTCTCTCTCTGTCCTAAGCACTTGTACGTCTCAAATATGTAGTTATACATGTCATGTAGAAATGTAGGCGCAGATATACAAAGCATATGTAAACAAAAATGGAAATATGTATAAAAATTCCAAAAAATTCATTTTTTTAATTTAAATATTATTTTTGTCCCTTTTGAGAACATATAATAAATTTCATAAATCGTAGGCTCATATATGTATGTATGTATGTATATATATACTGACTGAGTACCGGGTATAAGGTAGAGCCGTGGCCTTTGCCGCGGCTCACAACGTTCCCTCTCGTTTTAGATTTCAGTGATGTTTTTTATTAGAAAAAATCTTTAATTAAAATTATTGAAAATATTTCAAAAACTAAGGAACACAAACAAATTTTTATTTTTTTTATTTTCAAGTGAGTTACAAATTATTTGAAAATATTATTTTTTTAATGGAATATTATTCTACTTAAAAAATTAGTTTTCAATATTTTGTTGGACCTCCTTTGTTTTTTATGACCGTCTTTACACGTGTCGGAATAGAATCCACTAGATTTTGAATTGTTTCAACGATTATATCGTTGTACCAAACATTTTCCAAAATTAAATCAAGCTTTTTCACAGTTTTGGGTTTCTTCTTCGTTATATTAAGCTTTAAAAAATGCCAAAGATTCTCAATCGAATTTAAATCAGGACTATTGCCTGGCCAATCCAATGAAGATATTCCAATCCGCTACAAATATTTTATAATCTACAAAGAAAAAAAAATTTTGAAAATTTAAGAGTTTAGGTATCATTTAAACAATAAATAAAGGAATTAAAAAAAAATATGACCTACCGATTTTGCACGATGGCAAGGAGCAGAATCGTCCTGAAAAATGATATCATCGGCATACGAAAGATGCTCCTCAATAGATGGTACAAGATGCTCGTCCACAATTTGTTGGTACTTTCCGGCGCTTACTGTTCCATCAATTAGGGCCAGATCTCCAACTCCAAAATAAGAAAAACATCCCCAGACCATACGGGATCCACCATGCCTGACCGTCCGTCATAGCCACTCATTTTTGAATCTTTCTCCGACTTTACGTCTTACGTAGGGCATACCATCGGAACCAAAAAGGTTTATTTTTGACTCATCTGAAAATATCACGTTTCTCCAATCTTTTAAGGTCCAAGATTCGTGCTCTTTAGCCCATTGCAGCCGTTTTTACGCATTTTAGCGGTCAAAACCGTTTTTTTTTGTTGATCTGCGCCCATCAAGTCCTGCATCCTGAAGGCGTCTTCGTACTGTTCGAGTGCTAATATCGACTCCTTCCGACTGAACAAACTCGAATCTAATACCTTCTGCAGTTTGAATCGATTGGCCATGCTTAAGCGCTTCAGAATACGATCTTCCTGGTCGTTGGTCTTCTTCTTTCTTCCTGTCCCAGGACTTCGCTTCAGCGTTCCGATTTTTTCAAAATTCTTTCAGAAATCTCCAACAGAAAATTTACTAAAGCCAACTTTAGCGCTTATATCGCGGAGTCTTAAATTTTCCGATCGCAAAGCCAATATGGCACCTTTATCAGATTCAGTCATTTTCGACATTTTTCACTTTATATTTTTTTTTTTACTTCAAAAGCTTAGGTTACACCAAACTAGGCGGTATTTTAAAACTAAATACTTAATAGACAACGCGAAAAAAGATCCAAGCCGATTGAACCTTTTTTACATATTTTACGCCGGTTCAAAGTTTGCATATACATAGAGGCCATACCGAGGTGTCCGGATTTCTATGTCGGCTACTGTACATACTAAGTATTAAAATACCTGTTTAACCTTTTATTCGACTAATATTCAATTTGCCACTGGATCGTTTTGGCTTTGAGCCACTGTATGTAGGTATCGTGCTGTTTATACGCAGTACTCGAAGAGTACAGGGTTATATTAGATTTGTGGTGATAGTGGATGTGTGCAACGCCACACAAGTATATATATTCTTGATCAGCATCAATAGCCGAGTCGATATAGCTATCCATCCACATATATACAGGCTCGATTAAAAATCGAGTACGGAAGAAAAAGTCATGTCAAAAAATTGTGACTATATTTCAAACCATTTCAATCGAGTCTGTGTATATGTGTGCTTACGATTTATTCAATTTATTACCGATACTGAATTCTAGCATACGATTACTAATAAAACTAGTCAACATAACTTAATTTTTTTCCGCTGTGAACCAAACGGACTTTTTCTGATAGATTTGGGGATTTACATTTTTTTTTTAATAACATTTTTATTTTAAAGCTTCCCTTTTTTATTTTAACAATTTTTGATATTTGGTATTTTGTTTTTAAGAGGTAGTAGTACTTCTTTTTTTTTAAATACTTGAATATTTTAAATCTCCAAACTACACTAGTCAACTCCACATTTCTGCTCAAAATAACTTTTTCTGATAGATTTGGAGATTTAAATTTTTTTACAGAATTATGGTTATTCTTCTAGGTTTAGTTTTTTTAAATTTTTGTTAATATTTGGTTGTTCGATAGAGGTTGTGCTTTTTTTTTCAAAGAACTTAAGTTTCTTAAAACTGGTTTATTGAACTTTGCAGTTCTGAAAAGCTGATAAATGCAGCTATAAATACAACCCAGACACTTTTTAGCTGCAGCTTAACGTCTGGATGATATTAGTCTTTCAAATTCAAATTCAAAATTCATTCAAAAATTCAAAGGCCGCGGCTCTACTTTATACCCGGTACTCAGTCAGTATATATGTACATACAGTGGCGAGCATACATGGATACATGTTCATCACTTTTCAGTTTAAACGCCTGTAAAATCTTCAAAAATGACTCAATCCTTGTGATTTTTTTTGTTATATATTCCTTAATTGTATGAAAACGAAATAAAACAAAAAATTTAAATTAAAAGAGATCGGGTTCAGTTAGAGTTTTTAGTTTTTTAAAAAAAAAGTCAATGTATCCACTTTTGCACGTTTTGTTTTTTATGTTTGGAACACTTATTTTGAAGCTTTTTGTAACACAATTATGGGATTTCCCAAAAATATATTGTTATCGTGCAATTAGACATTGATTCGCTAACAATAGTAGACAAATTGATTGCCCTTTATTATAATATCCGCGAATTTTTCATCAGACCACATATTTAACTCAAAATGAGTAAAATCTTTACAAATGAGGAAAACCAAATATTGGAAATGACGGAAAGTAAGAAATCAGTACGGAAAATCCCAAAGTCTCTTGGAATTTGTCACCTAACTGTTCTACAAGCTCGAAAAAGACGCAATTTTGCCGTATTTGTAACGTCAAAATCACGACCACGTCTGCTTACAGACAGGGATGCTCGTGCTATGGAGCATGTAATGACCACCACGAAGAAGACAACACCTAAACAAGCTGCAGCGGCTATAAACAAGCACGTAGGCGAGTGGTCGGCACGAAGAGCTCTGCACAGGATCGGCCAAACAGTGGCAGTTAAGCAGAAAAATCCTGACCCGTCCGAGAAAAACGTCTCTATACGTCTTAAATTTGGCAAGGAGCACATGAACTGGATCATGGAAGATTGGACGAAGGTAATTTGGTCAGATGAGACCAAAATAAACAGTTTTCAGTCTGAATTCAAGGAGTATTACTGTCACCGCCCAAACGAAAAGCTGAAAAAGCATCAGGTCAAGGAAACAATAAAGCATGGGGAAGGCAGTATTATGGTGTGGGGCTGCCTCACTTGGTGGAACGTTGCCCCATTGCTTAAAATGGATAGAATAATGAAGAAAGAAGATTATCTTCATATATTGAAGAACAATTTACAAAATTTGATCGACAAATGTGCCTACCCCATAGAGGAGATCACTTTCTAGCAAGACGGAGATCCGAAGCACACGGCCAAAAACGTGAAAATTTGCCTGAATAATTAGAGTTTTCACTTAATGCGGTGGCCTGCTTAATGCACAGACTTGAATCCCGTTGAAAATCTGTGGGCTCTGCTAAAAACGCTTGGCAAGGTACAAATCTGCACCAAAGAGATTGGATGAGCTGTGGGAGCGCCTACAGACGGAGTTTAATTTCTGTAATTTCTTTTTAATTTAAATTATTGTTTTATTTCGTTTTCATATAATTCAGGAATATATAACAAAAAAATCACAAGGATTGAGTAATTTTTGAAGATTTTACAGGCGTTTAAACTGAAAAGTGATGAACATGTGCCCATGTATGCTCGCCACTGTACATATATGAGCTTACGATTTATGCAATTTATTATATGTTCGCAAAAGGGACAAATTTAATTTTGGGCAAAAAATAATATTTAAAATAAAATGAAGTCAAACCATTTTTATATATGTTTCCATTTTTGTTTACATATGCTTTTTACATCTGCTTCTACATTTACCTAACATTTCTATATGTACATGAATAACTACATATTCGAGACGTGGAAGTGTTTGCTAAAGTGATAGGGAATGAGTAAGCGCTTGGCAGGCGTTGCGTATTGACTGAAATTAAATTTGTTCCTTCTGGCCATAATATTGATCCGACCTGATCCTGATTCGGCAGTCTGGTAGACAAGGTAATTTTCCATGATTCTCCGTTTTTGGTTTTCTTTTATCTTAAAAATTGCGGATTCCACAGATTTTCGTTGTTTGTGGGGGCGGAAGGGGTCGTGGCAAAATTTTGAAACAAACTTGTATTGAAGTGACATCACAGGAGCTTGGATAGAAAGTTTGGTTGCTCTAGCTCTTATAGTCTCTGAGATCTAGGCGCTCATTTGGACGAATAGGCAAAACAGACAGGGTCGCGTGGGAGAGAGCGAGAGGGAACGATGACTTTCGAAATGGTTTTCTTCATTGTAGCTATAATAATAATCCGATCTGATCCAGATTAAACACTCTGATAGAAATGGTCATTCTTTATGATTCTGCGTAGTTAGTTTTCTCGTATCTTCAAAATTGTGTAGGCCACAGATTTTCGTCTTTTGTGTGGGCGGAAGGGGGCGGGGTGAAATTTTGAAATACACTTGGAGTAGTGTGATAACACAGAAGACTGGATACAAAACTTGGTTGCTCTAGCTTTAATAGTCTCTGAGATATAGACGCTACGCTGAGATATAGACGGACGGACAGACAGAAATGGCTATATTGACTCGGCTATTGATGCTGATCAAGAATATATATACTTTATGGGGTGGGAAACGCTTCTTTATGGGCGTTACACACATCCGTTATCTCCACAAATCTAATATACCCCTATACTATTCGAGTACCGGGTATAAAAACACACTTCTTTAAGAAGTTTGAAATCTCCAAATCTATCAGAAATGTCATTTTGGGCGACAGCAGAAATAAAAAAATGTTGAGTAGTGCTATCAGAAAAACCATTTGCCACAGTGGAAATATCGTGTGTATTGTTTATTATTTTTTAAAGTTTAGCAATGTAACTGTATGGGGAAAATGACATGACAACTAATTATTCGAAGGGACTAAGGCAAATACTATGACTCGGTGGGGCTGATTTTTGGTCACGTAAAAGTCGGTAGCCTAACAATTTCCAATTAAAGCTATTTAAATTAAGTTATTGATTAAGATAATTTTAACCTTATTAAAACTAGTATCAAAGGAAAACAGATGGAATATTTGATTATAGTTTCCGCAAAGACTCGTAAAGATTCATAATCAGAGTTGTTAGCGTTGGAGATGAAGAGGAAAGAATTACCTAGTCGGGTGGGAAAGGATAGAAATACTAATGAAGCTGATGAGGGCGGTTGATTCGAACTCGAGAAGCTTGTGGAGGAAGAGAGATCAATGCAGATTTTACGGGATTTGAGAGGATGGAGGCTTACTTCTACTTTTGATTGTTCCGCTTTGTACTTGTGCACCGATGATCGTGGAAACCTCTTGGTTTACCAGGGAGTTATCCAGTCTAAAAAATTTAAAATCAAGACTATAAAAAATTTCAAGAAGTTGGCTCTCCTTCTCTCTCTCGCCTCGCTATGTTAGTTCAAGCCTTTCAGTTCTTAACGCTCAGTGCTATAAGAACTACTTATCTCGATGCAGGATACGTTTCTTTTTCAGGACCCTAAACAGTTTTACAGCTTCGTAAACAGTAAGCCCATCCTCGCTATCATTCCTCAAATAATGACCAGTAAATTGCCGATCTTTTTGCCTGTTTTGTTTTTAACTACCTATTCACAGGAAAGCTACTCGGTCAGCCGTACCCACACGGTTTACCGAGGTCAAACGCCATTTTCAGTCTTTTGATAAATACAAGCTCGTTGCTTTATGATCTCAAAATAGTTAACCTGGTATTTTCACCGGGTCTTAACGGAGTTCCCGGCTGTGTACTCAGGTACAGTGCTGAGTCTCTGTGTGGGCCGTTACTTAAACTATTCACCCTGTCCATAAATTCTTCATGCTCCCCCGATATGGAAGGAGTCCTTTATAATTCTTCATGATAAGAAAGGTAGCATGACTGACGCAAAGAACTATAGAGGTGTGTCTAAGTTATCCAATGTTCCTAAAGTATTTGAGAAACTTTTAGCTCTGCACCTGCAACACCTCTGCAGATCACTTACATATATCTCCAGCTTAACATCGATTTAAAAGACGAAGATCAACCACTACTAATTTATTGGAGTTTACCTCCTTTATCACAAAACGCTTTTCAAGGTAATTTACAGATTGATGTTGTTTACACCGATTTCAGTAAAGCGTTCGACTCTGTAAACCATTGTCTCCTAGCACAAAAGCTCGACCTTCTAGGGTTCCCTCCCAATCTCCTGAGATGAATCTCTAGCTACCTTTGTTCTAGGTCTCAAAGAGTCCTTTTCAAAAACGCCGTGTATTCACTAGTTATGGTTACTTCGGTTGTACCACCACAGTGCAGCCGTCTAGGACCCTTATTCTTTATGCTCCTCATAAATGACCTGCGTTCTGTATTAACACACTTTAGTGTACTCATGTATGTGGACGATGTTAAGCTCCGTGTCCAGTATAAGGACAGTTCATTTCAATCTAGGTTGCAATCCGATCTCGATGGATTTCAGTCATGGTGATGTGCAAATTGGTTAAACGTTAACACTTCGAAATGTAAAGTAATAACTTTTCATCGTTCCAGCGCCATTCTGGTTCTTTACACCCTTTGTGGTGGTTCTCTTGAGAGAATTACCCGGGTTGATGATCTTGGTGTTCTATTAGACCTCAAGTTAAAGTTTTCAGATTACATTTTTACCATGGTAAATAAAGCCATGGACCCTAACCTGGCCCTGTGCAATGGGCCATGGACCCCTATATAACAAAGACTCTACACCTCTCTGGTTCGTCTGATTTTACAATACATCTCTTGTGTATGGTGCCCTCAGTACGAAGAACACCAGGACCGTATAGAATCAGTTCAGAAAAACTTTTTAACTTTTAGCTTTGCTCGGCCTCAACTGGTATGTACGTGTGAGATTGCCGTCTTACCCTAATATATTGCTTTTAATAAACCTTCCAACCTTAGCTAATCGTAGGAAAAGGCTTGGTGTAATTCTTGTGCAAAACTTGTTCTAACGTGACGTAGGTAGCTCTGACTTGTTGAGCCGCATAAACTTCACGACTGTAAACTATATACCGTTGTTTCTTCCGCTTTGTAGATCAATTTATTCTTTGCATGAAACGTTTAGGGTCTTATACTCGGACTATAATTCCCTCTACCATATCATATCTACTACGAACTCCCTTCCTAGTGATAAATTAATGATCTCTTATCTTTCTCGTAATTAGAAATGGCTTAGTTTTTTTTAGTTAGATTAGTTCTACTCTTCCTCGAACACTAGTCTAAACCTATCTTTCCTGCATGTCCGCGATCGGTTCGGTTAGGCGGGAGGAGGGCTGCGTTCTTGCCTGGGATCCGCGCGTAACAGCCTAAAGCTACAATTTTTTTGGAGATTGATTTACGGTATGTTATGTAGCTAGGAGACCGTCACACTTCGGCTGATTTCGGCCCGTTGCGGTAACGCTAGCGATTTTCCCCATTTTCGTGTAGGGATTCCTAATGTCAGCAGTTATCCCATCCGATTGCTCTAATAAAGTTGGCTTTCTGGGACATATCGTGGACATTTTTTAAATGTCAGCTTGGAAGTGCGATCTCAAGTGCTGTAGCCTTCTTATGCATCTCATTTCTACAGCTACGGCAAAAATCATTATATAGAGCGCCCAGCCTGAGTGCATGAGTACCTGTATTAGCAAATGTCCAGTGGTGGAACGTATGTGGAATGAACTCAGAGGTGCGCTTCCTATCTACAGTGGCGAGCATACATGGATACATGTTCATCACTTTTTGTTTTGTTTTTTATGTTTGGAACACTTATTTTGAAGCTTTTTGTAACACAATTATGGGATTTCCCAAAAATATATTGTTATCGTGCAATTAGACATTGATTCGCTAACAATAGTAGACAAATTGATTGCCCTTTATTATAATATCCGCGAATTTTTCATCAGACCACATATTTAACTCAAAATGAGTAAAATCTTTACAAATGAGGAAAACCAAATATTGGAAATGACGGAAAGTAAGAAATCAGTACGGAAAATCCCAAAGTCTCTTGGAATTTGTCACCTAACTGTTCTACAAGCTCGAAAAAGACGCAATTTTGCCGTATTTGTAACGTCAAAATCACGACCACGTCTGCTTACAGACAGGGATGCTCGTGCTATGGAGCATGTAATGACCACCACGAAGAAGACAACACCTAAACAAGCTACAGCGGCTATAAACAAGCACGTAAGCGAGTGGTCGGCACGAAGAGCTCGAAAAGTGATGAACATGTATCCATGTATGCTCGCCACTGTATGTCCGGATATCACGTATTGTCTTTTAATCCCTTATATTGCTCTTTTATGATAATCTAACAAGGTGCCATTGGGTAATTGTAGTACCAGATCTGGCCAGAGCCATCTCGTGAAGAGATCTGCGGCAGTATGTAATGGAGGACGAGTTCGAAGAAATCGGATTTATGTCACTATAAATGTTTACATGAGTTGCCATGACAGTTACTAATTGAAGGCCGTTCTGAGCTTCCCTGATTGCAATAACTTTTGCTTGGAACTTGCGACAGCGATCTGGGAGCATGAGACAGTGCCTTATATTTAGTTTTTCGGAGTAGATTCCTCCTACGTTCCTCCTTGTCCATTTTCGATTCATTTCCGAAGATGTATAAAGCCTTCCTGGGCCTGGAGGACCTTCGAGCCCTTCGTCTTTGTGAGAGATGATTTTATTGAAGGACGTATCTGTGTAATCCTTTGAAACGCAGCCCGCTTTTTTGGGATAATTTTCATAAAATATGTTTATATTTTTTGTTTATGTATTTTTAAAATACATCAAACAGAATGGTGGCTATTCATAAAAGGTAATTTGTTTATGTATTGTTTTTGCGCTTTAACGTTAATATATTTATAAAAATATTTATAATTTGCTTTTATTTCAATGAAATCAGAAGACTCCTCGAAGCTCTAGAGGGTACCGCGCGTCGGCGAACGTTGTTTCGAGAAAAAATCCTAAAAAATCCTAAACTGTTCCGTCAGATCGAGTATACCTCGAGAACTACATACAATAAATATCGAATTATTTTTCTCCCACGTAATCTCCATAGAATAACTACTAGACAAAAAACCATTTTTTTTCGTCTCGACGGTTACCTCCCTTAACATGGAAGAGTGATTTGTGTGCTGCGGTGACCATTCGACCACGGATTTTCTCTGAAACATATTGCTGCCATTTCTTCCCGCTCCTTTTCTGCATGGGTAAGGCATGGTGGCATAACATGGAATTTTGCGCATTGAACGGTTAGCTGCGTCTACTTGTGATTGTGCAAGATATCAAGGTTTTGATTGCAGCATGGCTGTCAACGCAGATTGCTTGGATTCTCGTAGGCATACCCAAGGTGTGTAGCAACTTGGCCGATTGGCCATAATGCATTTCGTTTCCACGAATACTGGTTTAAGAGATCCGGTGCCCCAAGGCATGCTACTCATTGGACAATACGCAGGTTTTCCCGGTGAGAATTAGTGTTGACCGGCTCCCACCATACCAAGCCTCCATAGTCCAGAATGGGACCTACAACCAGTGAGTAGAACGAATGGATGATGTGTGGATGTAGGCCCCACCGTCGTCCGAAAATGTTTTCCAACAAGAAGGCAGCCATTGCTTTCTTTCCGCCGCGTTTCGTTTCCAGGAGTGTTTGCAGTCAAGAATGACGCCAAGATTTTGTTTGTAACTCGGTTTTCAGGCTTCGTGAGAACAGCACCAGGTTGGTTTTCTGAAGGTTTACCTCCAAGCCGTTTGGGCGCGCTCATATATTGGTCACTTCTAGTGCTGGTTCTAGTAGTTCACTGATTGTGTGCAGGAACTTTCCCGTTACCAGTTTCACTAGATCGTCCGCGTAGGTGGTGACCTTGTATCCGCTGCTCCGTAACTGAAGAAGAAAGTCATTGAGAACTAGGTTTCACAGAAGTGGAGAACCTGTGAGAACCATGTGGGTTGCCCCTTGTGACCGCTTTCCTTGAAGAGGAGAGACCTAAATTTGCATTTATCGTTCTACTCCTAAGAACGCTATCCAGCCATCTGGATACTATCTCATGTGTGACAATCTTGGCCAATCATCTTCAATTCCTCTATGGCTGAACTATGTTCCTGTTGGCTTTACCAGGGTTAGTATAGTCTTTAGGTTTTGGGCTCACGAGAAATAGTATCGTCCACTAGAACTTTCCAACCCT